>CAXKVX010000488.1:0-468892 GCA_964058865.1 Eleocharis quinqueflora
CTCAGGGACTACTTGCATCCGCCCCTGTGTGTGTGTGTGGGTGGGTGGGTGGCTTGCGGCGGATGGGCGAGGATGCATGTAAACCCATATTGCTGAACGGCGTGGTTTGTTGCAATACGAATAGCCAAGTCCTTTGGAGTCAGCATTGGCCTAAAATTTTTGTGTCAGTCCATAATGTTCAGTAGCACGTCTGTACTCAGGCTGATGAAGTTTTCCATTGAATAGTTATGCATGAATATTGTTTTCATTTCTTTTTCTTTCCTTCTTATCCGTTCCTCACATTCTTCTGTTTCTTTATTTTGGCTATTACTATAAATTGATGACATTTTTTACCATATGAATCTCCAAGTAATTACCTTAATAGTACATGTCACCACTAAAAAAAGACGAGTCAAGTGATAACCAATATGTTAATTAATTGACTAAAAGGAATAGTTCGTTTGAAGAAAGATCAATTGTTAAATTCCTGTTCTTGTTGAAGTTCAGAAGGCATTTCAGTTCTATTGTGATCATATTTTCAATTTTTTCAACCATTTCTTTTCCTTGTCGTTATTTTACTGTCTTCAAAGAACTGGCAAAAAGTGCTATTGCCCATCAAATGAAAATCAACCTGAACACATAGAACAACAGTTTAGATAATAGTTAAATATTAGACATAGTTAGCTGCAAGCAACTCCGCCTATATTTTACATAGTTGGACCCAAGCCTGGAACAACGTAAAAATTCAACCAATCTTATGGAAATGAAATTCATTATGAGCTTTATTTCTAGCTTACCCCAATTTGTTTGGGACAAAAGGCTTTGTTGTTGTTGTAGTAGTTAGCTGCAAGCAACTGCTTTTTAAAGGCTGTGAAACCATGAAAGACTTGCATGCAAGTGGAACAAATGAACTGAAAATAAGTCATATTGTTTATATAGGTGCAACAGTTCTGTTCAGGTTGGATTTGGGTCAGATCAGCAACATTTAATTATTATTTTAAGACTTGACCTGCCAACTGGGAGGCAACCCAACCATACTAAATCTGATGGGTCATACGTCGATGGGGGACCGACATATGTTTGAAACAGAATTTTTCATTTATTATTTCATATATAACAAATCTTGCCATAACTCACTGGTAACAGAATTGCTCGATTTTTTTAACCTTTTCCTTTTTTTCTCTTTCTTTTCTTTTTGGTTGGGAGAGGGAATTGTGTGTGTTGGTTTTTTTTTTTGGTGGGGGGGGGGGGGGGGGGGGGGGGCATGAATTCTGGGTTTTCATTGTTTTTTAGTTTTTAATACTTTCAGCCTTAAAGAGCAGGATTTCCAGACAGTAAACTGTCACCAGGTAAAGTGATTTTTGTATTGACTGTTTCCATTTGCTAAGGTGTGCCCTTCAGTTGGGTCATCATGTCCACACTAACCTGAACCCGACCTGATCCATAACGGTCAACAGATATTGGTCCTGAACCTGACCTGCTAGCTCGTACGAGTCAATCTTGCTTGGATGATACTTGTCGGGTTTTGAGCAGTCAAACCCCTTCTCCCATTGCCAATTAAAGCATGTCTATTAGACTTGTAATTTGAAAATATTGTCAAACAACCCCCAAGTAACTCATTTCAATGGGTTCCAACTCTTTCTTTAAATGTAAAAAGAATGGGTAAGTGAAACCTTCAACCAGTCAGTGCATGTGATTTGCAGGTTGTGCCTTAGTATGTATACATAGAAATCATACTAGACCAATTGTGTTTGTTATATTTCATTGACTGTCCTGGATTTAAGTTTCGTAATTCCATTGAAAATTATTTACATTATTTACAATATCATTTGCTAGCATTATGAAAAAATGGAATTGGTTATTGTTGTTGTTTACTGGTCTCTCTCTTTCTTTAATCTTAATCTTATTTCTTTTTTTCTATTATTATATTTTTAGAGTAATCTGGGAAACATTAGTTGATTATTAGTTAAAAATTTTAAAAATTGGCTTGGTTGGGTCACCCTATCTTGCACACCATGATGTTGTGCAGTTCAGCCCTCAAAACATGTAATCTCCTAACACCTTTCTTGCCAGTTTATCATTTCTTTTCCCATGTAACCCTCAATAGTACACTTAATTATGACTATACTAATAATAGTTTCATACATTCAATTTGGCATTTTTCATGTTTCAAAGTAACACCTTAACACATTAGACTGACGCCTATATTTCCTGACCGACACTAAAATATATATGACATGTTTGCACTTATGTTGATATTTAATAACAGCACAACATGTAGAGTGTGAACATAACTTGGTCAATGTTCAAATTCTCTCTAAGTTGACATGACTGTCTTATAATTAAATTAACAATTGACTTAAACACTGAATTTGTATATGCTTGATCGAAGCACTGGTATTGTTGCATCTTCATTGGGCAACTGATTTATAGACCAAATAACCTTAAATGACAAGGGAGATCACTACCATGGTAACTTACTAAATCATTGTTATTTATTTTTTATTTTTTTATTTTTAGGCAGGGGCGGAATTAGTGAGGGGCAGGGTGGGCCCGGCCTTCTCTTTTGGTCCAGAGAAGTTTGAACTTCTTGTTTTATTTTCTAATTAAATTTAATTAAATGATAGACTTTTAGTTAAAATTTTGATTAAAATTAAAAAAATATTAAAATTTTTGCATAATTTGATCAATATTAAATTTTTTCATCTTTATAATATTAAAATTAAACTTATACTTACAAGTCGGCCTTTCCTAACTCGATGTTTTGATTCTGCCACTGTATTTAGATTCTCTTTACATTGGAGATTGGATACCACACTCAATTCTTTTAGGATTTGTTCATTTGTTTTCTACGCGTGGAAATAAACACAGGAATTAAATTGAGATTTACTGTTCGCATGGAAAAAATTACGTGTAGCAATACCAATTTATTGAACTGTTGTAATATTACGGGATATTCTTTTAAAAATATACTTTGATGCTCTGCTCCAAAGAAAAGGCGAATGCGAGGCTTCCAGAAACGATTGAAAAACAATCAACTGCATTCCTTCAGAAATCGCATGGTTGACAGTTTTGTATGAGGTGGCGATAATTTATCTCTAAGTCGAAAATTGTTCATTCCTCCAATTCATGGTTAAATAGTCGTCTTAAATATCTCATCTATTTTGGAAGTATCAAAGTCTTATTCATGCTGTTTAAAGAGCACAAACTTATAACAAAATTTACATCAACAAATACCAAGGTTTCATTTATATATTACCTTTTTATCTTATAGTTTCTAGTAAAAATGCACTTTTAACTCTGATATTTTAAGTTAGCTTAACTCAACGTCTGAAGTACAATAACATAGCAAAAATTAATAGATCAAATTCATCAAATAATCAGATGCGGTCAAAGAGCAACCGATAAACAAATATGAGCCTCATACTTATAACACGCAAAAATATAGGGGATCCATCTATACTACTAACATAACTCAAGAACAAAATACAGTTGGCACTGACCACAAAAGCTTTTACAACACTACTTCAACCACAACGGTATCACGAGTAGCTCGTATCAGCCCTTCCTCGCAGCATTTTGTGCCACAAGTCTCTCATTTCTCTCACACTATTTCTGCTACAAACTAAAAGAAAAAGAAACCCCCAAAAAAGGGCCAAAAAAATTTCTCAAATCATACTCAGATAATAAAACAGAACTAAATCTTCCATAAGGTTATGAATCGACCATCTCGTCTTGCAACTCACTGGGAGCAATAAGGCCAGGGATAGATAACATCCTTTGTCTCTCTCTCTCTCTTTGTGCTGCTGTCTCCTCTGCATACAAATCTTTATTATCCTGCCATACATCAAAAAAAAGCATAGAACCCTAGGATGAGTACTGTACACCTTACTAACAATTTTATGCAAAGAAAATGGTAAATATATTATTACTTGAGCTGAGAATTCCTTGGATTGTACAAGGAAATCCCTAATGTGGTTCTTAAAAGTTGGAAGATCTGTCTTCGACTCAAAAAGTCCATCTACAAATCGAGTCACCTGCCAAGAAATAAAAAAAATACAAACTATATGTCATTAATTCTATAAGACCAACAGTACCTCAGTTTAAAAAAATGAATAAAGATCAGTACCTCCACAGGTGTCATGTTAGGAAAAGAAGAACCCAATAACTTAATGGTGCAATCACGAACATACATCGTGTTGTTGGGGTAAGGAAGAGGCACTGCTGAAGCATCCCATAGTGGCTCCGTCAACCGACCCGAATCCACCTAACAACATAAAAAGATATTGAAGGTGCCTCCATAAAAAAAATGGGAATAAAAGAAAAAAAATTATGTGATGCCATTTTAAGTTTTTACCAGGCAGAACAGATGTTGGAGGACCAAAACATGAAGCTTAAATCCCGGCTTGTGAAATGTGTCGGTCAGGACAGCAAAAATTTCTTGTTCTATATTTAGGAAGTAAGTCCTATAGAACTGATTGCAGAACTCTGACATCTGCAGTATCCAGATAGGAAGACAAACAGAATCCAATAAATTCAAAACACAGAAGGTTTATTTTCAAAGAACTATAGTATAATGTAAAAATATTACCTGAAAGTTCTTCAGCAGTTCAAGTAGAAGGCTCAGGCCAGTCTCAGCAATGTTTCTCTCAGTGTGCCTAAATGCCCAGTTTATTGAATCCATCACGAGCTTTAATTGCTGTCAGATATTAAAAAGAAAATATCAAAATAAAGACAAAAAAGAGAGAAGAGGCAGAATAAGCTCAAATGATTAATAGAAAAATATATACCATTATGTTTGGCAGAAAATGAAATGGAGGGGTAACTCGATAACTTTTGTTGCATATATAGGTAGTGTGAGAGTTAATAAGAGTTATACCTCAACAAACAGAACTTTAAATGAATTAAGAAACCAACCTCACTGGAAAGCTGGATTAAAGCTTGGAAGCAGTGAGTTCCGATAGCCCGAAGCAAAGAGAAGAATCTAAGGCGATGCTCAGGGTAATCCTCAAAATTTTTTGTAATCATCTGTAGCAGTGAAATTATTAATAGCTGTAGGACAAGAAACTTTGTCATGAATCCATACAATAACAATGCATTCCACATACCTCCAAAGTACACTGAAAAACAGATTCAAATATGTTATGTATGTCCTCCATCATTGCACCCTTGTATCTATCAAGTAAAAAAAGAAAGTTCAAGAGAGAAGATCATGTGAAGTTGCAAAATTAATAAGATGTTAGATGCTGTCAATATTGAAGTTTACTTGTTTATAATAGTGGCATATAAGGACAAGACTTCTGATTCCCTCGCATCAGGTACATTTCTACTGTAGTCGGCAAGAACTGACTCCATCATGGGAGGAACAAATTGCTTGCCAATATGCGGTTGGTCTTCAGCCTTCTCTAGAAAAGTCTCAATTAATTTCAGTGTCTCCCGCTTCACAGATCTGTTAATACAGCAAGGCCTTAATTAAAAAAACTGAAACAAACATGGCCAAAACAAATATTTGCAAGCTAAAAATAAGCCATCTACACTTGCTGAAATAAATACAAGCAAAACATCCATAGGAAGTTATCATAATTAAGAGACAGCATAAATTTCCTACCTCAAAAGTTTTACAAAAGAAGTTTTTGAAGCATAAGGCCCTCCTCCTGCAATAGTGCTGGACACAAGCTCACTGTACATTCTGGTTTTGTTCACAAATACAGTATAGTTTAATAGAGTTATTATAGTTGCAAAATGAATTGTATAATATTATATACTTTTGAGAAGCTTCAAAATCAAAAGTACCTGTAAACAGTGAGCATGTCCAGAAAAATCAAAGTAATTTGTGCAAAGAAAAATGGCCCAAGGGAACTAGCCACACTGGTGTTTGTCTGGAAGTAAACAAAAGAGTTAACATGATCAATATACTTAGATCTACTTATAACCAACTACAACGTTTAATGCGAAAATCTTGTTAGTACTTCTATTACTATTTTAAAAGCAGCTCAAATTACCTGCAAAATATTAAGAACAGTTCTAATGACATCCTGGTTCTTCAAAACATCAATGCTGTGACGAGCTTGCCCAATTATTTCAGCCCATTTCTGCAAAATACAAGACCCAAGTTAATAATCTATTTTAAACAGAGATAAAAAAAAATGGGCGACTTGTTATTTGATATTACTGCCATCTTATGTCATAACATAGTTGAGTTACCTGATTAGGAAGATCCATTAGCCTTTTGAGATACTCGTCCCTCTTAGAAGAATCAGGCTCCGCCTGAATCATATGGCCCACCTAAAAGCACATTTTGGTTGAAGGATTCATTATCAAGGGAAAAAAGACTCATTCAAATAGTAAATAAAACATGTACTTTCTGGATTCAAATAAGCATACTGATTCATAGAAGGTATGAATTTGATGTGGCTCCAGATCAGCAATTGTTGTTGGAAGGCTGGTCAATAGCTCAGATACAAATGGTTCACTTTCACCAACCTGATCATAAAAAACAGATGTCAGGATATTCCACGTAAGCTGCTACAAGTTGGTAGAACACAAATCCATTATGCAGTGTTTATATAGTTGGACAAAAAGATACCTGAGTCGTCACAAACTTCCTCTTGCACTTTTGAACAATTTTGAGGAAAGTATCGCATGCCATATCCTGTATATTCAACAATCAATATTACAAATCACAATGATACTTCAAAGTATACACATTGTTTCAACTTTACTGCCAAAGAAACAGAGGAGATAAACAAGGTGCTTATACCTGAACCCCTGGATGTATTTCATGCATGAACTCGAACAATTTGTTGACCACGGTCTTTAGAAACTTCCAGTGGGCCCTGAGAAACCTCGGATACTGACCCACCACATACCTAATCATTTAAACCAGGTAAATGGGTGTATTATGGCCTGCATAATAGTTAAGTTCACTAAAGAACAACTTGTGAAAGAGATGGTAAAAGTGCTTACATGATGTTACTCGCAATAACAGCTTTGTTATCCTTGCCCTTTGTAATTTCACAGAGATTCAATAGATCACGAATTACCATAACCAGAAATCGGTTCTCCTAATAAATTCAGAAATCAGCACCTCAGAGCAGTAAAAGGGTGGAATGACATGATTTAGAAAAATATCACCAAATGACAAACAGGGGCGAAGTTAATATATGACCTGTTCTTCCATCATTGAACCAGATATTGACCCAATAGCCCAGCACAAGGTATTCAGATTGTTCCAGCTCCAATCCTCTCCATTAAGTTGTTTGCTCAGTTTTTTTAACATCTAAATATAACCAACATACGATGACAACTCAACATACGATGACAACTCAACATACTGTGACAATACATCTTCGCACCAAATGATAAAATAAAATATCTTTTCTGTCAGTTCATACCTGCTGCTCTGTATCCTCATGGTCCAGATGTGCCAAGTATATAAGTGTTTCCCTCATGATCTACAATATGGATCGCATCACATGAATAAACAATATAACAAATTAAGAAGTTGCAAAGAACATTTCAAATATTCAAATAAGTTTCAATTGAGATCATATATGACAAAGAAAACAATAGATAAAACCTTGTATTGAACAAGAATGTCAAGATCCTTCATGGTCTCTCTAACAATGTTTCCATTCTCATCCTCCACAATGATCACCTCTTCAGGCTTTGCCATACGGCATATCATAAGCATTCTTAGTTTCGAGAGGGGAACCGCATAAAGCTGCCTTCTTTGGGTAATCGCTGATCCGATTCCATCCACCATTGCAGGTATGGATGTAGGCTAAAATTCATCCAACATAACATAAAATAAATAAATAGTGCCCACAATTGACAATTACAGTAGAGGTTTTATTCCTTTATGCATAACATTATTTCAGTAGAGGTTTTATGGTTGATGCATCCATATTTTGAAATGTGATCAACACCGTCTATATAGCATGCATGATAATTTATCCATTTTTTTTTTGCAAGAGTATATAACTATATATTACTCCGCGTATGTTTTACATAGCCGGTCCCAAGCCCAGAAAGGAGGGTTGTGATAGGCTTGGCGAACCAACATAAAAATTCAGCCAATCTTATGGAAAATAAATCCAATATGGGCTTCATTTCTAGCCTACCCCAACTTGTTTGGGACAAAAGGTTTTGTTGTTGTTGTTGTTGTATATATTTCATGGTATTTGGATGAATACCAAATAAAACTCGAATTGCATAAAATTTGATACACCAATAAACAAGGGCAACAAGAAGTATACAACTTTTTTACTTTTTTCGAAACCTTTTTAACTCAACTAGAAAAAAATATCATCTAGACTGTCAAAATAATGATTGTCAATAAACAACAAAAGTTTTTATTTTATTGGATTTAATTCATACGACAAATTAAATTAATGGCTCGTATAATGTGGTGCAGCAAAGAAATGCAAGATACAATATGAATCCAATACTGGTACAGCAGAAGATTGCATAGAAATTATAGTATATATTAACATCCGAGGCAGTAAGGTCGGTGTTTTGTTCAAGCTTCATTGTAATAGATACGAGTACTAAGAAAGTTGAAAAGAAGTACCTGAAGACCCATCATGCTGACAGCAGCAACAGGGTCCATCTGATGATGATGATGGGCCTCAAACAGCTCCAGAACAAATAAGTTCCAATAATCAAGGCAAACCTATCAAATATAAAAAAAACCAAATTAATGCCCAAAGCTATGGCTACCAAAAAAAATTTAGTTTTCTGATGGATAACTAGTACCTTGAAAACCTCAGTATCATCAACATATGATATACCAATAAGGTATTCAAGACCCATAAGTAATGCAGCTCTGTTTTCAGGTGCAGTCTCTAGCACACGTATATGAACCTGTATGCAGAAGTTGTTGAATCATATATTTACAGTGAAACACAATACATACCTTCAACAGAAGACTAAAAGAGCACTTGCCTTGAAAAATGAAGTAAAGAACAATGCGAGGTTATTGATAAATGCCTGCAAAGGAGAACAATAAAATGATTGCCAGTTAGCTAAAAGATGCTAGCAAAATAACCGACAACAGAGAGAGAGAAAGAGAGAGATTACTTGCTCCTCACTGGAGCCATTGGCATAGGCATCTGGAATGTTTGTTCCAGGAGGAAGAATATTCTACATCCAAATTAACAAGAAATACTATTAGCTGATGCAAACAAAACAGAAGTAGCAAAATATTAGCTAAAGAACATTGCATGTAATCACCTGTAATTGCACCATGAAGATATTATACATCTTGACATACTGCATGTCGTAGAAGTCCCCAAATTGAAGAGCAGCAACCTATACATAGAAAAGCAAAGCAATTATGAACTACCACAAACTAGCTAATTGAATGTACATTTTCAAATATGCTGATAGCATGTAATCATTATCAATACGCATTTCAGTAATTAGATCAGACTTGCACCTCTGTTAGACATTGAAGCGTAAGATTACGATAAGAAGCCACTGGGAAAAACTTCAGTAGTGTCTCCAGCTATTACAAACAGAGTATTAGTTAAGATCTCAACTTCTAAAACATCAAAATAAAAACAATATGATATTGGATTTTAATCTGATGTCACACTTGACAAATTATTTGAACTAGAAACTAGAAAGTGAAATGCTATTAGTGGGATCAGGCAAGCCAGGAAAAGGAGGGTTGTGATAGGCTTGGCTAGCCAACGTAAAAATTCAAATATTCTCATGGAATGAGACCCAATTTATTGGGTTTCATCTCGAGCATACCCCAACTTTTCTGGGACTAAAGGCTTTGTTGTTGATGTTCTTGTTGTTGTATTACTAAGCGGGATCTGCAGAGTACACTCTTATGAAATTATTAGTTGTAAAGAAATCAAACCAGTGGTGATTCAAATATGTAGCCAAGAGGAATCCATGAGAGAAAAGCATGTAGAGTCGCTAACGTGGCACGAATCAGTTCTGATCTCTGGGATGCCGATAGAACATAGAGACACAACTCGTGAATCAGTTGAAATTCACTGCAAACAAACATCTAACAATTAAATTCAATGAAACAGGTGTAAAAAGATAGGTGGAAGCTCCAGGAAAAAGAAGCTAATAGCCTACAGAGTTCAAAATTACAGAAACTGCTAAATTCAATGTTTAACCTGAAGTAGACGTGCTAAACATTGGCTCCCTTGAGTGTTGGTCTAATGTAAAGCACTCTTCACAAACTATGGATCCTAAACTTTTCATGCTATAGTTTCACATAGGTATATCAAAATGATAAGTAACAAATCTTCAACTGTTACCTGTTTAGAGACTGTTTAAGCTCCTTGATCTTTAACTGGGTCATCTCACCTCTTGAGAAATCGAAAACTTCTTCACTCAAGAGCTGGAAGTTTTAATATGAAGTTAGTATAACAATATGACAGAACTTCGAGAAGTTCCAGGAAATAGGAATGACATGTATAAGTATTACCTTCAATATGACCATGCAATTTTCACATATAGTCTCGCTACTTTTGGCGGCTGACACGAGATCAGGAATGAAGGTTTTCCACTTTGCCGGCCACTCATGCTTTAACACCTGATTGCAAACATAAAAGATAAACAACTTTAAGAAATCTAAAATTACTTCAAGACACTTTGTTTAGTTCTCACCATGGATTGCACGTTGACAATAGGTATTTGCGTCTGTACGTTTTGGTAGAAATACAACCTTTTTATGATACTTATGGTTTTTGCGTCTGTACATAAGTCTGGCACAATAATTAAAAGCCTCTATAACTTATAGCCAGACTTCAATGGCAATATTTACAATGTTACAAGGATATATCCATGTGTTGGATGTCTATCCAATACGATTCATGTGGTTACATGGATGATACAGGCTGAGTGGTAAGTTATGGTACTTGCATGGATATTGATCCATGTTGTTGCCCTTGCCCATATGTAGAAGTTACTGCATTGTCTTCTATTGGTGCTCCCAATGTAGGACAAATATCAGATATCTTTTTAAGATTGCTTCTGCAATACTTTTAGCCCATGAATTCTATATTTTCATTTATTTCTCTCTCTCTCTCTCTACCTATTTGTAGTAACTGATGGTGCTCTAGGTTCTGGAAACAAGCCCCCCATTTGCACTTTCTTATATGTTTTCATCAATTTTTATCATCAGATACAACAATATAGGACAAAGCAAGACCAGTCAAGTACTGTATGTAAAGACCAGTTTTTAAAACCGCTGAATGGTGTAGTGCCTGCAGCTGACAAATAAAAGAGTTACCTGGACCAGTATGACATTGAGCTTGTTAACATAAAGCCTTTCTCTTCTAAACGATGCTTCATTGCTTGAAAGCTGGTATAAAAATCAACAGATTCAATTAGAAATGGAAAGAAGAAAAGCTACCATGTGAAGAGAGAAAATGAGTTATCAATATTAACTACCTGTACAATAAGATCAGAAATATAATTTTTTATTCCATCTCTTTGTTCGACAGGAAGTGCATTCCATCTGTACTTGATTACACTTTCTAGGACCTAAAGGAGAAATAAAGAAGGATCATAGTTCAATTTGATGAGGTAAAAACTCAAATAACAATCTGAACAACAGAGTATCCAGAAAATAAAAATTGTTTAGAACACATCACATATTATATTGGCAATTCAAAAACTTCTATACTGCGCCCAAAGTTAAAAAAACAAAGAAAAACTCAATTTTCTCATTTAAATTCAACATTTAACCTAACACTACTAAAAAGTACAACCTAACAAATGTTAGACCAAGCACTCCATAAGAAACTGTGAACAAATTGATGCAACTCTACATGCAATCACAAATATCTGTATTTGAGCTGTGTACCTGGAGGGCAAAAAATTTGGTGTTAAGGCTCTGGGAATTTTGCAAAATGTGTACAACTTGGAGCCATGTGTCTGGATTGTTCTGAAGTTCCCGCAATATCTGATCTGCAGCTGCTCTCTGCCACAGTGTATACATGTATCAATACAGAAACAAAACAAATAACATACGTGAAGTTCATCTAACTGCCCAGAACTACTAGCCTATCTTCCCGGTCTTGTGGGAAGAGGGACAAAATGAAAAGAAATCCCCATATGTATGGCAAAATAGAATTAACAAAACTAAATTTGGAGTGCAATCAGCCGAAAAACAGTGCATGACAATGTATTTGACTGTCCATGCAAATGCCACAACCATGAAAAGGGACAGCACCTATTAAACACAGTTGTGACTAAATGCAATCACATTCTATAGACACGGTCTAGTGAGCTCTTTTGGTCTGAGAAAATGTAGTAATGTATTGCAAAAAACAGTAATAGATGTGAAAAAACTAGCAGAAACCATATCTAGCTCCAGAAAATTATTAACTAGGAGAAGGAACATTAATTAAGAACCACAATACAAACCAAAATATGAATGTAGATCAAGAGATACATCTTCCTTTAATAGCATTTGACAAAACATTAGGCTGCAGATGAAAGGAAATAATGGATATATTAATTTCCAAATAACCCATATATTTTTATCTTTCTGAGAAATAGTAGGACAGGTGATGCCAAACACTGATGTTCCAAATACCAATATAGACTAAATATCGACTTATTCTGCTCTGTTTGAGCAAAGCAAGCCACCCTTGTAGACTAAAAAAGGCAAAAAATGGCATTGTTAAGTACAACTTTCTGTCAGTAATTATACAAAATACATTTCTATTTTGCCCTATTAGTACTCCCATGCAATGCTAGTAAGCTTTGGACATGAATCATCCAATTCAAACAATACAAAAACGCTTATACAGAACCAAACACCACAGTATAAAATACATTACGGATCAAATGACCAATAACAATGTAATCCTTCTCGTATAGGAAAAAATAACACTAAGAATGACAAAAGAACTTAAATCTCAAACGGACAAAAACGAAATAAATCCAAAACAAACCGGATATCATGCCCATAATCTTTTCACACCAAACCCCAACCTCAGCAGAGAAACTTAAGAATAAGTATTCTCACCTCTTCCTTAGATCCAGTTCCATAGAAAGCCGCTACAGTGGCATCCAGCAATGGAACATCGATTGGCTGGCTCAAATCCCTCAATTTCTCCGCCATGGAACGCAAAGGAAAGAAACCCTAGTGGAAGCTTCTAGAACACGGAATTAGGGTTTAGCGACACTACACCTAAACCCTAGTAATCTTTCTCTTTTTGCCTTGTCTTACAATAGAAGATTCGTGTCTCCCTCGCAATCTCTCTCTCTCTCTTCTTTCTCTCTATCGATTCGTCGTCACTTTCGGTGGCGAGGACGCGAAGAAATAAATCGGGAAGTGTCTCAAATAGGAACGTAAATAGAGAACGGGATTCCACATAAATTACGAGAATGCCACCATAGAGGGAAGTACGAGAAATTTGTTTTAACCACCTCCAGAGAGCGATTTTGCTGATTTGAAACACGAGGCAGCAGGAGGGTGTTTTCGTCATTGCAGCTCAAGCTGTTTATAGGCATCGCGTTCTTTTCACGCTTTGCAGTAGTCGGTCTGGTCTCCTTGTTCAAAGGGAAAAGAGGGAAAAGGAGAGTCGTCTATTTTTTTTCAAAAACTCAAAAAGGACCAATTTCAAACTTTATATTAAATTAAAAGAATATTAGACAATTTTGTACTGTTTTGGTTCATTTAATCATTTTCCGATAATATTTCTTTTAAAACATGATATAAATTTTTAGGATTCGTTTGGCACTCAAATTTTTCTTTAAATGGCGTAATAAAATTTTATTCTAGTTGACATACGATGTCAAATGAATCTTGATATAAAAAAAATATTGAGCATGATAAATCAAAATTTAAAAATATCTAATAATATTTTTTACTTGAAAATATGAAAAGTGTTAGTGCTTCTAGGAGCACTTGGCTTTACTCGGGTTGATTGCAAAATATAAAAATTTTATTTTGCTCCTTGATTTTTTTAGGATTCGAATCTGCTGCTTGTTTTTGAGGCAAGCAAGACCCTGCTTGTTTCGATCCGACCGTCCGATCGCTACGGACGGTTGTGATTTGATTCAGGGGTTAGATGCTTTGGCCGTTAGATGAGTTTTGAACGGTCCATATCGAAACAAGCAGGGTTTTAACAAGCAGCAGATTTGGTTCCATTTTTTTATGAGCATTGTTACAATGTCTGTGACTTGTTTCTCCATTTTACTCATCATTTATATAGTTGCTCCTTCGTTTTGGAGAAATTTTCATAATGTGCCTAATTGTTAGTCGGATTAAAAGTAATGGTTTAAAATTCTTAAAAAAATACAAATGGTTGGAGGCGTCATTGTTAATAGCGTCTCTATGTTCCATCAAATATTTTATCGAAATTTTTTTAAATAACCAAAATAAGTTGTAAAAAAACCAAAATGGCAAAATTATGACCGAAATTACCAGAGTAGCCAATTCGGAGTCAGGAAATCCTTCAAAGCTCCGGCATCACAGAGTGCCACATAACTCCGGCATCATGGAATCTCCCTTAACTCCGGAATCATTGCCCTCCCTTTAACTCCGGAATCCCTGATTTCAGAGTTACTCTGTCATCGATGTTTCCGGAGTTCTGTATTTTAAATCAAGGGGCTTTCTTCTCCATCAGATACAATCTCCATTAAAAAAACAGGTTAGATCTATAGAAGCAGAATTTGAGTGATTTTTTGCTGATTCCTGAGTTTGATTAGATCTACCATATTTCGGAGTTATCGAGGATTATCTCTACTGTAATAGGTTAGTTTTTATATTTTTAAAATGGTTGATTTTGGAAAAATATAGAAAATCGAAAATGGTTGATTTTGGAAAAATGGTTGATCCTCTCTTCGCTCTCTTTGCAAATTGCTATTTTTGACAGACAACGATTCTAATGGATCGTCCCTCTCTTCTTCCCCTCTGACCCGAGTCGCAAATCGCCGTCAGCTCGAAGCCTCGAACCCTAACCCTAAGCGGCTAAGCCCAAACTTGTGAGTCGTGATCGTGTGTGCCTCGTAGAACCTCTGTTGTTGGCGTCTGGCGAGTCCCTCAAATCCCCCCACACTCGAATACTTCAATGCCCAAATAGATGCAAATTTTATAAATTTTCACATGAGATGCAAATTTTCATTCTAACCTTGTTTCAATTGTTAAATGTATCATAACACTTGGATATATGCTTCAGACCTTCAGTTGTTACTACTATACATACTAGATATATGATTCACTTGTTATTATAAAATATTAAGGCTAAAGAGAAATCACAAACAAACAAATTTCATCATTAAAAACACTTACAAATTGAAATATAATAAAAATAACAATATAATAAAAATCAACCAATTTAAGTACTACATGTGAAGTGATCCTTGCTCAACTTCATAAATAAGCAAAAGAAATTTTGCTACACAACTTTTATCTATCTAACAAAAAATGTCATTTTGAGTTTTATTTCAATATTACTTTAATTGAATTATTGTTTGATTATTAGCTGATATTTTTATTCTGAACCTTGTCAGTCGATGTTTTACTATGTTAGTGTGAGAAATATACTGAATTGAATTAGTTTATGTCACTATAAAACTTGAAAATTGTCAAAATACCACTCAGAAAAAAATTATCAAAATGCCACTATCGGCACACGATCTCTATACAAAAAGTGACTGATAGTGACATTTGACAAAAAAAAATTCTGAGCGGCATTTTGACTATTTTGAAGTTTTGTAGTGGCAAAAAAATAAATGTTCCCTAATAAACCATACTCTTCAATCACTATGGTATTTAATATTTTGACGAAATTTATATTTTGCTAGTAAGTAGTGCCTATCCCTGATCATAATCATGGATCCGCCACTGTCTGGAATTGCCCGATCTGCTTGCTCTTGATGTCTTTGAATATGTCTTGACTTGTATATGCATGTTTGAGCCTTTGCATCACCATTAATTACATGTGTTAACCTGTATCTTATCAAAACTCAATTGTGCAAGGTTAGTACTGATTCGTTTTGCAGATTGTCAAACAAGAGATGAGTTTAATCCAACAAGAAGACCATACAAGACTCGAGTCATAAGAGAAAAAGAAAATGTAATAGAAAATCAAATAGAAATAGGAATCCAATGTGAGGCTGAATGTTGAGCCTATAAATACTCATGTAATCTTCAAAGAAAAGGTCTTTCTTTCTCTGTTCAAATTGTAGAGGTGATCGAAATTGCTTGACACTTGCTAAACCTTTCACTTCTACCCGACACATCATCTAACCATATGAGTGGGGTTGAATTTGGCAACGAAGAGGTCATTTTATCTATTTTTCTTTATGAATTGTGTAAAATGCTTGCTTGTGAAATGAAAATCAAATTTGAAACTCTTTGATCTTTGTTGTCTTGATGTTTAGAATCAAAATTCGTGATCTTTATGCATGAGTCTCTGATGATTGATTCTTTATGCTTTGAATGATTCAAACAAGCTTATTAAACACAAATTTGAGTTCAATTGATCTCATTTTCCTTTTGAATTCATCTCAAGTTAGATCTAGCCTTCCATGCCTCTTTTGACTTTATATTCTTCTTCTCTGAGTCAAATATCTTTCTTGATCTAGTGATATTCTATAAAACGGGCATTGAGCCATATTCATGCTCTAAAAGTCATAAACTCAGCACTAGGATCAAATCAAAACAATGCTCAATTTATCCCTAAATACCCCTCATGTATTCAAAATCTTCAAGCACTTGAGATAAATCTTTTTTTAAGCTTCCTCTAAGTCTCACTGTGTATAACACACCTTATACCAGTGTAAAATCAAGTTTTGAAGCTTTAAAATCCAAACCAAAGCCATATTCCATTTGTCAGTCCATTGATCCAAAGCTGACAGAGTTATGTTATTTTGGTATATATCTCATTTTAACTCCAAATCCAAATTTCTTTCACAAACATGTATATTATGTTTAGGGCTACTAATGGACAGGACAACCCACGAAAATTTGGGCTGGATATTGTTGGACAAATATTGAATGGACAATTTTCGAACTTCAAGTTCAACTTCAGCCCAATCCAATTTTTTAAAATAAAATGGACTAATTCTGAATATATGGTGGACTGTATAAGGACATGTCCAAATCACAATGTGGACTGTATACAGACATTGCCCAAACGAAGCTTAGGTCGAAAACTCGGAATCATCACGCCTCTCTCGTCGAGCAGCACTCATGCCCCTCTCTCTCTCCTCAAACTCCCGACCATGAACCTTTTTCGCCTCTTCTCCGTCGTGCGTGTTGTTTCGCTCTCTCTTTCTCTCTCTCTCGCGTGTGACCAAGTAGATCTCTCTACCTTTTTTCTGAAATATGTAGTATAAACGTTGTTATTTGGTGATTTTATTGAAAAAAATTGTTGGGTTTAGTCGTTCTTGCTTCCTAGGTCTCATTTTTGCTTTCCGTCGACATTTTGATCTATCGATTCATTAGATTGTGCATAAATTTGGGGATCGATTATTGAAAAAAGAGATTCGTCTTTTGTGTAATTAATTTCAGAGAAAATGTTTGAGAATTTGTGTTTCAAACTTAAATCGCATCTTCTAAAGATTATGATTGTGTAGTCTATTGTGTAGGAGAGATTATGGTTTCTGGCTTATCTCAAATTCTTTTGTTTTTGGTACTGACACAAATGTAGATGAAAATACACCAGTTAATACTGAGGCACGGACACCCACCACTCATAAGGTTTTACAAATAATCACTCTATATTAAACTTATTTATTCACCCATTTCAAATGCTTCAACTTTGAAAACTCTTATTGTTCTTTGTTTCGCATCATCTTTTCATTTCATAAGAACAAATCAGCATTGTCAGGAGAACAAATAGTGTAGAATTATGCAATGGTACTTATAACAGATAAGTGCTAAAATCTTATTTCCAATTGTGGGCATTACTTGATAGTTGATATAATGCTCATGATTCTCCTATTTGCATTTACTGATGTGCCAATAATTGTATACTTCTAGTTTTATATCAGTCTGCTTTATAGTCAGTGCATAACAGTGCTCATTTCAACATTGCAACAACTAGTTTTGTGGCCAGCTTAAGATCATATATTCCATACAAAAGCAATTTAATACCACAATTGCTCTATACTTGGTACAAAAATTCTGTTATAGAACATACATAGCAGTGATTTGCCAGTCACAGCATTGCCCAACTTAGAAACAGACTAATTTGTTGTTTAGCACGATAATAATATTAAATGCCGTGAGCACATGGCAATGTTGTTGTAATGAATTATTCGGTACCTTATGCTTTTTATGCAGCAACACTGGAACAGTAAATGCTTTTTATTTGCAACATTTTGGTACAGTTTTCGTCACTAGCCAAATGTTAATATTATCTAGTTCTATATAAGAATATTAAAGCATAAATTTCCCATTCATTATTTGTTTTTTATCGGTAATATTCCATTTTTGGTATTTTTGATAATTATTCTCAATTTGAAAATTGGTTATTATAGACACAAAGTGATTATAAGGTGATAAACATGGACCAATGGATGGGCTTCTACAGATTCTGTAATGAGGTAACAATCAATGTTCTCACTATTGTTCTTTCATTTGTTATAGTTTTATACCTAACTAGTAGCATGGACTGATGCTGACTGTACTGGTGGTATACATGTCGAGCACGTTACACTGCTATGCACTGATATTGTGATTAAATTAATGCCTCTTTGACAATTTTATTTTACTGATACCACTCCCATCTCTTGAAAATTATGATTCTGACTTGGCGTGGTCACTGATTTTGGATAATTTTGTGGATTGGTTTCTTGAAAATCAGAAGTAGCTCTTCCAATTTATACTAATATGTCATGGTTTCTGTCATAGTATTCGTTTTATTTCTGAAAAGTATTATTTTTTTTCCTTTTCTTCAAGACGCAGTCATGTCTCTTTCTTACCTTATTTGATGGGCAACAAAAATGAATTATCTTTTGGTATAAAATTCGGTATTTAATCCAATCATAATTGAAAAGAGTTGTGCCATAACCCATAAGCCTGGAGTATTATTTCATTTTAATTTGTGGATAACTTATTTGACATCGGAATTAAGAGCTTGTTAATGTGTATGCTATTTTAAATTTCCTCATTCTTATTATGTGAAACTCAAAACTTGTTATTTCTTGACTTTTCATTTGCAGGAAACTGCAAAAAAACAATCAGAGAGAAGATGATGTTAAATTATTATTTTTAATGGGTTTCCCTTGTTCGAGGGTTACACTTGAAGATATATAAACAGAATCATGCGCCACCTTTATTTCCCTCATTTTTCCAGTAGGAAGTAGCTGCTGTGGTTGCTTGATTTTTTTGTATAATTTTGTTTTGTGAATTTGCTATATTTTCTGATAGATTTAATCATACTCAAGCGTAGAAATGTTGTAGCAAAAATTGACTTGAATATAAATATAATTTCTTTACATGGTTACCATCAGATCCATCACTAAAATAACCGCATGGTCATTTTGTCATCTAATAAATGGATTGTCCAAGAGGTAGTCCGCATGGTCAAATTTTGGACAAATAATGGACTTTATTTGATAACAATATGGACCAAATATGAATTGGACATCATTTATTCAGAATGGGATTGGTTCGGTTATGAATCTCCCATCTTTATTACTGGACTGATATGGGAATGGATTGATATCCGTCCATTAGCATCCCTAATTATGTTTGTATAAACTTTTAGAATTAATTTCATAACTTTTGGATAAACAACTTTCAAATTAAAGCCATTTCAATCTCAAATTTCTAAAAATCACAAAAAATAGGGTTTAAATGCAATAAATAACTCCCTTTTGTCCAAATTTGTATGTGGCTATCCTAAGTGCTCTCGGGTTTAGGAAGCTTGAGGAGACTTGAAAGAGACTCTCTTTGATGCTCAATTACAGAAGGGAAGCTTTTCTAAATGTTTGGATAACCTTCTGGGTCGAATTCGACATCTTTATATAGGCTGAGCACTTCTTGGAGTCTTGATATGTGAAGAATAGCCTCTAGCGTTATAGGGAGATCTATAACACATGCGAAGGCGTTATAACTCCTTGGACCTTTTCCCTTCTTGTCCTTCTGTAGCTGACAAATGGGCCAGAGAAGTCCTGACTCGTTATAACGCATGGGGAAGGCGTTGTAACGGATGGCCAGTTGTGACGCCTTGCTGGAGCGTTACAGTAAGCTTGTCTCGGACTTTTGCAGCAACTTGGCCTTCTTTCTCCTCTTGAGGCGTTATGACGCCTTGATGACCCGTTATAACGACTTGCAGACTCGTTATAACGCCTGAGCAAGCGTTATGGTAACGCATGGCTCTGTCTTGTTCCTTGAAACCTTTCCTTGATGCTTAGACAATGTCTTGACTTGTCCAGGGCATGTATGAGCATGTTTGACATTGGGTTGTACCTGTTTTAACATGCATCTCACCAAAACTTAATTGTGCAAGGTTAGTACTTTATGTGTTTTGCAAATTGTCAAACAAGAGATGAGTTGATGAATATGATCCAACAAACTCCCCCTTTTGGCAATTTGCAAAAACAATTGAGATGTGCATATCAAATGATGCACATCTTTCATTTCTATCTCTTTTTGCGAATTAAGGCAAAAGGCTCAAACATATTTACTCTTCCTAAATTTTAGCATATATATTCAATTATACAAGTCAAGCAATTTAGTCCTCCTTAATGAAATAATATTTGCAAATATAGCACAAATCATATGATTTACCAATTATGCATAGGGGGTATGGAAAAGGCATAACATAAAAGAGAAATGAGAGCAATAAACATCAAAAGGCACATCAATTTGATATTTTAATCATTCCTAATTTAAATCTTAGCTCAATATATTAGTTAACATCAAGAGGTTTTGTGAAAATATCCGCAATTTGACTTTTAGTATCAATATAGACAAGTTCTATACTACCCTTTTCCACATGGTCTTTAAAAAATTGGTGCCTAATGTCTATATGCTTAGTTCTAGCATGAGCAATAGGGTTCTTAGACATCATAATGGTGCTAGTGTTATCACACATAATTGGTACCTTAGTGAAATTCAAATCATAATCCTTAAGGGTGTGCACCATTCATAGAATTTGGGTGCAACAACTACCGACTGCTATGTATTCGGCTTCCGCTGTGGAAAGGGCAACCGAGGTTTGTTTTTTACTTGACCATGATATTAAGGACCCACCTAAGAATTGGCAAGTTTCACTAGTACTTTTTCTATCAACTCGGTCACCGGCGAAGTCCACATCGGTGTATCCTATCAAATTAAGTTTGGTGGTTCTATCATACCATATTCCCAAGTTGATTGCATCTTTTACATATTGTAGGATCCTCTTCACGGCTACCATGTGTGATTCTTTTGGAGATGCTTGGAACTGTGCGCAAAGACATACGACAAACATGATGTCGGGTATACTTGCGATTAAGTATAGAAGGCTTCTAATGATTGCTCGATAGAGTGAGATATCTACCGGTTTTCGCATTCATCAATTCCAAGTCGAAGATTGATTGCCATGAGAGTTTTCATAGGCTTGCTTTCTTCTACGCCAAAGCGTTTGACTAATTCATTGACATATTTCAATTGGTTGATGAAGATCCCTCCTTCGCTTTACTTGATTTGTAGTCCAAGGAAGAAGGTAAGTTCTCTCATCATGGACATCTCAAATTCCTTGCTCATAAGATTGGAAAAATCCTCCCAAAGCACTTCAGATATTTGATACTCGGTGTTGCTTGATGAAACTACTTGCTTTTGTGATTCTTCACTTTGCATGTTTCCTTCCCTTCCATCATCATCTAGTTCTATTGGTGATTCTTTGTTCAACGCATTTTGCTCCCCCTCAATCTCTTCACCACGTGTTTCTCCAACATCTTTTTCATTGAGAATAATTCTTCCTTGAGTCACTTCGTTATTTGTCACGTCTTTTGGCACAAGACTATCATCTTCTAGAGAATTGATTGTATCTACAATATCCTTATTCTTTTTCTCAATGTTAGCGGCACTTTCATCAAATTTAACATGAATAGACTCAACAATAGTTTTAGAATGGAGTAGGTATACCTTATAAGCTCTACTCGTAGATAAGTATCCTACAATTCCTTCCAATGACTTTGAATCAAATTTACCTAACCCTAGAGATTAGTCAAGTACAAAGCATTTCGATCCAAAAACCCTAAAGTAAGAAATATTTGGCTTATAGCCTTTCAAGATTTCATAAGGGGTTTTATTGGTCAAGGGCCTAACAAAGACTCGATTTATTATTTTATATGCGGTATTAACGACTTCCGCCCAAAGAAATTTAGGAGTCATGTACTCATTGAGCATTGATCTTGCTAGTTCTTGCAAGTTTCTATTTTTACGTTCAACTACATTTTGTTAAGGTGTCTAGGTGCGGAGAATTCATGTTTATAGCCATTCTTAGCACAAAAATCATATATCCTAGAGTTTTCAAATTCACCACCGTGATCACTACAAATGGTGACTATTTTGACCTCTCTTTGGTTCTCAATAGAGGTGCTAATGGGGTATCGTCCCAGAGCCCTGTTCAGCCCGAAAAGACTGTAACTCCAACTCAAATTCATTTCGGCCTGTTTCTCTGGTCTCCAGCTCATATTCGATTCAGTTCAGACTTGATCAATTCTTACTCGGATCAAAAAAAGCCCATAATCATTTTCCTACTCGAGTATTACTCGAAAATTAACCAACCAGCGCTCAAATTGAAACACTGTAATCAAACAACTCAATACTGCATCTGAGTTTCTAACTCAAACTCGATTATTATAAATGTATTATTTTATACTGAAATGAAATCAATTATCACTGAAGTGGGTAACAGTGTTTATAACAATTTCTGAAAAGACATAACATAATACAATCCTAATTGAACATTTAATTAACCAAATCTTAATAACGTTAATACCAATTACATAAAAAAAATAATCTTTAAGGGTAAGAATTAATAACAGGCAAGGACAGATACAAATTGACAATTGGAAAGCATACATTCTAGCAAAACCAAACATGCAATCCAATTCAAACTATAAATGTTAGAGCCCAAACAATCATTCAAGAACATTAAATTCAAACTAAAACTCAAAGTTTGAAACGCTGTAATCAAAACTTTTTGATATCATTGTTCTTCACTTCAATTGTTATTGAAACAATATTAAAATAAAATTTCATAAAGCATAAGTATATTGGAAGGTCATGAAACAAAGATATACCAGATTGATTTAGGTGCTATGAATTGTAGGAAGAATGGAAAATTCAAATGACACCGAAGCAATTCCTATTTGTTTCAGCATGCATGGTGATAGGCTGCACAAACCACCAACCCAACTGACATGAAGAACAAAACCCAAACCCAATGAGGACTCTCTAACAATCTATTATACCCTTGCAAATCAAACCTACTTGAAAGTGCCTGACCAGCATCCAATATGGCAACACCAAGTGTCTATGTGACACTACCGGACCCAAACTAAACCCCAACCAGAATACCCTCTTCCCACAAGGTAAGAAGAATAAATAGTACCTTTCACTTTGCTGGACCATCTTCCTTTTCTGCAATTCTGCAGTTTTCTATTTCACTACGGGTAAGAAGAATAAATAGTACCTTTCAGTACCAAGTATTACATTCCTACAGTTTTCTATTTCTTACTTAGTGTTCACTTTTAATTTATTTATTTAAGTAATATCTTAAATTATGTGCTTGTTAATGTTTTGACATAACTAAGTCGTTAAGATGATATCCTATAGAATCAACAATGAAAGAATAGTACGAAGCAAGCATGTTATAAATTCAACCACTTTTAGTTGTGCACTTTTATTATTAAACTAACAAAAGAAGAAAGGAAAATAGTTAATTAGATATTAACTAATATGTGTGTATTTATATTATTTATGTGTTTACAAAGAAATTGATCAATATATATTATTATATATGTAATCTTACTTAGTCCAATCATGTTGGTGGTGTGCGATATTTTAGTAATATATATATACAATGTATTTAATGTGTTTTATAATTAATTAATCGTGTTATTATAAACATTTAATTAATTTAGTCGTCGCGTATAATTGTAAGTCAAGTGTCAATATGTCAGATACGATGTCGTACCTAAACAACTATTCTACCATATAGCTATGTCGTATATTATTCGTTATATTGTTTTGTGCTAAATATAGTATAGAAAAATATATAGAAACACAAGTTGGTAAATTTTAGTTCATGTTTTGTTTGTGTTAATCCTGTGTGGGACCAGAAGTCCGTACTCGTGCGTCATAGCCGAAGCTCGTGCTGCACGGACTTATGGTCGTCATTTCCCATGAATACCTTTCTCGGTCCTTTTTTATTTTCGAATCTAGTTACTAAGTATTATGGGTAGGGCCACTGTTTGTGTAATATATGTATTTACCCCACTCGACTTGAACAGGGCCCAAGCCCAAAAATACTTGTAACTATATTTGTTTGTTTTTATTTAAATCCAAAAGGGTCATGTAGTATCTGTGGATCAAGTGGGCCTAAATGAGCCCACTAGCCCATTTTAAAGGGTCCAGTAAGGATCTGATGGGTCCATTGGTCTTTTAAAGGCATAAATTATTCATAATGACAAAAATATTGATTATTTTTATTTCTCAAAAATAACAAAAATGTGATTAGTGGTAAAAACAAGAATTAATAGTGTTTTAGAGTGACATTTTAGCAAGAGGAGGTTTGTGGGTGGCAAAAAAAACAAATTGAGTGTTTTTTAGTGGCAAAAACACGATTTCCCCGTTTTAACAAAGAGAGAGGAGTCATTCCATTTACCGGTGTCTTTTTTAGGCCGTGTTCGGATGCTTGAGATTAGTGGGAAATATTAAGGGATTTTAGACTCACGGGAAAGATTTTCTAAGTATTGTTTGGGTTGCAATTTTTAATCGGTGGGTTTAGATTAGTTTTCGCATCAAAATTTCTCAGCATATACAAATTCAGTGGAGAAAAAAAAATATTTACTCGAACCAAATAAAAAAATTTCCATCTCTCTTGCGCTTCTCTCTTGTGTAATTGTGTTGACCGGTCAAGTTAATATTTTGAATGAACAAAATCGGACAAGCATGACATATACGTCGGTGTTGCTTGTATTATTTCTTTAATGTTTCTTATTTATATTGATCAATTTCACAATGCAATCAAATGTTTTTATACTTTTACATAACAATTTCATGTGAATGGATTCTCACACATTTGATTAGCAGGATCCCACACCTCTATTAAATCTCATCCCACGCAAATGAGATGAAAGCGAACGAGCCCTTAGTTCAACCCAGTCATATGGGAAAGAATTAGATGGGTGCGGTATTCCACTAGTCACATTTGTGGAAATTCATATGCATAGAATTGTTGGAGGAAAAAAAATATAATTAAGTTGAAGCGAATAATTTTTTCTCCACTATTTTGTGAAGAAATGAGATAGTTGGTGGAATTTTTATTCAATCCCATCAAACAAAAATTGTCATCCGAACACATATGGAAAAGAAATCTCAAATGAACATAAAAACCCATCAATTCTCATGATGTGATTTGCAAATGAACACGGCCTTGCTAGCTAAGAATAAAAGAGAAAAAAGAAAAAGAAAATAGAGAGTATTTGAAAAAGAATTTTACATTTAAAAATAGAATTATAAAAAAAGCAATAGACGTCGAGCTCACACAAATTAAATTCGGGAGCAAGAGAATGGGTTCTCTTATCGTCTTACCTCACTTTCATTTTTTATGAAGTACTCCGTGGGATGTGAATTCAGCGCGGATCTATATTCCGAAGAATACTCCGTTTTACAAAACAGAAATCGAATAGTTCATATAATTTTGAATTTCGCCATAAAAATTATGTAAATCATTCGATTGTTATTTTCATATTTGTAATATGAAGTAGACGGATGTGAATTCAGCACGTTACATGAATATGCTGCAATCAAGAGAATCAGAGGAGGAACTCAGGAACAGTTTTCAATTAGTTGTTCTCACCGAATGATTAGTAGAAAATAGGGTTTAGAAAAAAATATATATATTTTTACGAAATTGGATATCTTGTATGCGCAAGATGTTTATTGTCCATTTGTCCTTAGATTTTAGTTCCCAGAAATTCGTATTATAACAAATCTTCTTCTACAAAACCAAAACCAAATTCGTAATTTATTGTTATTGTAATAATAATTATTAATATTATTGTTGTTGTTGTTTGATTACAGAAATATTATCAGTCACAGCATCTGTTTGTTAGTTTAATATATTTGATCTGTCTGGTTACAATTATGGATAGATTAAAGGGGCAGGCAGCTTTAAGATTCATATAAGAGGCGAGGATTCGTAAAAGCTTCAAGAGATGCATAATATTGACATGTAAGGCGCGCCAAGCAATTTCAAATTCTAGAAATAGTTATTATCATCTTTTCTTTATTTGTACATTCAGTCAGATACCTGATTGTAGGGCAATTCGTAGTTCGTAATTCGTTTAAGTTCGATTCGAGAAAAATTCGAAATTAGTTTGTTCGATTTCAGTTCGAAATTAGTTTCAAATCAAATCAAACTAGTTCGAAATGATTTTGAATCAAACTCAAACTAGAGTTGGTTCGTTCGAAACTATTCGTGAACTAAAACAGTTCGAATCTTGAGAAATCTGAACCGTCAGATGATATCGGGACTATTAATATATATGTAGTCTGTGCTACGAGTTAGTTCGAATTAGTATTAAATCAAACTCAAACTTGACATAGTTCGTTCAAATGTTGTTCGCAGACTATATAGTTCGAATGTTATTGATATTTTTCTCTCCCTTTCTCAACTACATAATCTACTTCATCTTCATTTTCATTAGAGATAATTTATGTATCATTAATGCCAGCATCATCATCTTCATTGAGATCTTCTCTAATTAGTTCACATGCACTCTCTTCATTGTCAATATCCTATTCTTCATCCTCTTCAATTAGATAATACTCCTCATCTTCGTCATCTGCTTTTACTACTTTCCGATTGAGCATAAAAAAATCCATAGTTCGTAATTAGTTCGAGTTCGATTCGAATCAGTATCAAATCAAACTCAAATTTCACATTGTTCGTTCGAAACTTGTTCTATTTCAAATCAAACTAGTTCGAAATTGATTTCAAATCAAACTCAAACACAAGTCAATTCGTTCGAATTGGATTCGTTTGCAGTCCTACCTGATTGTTTAGTATTAAAAAAAAATCAAATTCAAACAAGACAAGAGAAGACGACAAGATTAGCACACAAAACCTTGAAACTTTTAGCATTTGCATGAGTTACGCAATGGTTTACTGGTATATTTCACAAAATCTCTTGCATATGAATAATTGCGTGACAATCTTTGACTATTTGTTTTGTTATATCTATATTTACTTTCATAATTTCTAGTGAATCAGGACAAAATATTATCAGATGTAATACCTTGCCAAAAATGCCATATCATGTACCAGTAAAAACTTTATTTCAATATTTAAAGAGAAGGTAATGCTTTATTGCAGAAAAGCCCAAAATCATGTCTATTTAAATCGAAGTAACAGCAGTGTCTAATTCCTCAACCGTGTCAGCTAAGCACAAATGTGGCTGCTCCAGATAATTCAGTATATTCCCACAGTATGTACCAGAAAAGCAAGCCTTTAATCTTAACCCTAACCAAACCACTATGCACATTAGATGTAATGCAACCTATCACGTGAGGTATGCCCAGAAGATATTAGAGTGAAGCCAACCTCTAAGAAGCAACTTGCCTTGTAGTTCAAGATGAGAGAGAATGCAAGTCTAGTTAGAAGATGGTTATGGAGGATGAAAGAGACTATCCTGTATTCTGGTAGTAAGCGAACTGGTATGCATTGAAGTTTGTGATGGTTGAGCTTCAGTAAACTACAGACTGGTGTGTCTCAGTTCAGGGCTTCAAATTACCAGTTGAGATTATCAGAATGTCCATATCAGTATGTTTATCAGGAAGCAAAAGATATGCAAAACAAAAAGAACTTGTATACTACAAGCTTGTGTACTATGCCGTACCAGCACTATCTTTTTAATGTTTGCTCACTATCACTTTTATCGGCAAAACAATGACAACCTTTCAGGCGTGTTTGTAAATTATCACCATCTCTCCTTACGTGCTGCTTTAATTTTTTCGAGTTCCTTGTTCTGTTGTTCTCTTTTTTTTCTCAAGCCATGACGGGAATAGTTTTCCTAATGCTTCAGATTATTATATAAGCAAGTTTGCCAAAGATACTAGAAAAATTAAGATTTTCTTCTGTTATGGCAAACTGAGGTGTTGCTAGGTAGTCCTAGTAAACTTGAAAATGTGCAAAAGGGATGTTATTTGTTCTATTCTCCCGGGGAAGTGGTTCTTCCTAATTCCTGATGCATCTTCTTCCGACACTGCAATTTCTTTTGGATGTTCTAAATAACAGGTAAATAGTCTATCTTGGTCAGTTACAATATCTGGATTACTTCTTACCAACGGATGTTTATAGCTCTAAAACTCACCGACAAACAATTACTGGTGCAATTTGATATATTATGACTGCCAAGTACTGTACTGTTGCGATCATTGCCATCCCACGTTCTCGACAAACAGGTACCCTCTTCTAATAACAATAACTCCCAATCCACCCACCCACTACCACATGTGCGCACACACGCACACACAAAAACCAACCAAAAGACGTATATTACCAAGTTTGCATATCATTTGATGGGAGCTGCTTTCTAGTACTGTGAGTGAGCATAATAATAATAATAATAATAACAATAACAATAACAATAACAATAAAATACAATTTCAGGAAAAAAAAAGACCGATAATTAAGCCTATTTTCTTATCTTCTTTAATTTTATTTTTTTAATCTGAACCAAACTATTCATCATGTCTACACAGTACATACAGACCTTTCAAAGGAAAAAGGAGGGTAAGAAATTAACTAACATCATATTTTTACAGTTTTATCTCATCAAACCCTAATTTAAACAACCTCACCACATCTACCATCAAAATTGATTTTCTTCAAAAATGCACACAACAACTAAGAATAAAATAATATAGAGACAAAGCAATCACCTCCTCTTCCAAAATTGCGAAATTCATCTAGTTTGGTGTCTTGTAGAGTTTCCTAGAACTTTGTAGGAAACATGCTAGCACCAGTAGGAATCATAAATGGCTGTACAGATCGATAAGATGGTGCAATTGGCATAGGACCTGGTATGACAACTGGTGCATTCATGTTGGATATAGGAGGTTGCGTCATACATACCGGCGGCATTCCTGAAAAATGATAATTTGTAAAACTTCCAAGGCTGAAATAGAGATGCACCATATTATAAGCTAAGAAATAGGTTTCCTATCACTTCTGCTATTCAATAATGAAATGGGACAAAATTTCATTTCATGATTACAACACACTAGGTAGAAAAAGAAAGGAAAATTGTAAGTACTGGATCATTCATAAATTCATATCCTCGGCTTAGAATCGATGCTCATATCACACTACATGTTTCTCCTTATTACTAGGACTAAGTAGCTTACAATTAGATAGCATTAGCATTCATAATCTTGGCCATACATAATAACATAGAAACCATTGGCATGATCTTAAGAATGCATCTTAAGGGGTCCTTAAGAAATTGGGAAAAATTCCAAAAGTCCATAAGAAATGCTACATTGGCACACAAACAGATTAATACCTTGGAATCGTGGGACATTAGGCGAACATGGGTTGAAAATGGTACGGGGCCAAGCTTGAGGGACAACAGGCGCTCCTTGAATTCCAACCTTAAATTAAAACGTGTGGGTCAACATAGAGAAAAGTAATAAAGGAAAAAGCTACTCAGAAGGGATGTTGAAGAGAATCACCCGAGGAACGGGATGCACGCACATAGTTGGACCAACTCTTGTAGTTATTACCTATTGAAATTTGCAGTAGCATTATTTTCTCATAATAGCAAATAAGCACAAAAAAAAGACAACAAAAACAACAACAACAACAAAGCCTTTAGTCCCAAACAAGTTGGTAAAGACTAAACTAACTTACAGCTGGAGCATTTGGATTCATAAAAGGGGGTGTGATTTGAACAGGTCTGTATTGACTCGGAACTCCAACTGGGTACACATTTGTCCCTTGACAACTCAGAATCTACATTAAATAAGAGAATTTGTCATAGTACCACAGTAAATTTGGTAAATGCATTTTTTAATTTGAAAGCAAATAAGTACCTGCTGCGTATATGCAGGCATACAACCAGCATTGACAGGAGCAAAGTTGTTATACAGCACCTGTTTATCCGAGACAAAAGGATGCTGCGGAACAATGTTATATGTCCCATTAGGAGGTGTACCTGTACTTTTTATATTTGACGCAGTGTATGGGTTTGCAATAGGAGACGCTACTGTAGTCACGGGTCTAGGGTTTGCAATTGATGGTGAAAAAGCTCTTGCATTTGGATTAAGCTTTGATTCCTGTAAAAGAAAATCAATAAAAAAACCAATAAAATGAAGAAACTCCTGCACTACAAGACAGACAATAGTAAAAGATGCTTTTTTTCCTACCCTTGCAAGTCTCATCATCAATGGACATTTAGTTCCTTCGGAAGTTGAGCAACAACGGAAATTCAGTTACTGCTAGTCATGGATTTTTTTGCAATACTAAAATGCCAATTTAGTAATTTACTGTTCTATTGCTTAGCTAAGCTAATTTAGAGCCCCATTGTTTCCAATGATTGAGTATGTCAATTAATATGTAACTAAAGGATAAACTTACTTTGGCAATAGCTTTGTTCTGTGTGTTTCCTTTCTTTGATTGTGCATCATTGCATGAAGAAACTTTAACATCTGGGCTGGAAATCTTCTCTTTCGAAATGCTAGATTTATTTTCAACTTGATTTGAATTTGCTAAGGTCTTGTTTAGACTTGCTTCTTTTATGTTGTTATTGTCCATCTGTCCTTCCGGTTTAAGTGCAAAATCCTTCAGAATAAACAAAATTGTATCATCAAGCCCATGATAATATCAAGAGAATAAACATAGTTTAAGACATGCAACTGGTCATCTTTCCTTGGATGATTTTCAATTTGCAAAACACCTGGTCTCGCTGCCATCTAGCATCATACCATGGCATCAATCATGACCAATACTATTGTATTCCAAGGTAAATCTTAGAGCCCCGTTAGAATAAACCAAACAATACTATGGTGCTATTCAGGTCCCAGGCCGTTATGTACCATGCCGTACAAATAGTCCCATTTTCAAACTTCCAAATCTTGTTTATCTCGTCATTTCTTTACTTTGTTGGCTTGATTGTTATCAATTTCACAGCTCAGTAAGAAAATTCTCTCACAGTTCAGAAAAGAAAAATAAAAGATCAGAACTATACTCACAAGTCATAATGAATTTCAAACAGAAACTCAAAGGGGGCAGGCAAACCTTTACAAGTAGTTGAACAAAATCTTGAGAGAGAATCACAAGTGTATCCACAAAATATCCTAAAGGTACATTTCCTCCATGCTTCCCTTCGGCAATCTTTCTTGCTTTTTTCAACACCACGCCTGTGATCACATATTTACGAGCACAAAAATCATAGCATACATTGTTTTCTTATATTTAGAATGGTAAAGAATAAGAGGACTCATATGAGGATAATTATAGTATATTACATAAATAGCGGTGGGCTGGTATAAATTCAGATTCACAATTCTTTTGTGAGCTCACAGTCATTTTGGATTACTAATTCACAGTAATAATTTGAAGGATAAATTTAGATAAATCATGCCTATTTCTGAAAACCGTGCATCCATGGTTTAGTATCAGAAAAATGAGATGTCATTATCACAAAAAGATCAAGAGGATGAAAAATTAGTGCAACGAACTTGTTAGTTTAAATATCAATCTTTTGGTTTATATTGCACGAAGACAAGCACTCTTCAATTTTTTTTACAGAACAATCCAATTTGTAGTTAATAAGGACTTGGATTTTTTACAAAATAAATTACTTCGAAAATAGCTTATGAATTTATTTGGGTTGATGCTACTCCAACAACATTCCAATTACATAATTAATACATACAACAATTATCCTTTTCATGTATTAGAGTTTTGCATCTAAAAGTTGTTATTAGGACTTCTAACAAGATTGTGCCAGTGCTTAACAAACAAGCTTTTCTTAATGGTTGGTTTATTGCTTTACAGCTATATTTAGGCTTATAATGATGTTGGGCTCAGAAACAATAAATTCCTTGCAAACAACATCTCACAACACAAATGTATGATACGATACCAGTCTGTACTGATCCAGAAAACTGGATCCATGGTATGAATTTGCAATCATTTTAAATATAACTACCAAAGTTCCACCAAATTGGTTCAAATCAAATCAGAAGATTCTCAATTTCAGGAAGGAAGTGAAGTAAGGCAGTGTCATTTCTGAAAAGTAATCCATCAAACCCACGCATTCGAAAATTCATGAAATTATAAAATAGATATATTATGTCAACCGATCAAGTTAGTAACTTTACGGCCGGATCTATGCAACAACAAACAAAATTGAATTGACAAGTAGCAAACAAACCTTGCAATAAATTGGCGGAGTGGAAGATGCCAGAGTAAACGGATCCATCCTTGACTTGTACTTCCACTGGAAGCCCCACGAGACACAGCATTACAAACACGAGAGCCTCACTTAATGCCTCCTGAGATTGTGGTTCAGCATCAACCATTGGTGGTTGGGTCGAGCTTTCCCTCTTAGGCATGGCGACCCGGGAACCCTTTTCTTCCAACTTTTGAGTTTAGCCCTAGTAGCGTGAGGTATTTGCGAGGAGAAAAAAATACATGGGAAAAAGGAGGCATCTTTCTTTTGTTTTGCACAGGGTGGCGCCTTTTACTGTTTCTTTCTCTTCATGTCCTGTAATTCCTTAAAATCGATGAATGCTTGATTGATCTTCTCAAAAAAAAAAATGCTTGATTGATGTTGATGGTCAGATTTGCATCTGACGGTTGGTTTCCGGTTGTTGGCATGCTTTGGAACTAATTAATAATGAATTGTGAATTAATTAAGAAGAGAAGGATCAAATAGCGGTAATACGTTGACTGTCGTAATAATTTTACCTTGTAGGGTTATATTGAAAAAAATAAGGACAAAAATATTTACCTTTTTTCTCAAATGAATTCATGATACGGATTGTGCTTTCAACTTTCAAGTATGATTTTTATGATGTCTATATAGGGAAAATGAAAATATTAGATTTCCTTTTTCAATTTAAAAGAAAACCACTTAAGTTCTAAAAAAAATTTAAATTTTGAAAAAATGGATCCTTTTAAAAAAGAAAAGATACCGCTACTGCAAAATTTTAAAACAAATCAAATTAGTACTTGAAAGTTGAACCAAATTATTTGCATCAAATTAGTCGTTGAAATATTTCGGTCATACAATTTTTTGATAAAAAAATATTATGTTTATCAATAGATCATAAAACTTATTTTAGTCAAGTATTTTTTTATTTTTAAAATAAGAGCTAATATAATTCAAATAATCTTCCCATGTAATTTAATTTTAGTGTAGGAGGTAACATGACGTGAGCGAATGTGAATGAAATTCCGCCAAAGTTTGTCACATCAAAATTGGAGAATATGATCCATCAATAATCGAATCGAGTATCGAATTGATTTGTTTCCTGAATTGCGTCACTTTGTTTGAAACTCGATCATCCAAAATTGTGAGTAAACGTATTGCAAATAACTAAGTAAATTCACGTTTCTAACTTTGTATGCCAAAAAACCAGAATTTGAAGAATCATCATTTGATTTGCAAATAAAAACTGTTTCATGTGTGATAGATTATAAATTTGTCGGACTTAAAAGATCATTTAAATTTGAATAGCTTGACATCCATCTTTATTTCAAAAAAAAATTATAAATTTGTCGTGAGTTCCGAATTCAAGCAGAAAATTATTGTGTTGTGAAAAATTTAAAGTAGATTTAAAAACATAATCCAACAAAGTGAATTCTGCCTTTCTGCTCGAAATCGAATTTGCTGCTGCGCTATACGTCCAGCACAAGAAATCTGGTCTTTTAAATTGCTTTAATATTCGTACAAACTAAACTTTAGAAATGCGACCCCCTGAATCAAATCTGGGCCACTCATTGCTTACAACGTGTGAAATTATGAGTGTCTGTTCTGTATTGCGCAATAGCAGATTCGGACCCCTTCTGCTTTGTTGGAAATTGTTCAGTCTGGCCCATGCATTCGGCTTGTACTTGTATGAGTTGCTACTTGCTAAGCTCTGATGTCCATTGTGATCTATCGATTGAAAAAAAAAATTATAATTATGGGCATATGCGTATCTAGAGATGGTACAGATACTGAGAGCTAATGCCGATCCATAAAACAAATAATTGTTTACTTCAAATGTAATAAATGTCTAAACAATTTTGCAAAAAATATACAAAATGATTCAACTTAATAGCTGACAATCGTAGTCTTCTGTTTATTTTATTTGACAGATCAATAATGTTAGATGACAAAGAAAGTGAAGAATATGATCCATCCAAATTCAGGTTTCGTTATACAGGGGAAGATCCTCATATTTGTTTTTTAATGTTTGTGCTGAGGCGATCATCGTGTTTCTGAGAGGAACATCTTGGTGCTGAGCTGTAACTAATTCTTCAAAAGTGGCATGCCTCCATCTTCGATAAAAGCTTACAAAATTTATTCTCACAACGTGATCAAGTTGCTTTGGTGTAGACTAATTTATTTGTTTTTGAAAAGTTCATGTAAAAGGTGAGACGGGACGATGAGGTCGTCTTTTTGAATACTCCCGTTGATTTATGGGCAATTATGACTTCCTTTAGTTGCAACAATAGACAAAACCGAGTACTGGACATTCAATTCAGAAACTAAGCGGGTTACAAAAGATAAAGATGAAGAAAATGCAGGAATTGGTAAATAGGAGGTGCTGTTTCTAGTGTTAAGCTAACGTCTACTGACCAAGAAAACCATTATTCTACATAAACATTTTGAAAGTACTAAAATCTGAGGATACGACGAACTATTAGGGTAAAAGCACAAACAACAATCACAAGTTCATAACCTTTAAAAGAAAACATAAGTATAGATGGTACCGAGTGCAATTTAACAAGTCAGAAAGACAATAAATGTCACAGACACATCACAATAGCTCTCACCGTGAAGTTAACAGACACAAACTATGGAACATCCCAACTGATTTAACCATAAAATATAGCCTCTTGAGTATTAAAATGAAGAACACTCACAAAGACAACAAAACGATAAAAGAACAAGACATCCCAAGACAACCACAATCCAAAACATATCTAATCAATCTATAATAACGCATACTCTATATAGAGGGACAGAATTACAGTGATGACATAGGATCACATCAATAGTTTTTACCCCGACCAATCAGTTCAGCCTGAAGAGCCACCACATAATGAAATCACTGTTTCAAACAACACAAAGTTAGAATGCATTTTTCCAAAATAAGTCCGACTAAATTATTATACATGGCAGGACTTTTGTTTGGAAACAACCATATCCTCAAAAAAGAATTACGAACACCCTCAGCAGCAAGGATCATATGCTTCGAGCATACTTAACAAAAAGATCGTATACGGATCCCATTCTGTGTTTTTGTATGTATGTGAACCCCACCCCATGGAATTGCATTTTAACATTTTAGATGGCATGGACATGGAATAATAATAAAAAAATTCTTATAGGAGAAACAACTGACTATCAACATATCTTCAAGGATCTATATTGATTCCTACCTGCTGTGGTTGCTGCTGCTGCTGTTGTTGGCCATAGTTAGCATAACCAGGATATGCACCACTGCCATAAGCAGCTGCATACATGTTAGGATCTTGAGGTGCTTGTGAATAGCCATAGGCTTCATAGCCCTGGCCATAGCCTCCATAATATCCCCCAGCCCACGAGCTAGCATCATGTTGTGGCTGTCAATTTTCAATACATATTCCAAGAATAAGCTCACATAATTCAAGATAACCAAACCTATGTATCAACAGATCACATTCATTAACTAAAAAGAGAACTACTGTGCATACTAGTAACATCGTGCAAACCCATCTAATTTCAGGATACAAGTAACAATAATACCACACTCGTCTCCCTAGTCCCATTTGACTTCTGAGAGGTGATCGTATTGGAATGCAGTGATTGCAGTTAGAACTGAAACAGGGTGGGAGCTAGAGATGATAATTTTGGTACTTGTAGAGGCAGGGGTACATCTCGCTGCACCAATAGAAAACAAACTAATATACCTGCTTGGAGGTGGGTGAACGGCCCCAAGAAAGACGAATGCTCTGGCCTCCTATGCTTGTTCCCTGAAGCATCAGAAGTGCTTCCTCTGCGCATGCCCTGCCACCAAAATCACAAAACAAACTGAGATTTTTCTAAGAATAAGGAACTATATATCATTCTTTTAACTATTCTCAGAAGCTCATTGTGGCATTGTGTACATGTCATCATAAGCTTATTTAGTATAGAGCCAACATATTATTGATGTTTGACAGATTTTGACACAGGAATATGAAGTCAACCAGTCATAAAGTTGAAGACTATAAAGTGCACAACCATAAATGTACCCTAAAGATACAATTAATAACAAACCTGTTGGCAAACTGGACGAAGGCGCATTTCTTTCCTGCAGGAATCTTAACACTTATGAGCTCACCATAAGTGCTGAATACTTGCCTAAGATGCTCTTCATTTATATTGATGTCTATTCCGCCTACAAATAGCTGCAATTACATAGTATTATTTCTATCAGAAGGTAAGTTATTAATATTGCATGGGTGTATTGGAAAATTATGGAAGGAAGTAATCACACACTGTTGTGTTTGTCGGATCAGTTGGAGTCTGAGTTGTAGCAGTTCCATCTGAAAAAAAAGGCAAACCATAATGGATGAACGCGCATCAGTAATTATCGTAGTTGGACAGGAAATTTTTCCAGGAATATGCACAGTGAATTAAGATTGTAGTTTTCTTCTCCTAACTCTCTGTGCAACATTGCAATGTATTCTCCATCAAATAGCACATGTAAATATAATTGAAGATACCTTGCCACAAGCTTAATACCATCTTACCTCAAAAAAAGCAAGCATTCAAACCTTCTCTAAAAGCAGATTGAGAATCATCTTCAAGAGAATAGCAACTCTATTTTGTTAACTAACCCAGTAGATAGGTTTTAATTACAACTATACTATATCATTGCATCAACAACAGTTTGAATTACAATATGGTATATTGTCACATCACCCTTTTCTTTGATTGCACTACTTATTGAATTCACCCAGTACGATGGGAAATATATGCAATGTGTAACGACATATGACGTCCTATTTGGGTATCTTTTCCTGAATGGTTAAAAATTTTCAACCTTCCCACTTGACTTCCAGAGATGTCTAGAACCCATTGGAGTGACAACAACATAATAAATGAAATATGAAGTCAGTAAAAAAAAATTAGGGTTGCACATAGATGGAATACTCTAACAGGAATGATGGACTTGCTAGAAAAAACGAAGGAATATAACACAAACATGAAAGATAAACTAGCAATTACTGTCTCATGAAGTCCACAACCAACCGAGTAATAATAAAAAAGTAAACCAACACACAATAATATATAGAACTAACATTTGCTCGGGAAAATTTGACATAACACTGGGAATGAAGAAATGACAATCTGAAAGTAACGTTTCGGAAAAATAAATATAAATAACTAATAAACAGCTCTGATCTAAGATAATGATAAAGGAAGGTAATTTTAAAATAAAAGGATGCTTAAATTAAAAGAAATTAAATGAGGAAGTACTGGAATCCAAAAGAAACTCAAAGGTCAAATGTTACAAACATAACAACTGACCTAACCGGGCCACGCATTACAAATGGTGATATGCATCTCTGCCGAAGACAAGTTTCCTTAGAAGAGAGCCTCTTGGCCTCCTGCTCCCATACAACATTATAATCCCTCATAAGTTTTACTTATTTCAACCATAAATTCAAACTAATCCAAACGAAGGAAATTGACTTGTACAGGAATTGAATGAATGAATGCCGCATATCTTCAAATTGACCCGTAAATAAATGCTAACCAAGCAGAGATAAGATTTCTTGCTAACAAAAATAGATAATCACATCAAAAGGTAAAATCAGCAATAAAATCACATATCAGTAAGTTATAAATACTAAGGTTTTATAGCATACCTCTAGAAAGACCTAATGATTTCTTATTAGTGGCAGATCCTATTCTCATAGGTCTAGTGGACAAGAACATGCCATTCATCTCAGTCATGGCTCGTGTCTGCTCATTAGCATCAGCGAATCTGACAAAGCCATAACCCTTTGACCGGTTTGTCAACTTGTCAGTCACAACTTTGGCACCTCTAACAGAGGGATAGTTGATATTGAATGCCTCTGTTAGCATGTAATCAGTAACATCAGGCGCCAGATCACCAACAAATATGGTGTAATCTGGTGTGTCATCTCGCTTTTCACCGGCTGATGCCCAGTTGAGTCTGAATGGCAATTCCGTGTTGGGCATAAGTTGACCATTGTATGATTGTAGGACCCGTTCTGCTGTGGCCCTGGTAGCGAATTCAATGAACCCATAGCCCTGAAGCTGACCTGATGTCTTGTCACGTATTAGTTTAACAGATTGAACCTGTAGTTTTATGGTAACAAAGCATTAGAAGTAAGAATATGATTTGTTCATTTTATTCTCTTTTAAATTTACTCAGCTTTTTTTTCCTTCTAATTGTTTTAGGGAGTAAGAGCAAAAGAAGGGTTCAGATCCTTATTCCAGTTGAAGGATGGTTAATGGAGGCTGAGAACTTAAAAATGGACTTAATATTAAGACCTAGCAGCACAATTACATCATCCACTTGTGCTGATTACTGGTATTAATACACGATAATTTTTCAGCATGCCCAAGAAAGCAATTGTTTAAATTTCCACACGCCTCTGCAAAATTTTAAGTTTGCCATGTACTGCTAGCTACGATCTAAAAGCAGAGGTCTGATTCTCAACAAATTCCATGTAACAAGATAACAGGTACCTATAAATAATAAATAACAAAAAACAAGTAAGATCGCTTGTGATACCTCGCCGGTCTGCGCAAAACAGCTGTAGATATAATTATCATCCATCCAGAACTGGAGATCTCCAATCCAGAGGGTCCTAACCTCGTCAGACCCGCTGGAAGGAGCAGCGGCGGCTTGTTGAGGCACAGCCACGCCGTACTGCTGGGATAAGGAAGCAGTGGGGATCTGGGATGGTTGCTGGCCCCACATCGCCTGAGGTGGTTGTTGGTATTGTGCTGGCATTGGAGGAGGAATCGCGCCCCACTGCGGCGGTGCCACACCCTGAGGCGGAGCCTGTGTCATTCCTCCAGCTCCTTGTGGCATCATCTTGATCTAATAGATGGAAGGGAAAGAGAACGAGTCGAGGAGATGATGAGAAACCCTAACCCTAGAATTGTGCGAGTTTCGGAGGAGAGAGAGAGAGGCGGCGATAAAAGGGAGATATCGGATAGCGTATTTATGGAGGCGATAAAAAAATCATAGAACTTCTGGAGAGGACCAATGTGTAATTATTATTTTCTGTCGGTGTGTCCTTCTAATTCTTTGAGGTCTAAGTTTAGAAAATATTTCGCGACTAGTCCAAAATCTAAACACGACAGTTAGTCCCATCTTTTCTCTACGTGTATTTTCGTTCAAAATCAAAACTAATAAATTATAGAAAATAACTAGTATTGTGTTGCTACGGATCAAATTTTACATCAGCCGGAATCATATCTCGAAAAAAAAGAATCAAGAGATTTTTTTAATAATTAGCAGCTTTTAAAATCGCTATTGATACACTCAACATGAAAAAAATGTAAGTTTGAAAAATAAAATAAAGAGAGCGGGTCATCACATTAATTACATTAAATGAGAAATTATCATAATTTTCGTATAGAGATATGATAATATGTAGCGGATGTTACAATAGAGATATGTGTTGTAGAGTAGAACTAGATGAGTCAATCTCAACTATACCAGAATAAGGACATGAGATCTCACAATTATTATTCAATTCGAAAATTGATAATTAAATTTTGATCGTTACAAGATAAGAACAGGTAGGTGTTTAATATACAGAAGAGATATGATCATAATCATATATATACTCATATATCTGTGTTCTAAATTGCTAATTTTGCCAAAGATTCACTTTCAATTGCAATATCGAATCAATGATAACTAAATAAGTTCTTTTACTTTTGCAAATGGACTAACTAGTGCTAGATAATTTGAAGGAGTCATGAGTTCAATCTTTCCTTAGCACAAAAGTGGAAATTTTGTTAAGGGTTTGTTCGTTTAGCCTTAAAACATCCTCCGAAAAGAACTTTCGGCGGAAAAGAAAATTTTCGACGTTCGTTTATATTGAATTCAGAAATCGGCGAAAACAACTTTCCCAATATCTCTGAAAACTACCAAATTCGTTTTCCGAATTTTTTTTGTGGAAAACGAATCCTGGAGTAGATCAAAGCTTTCTGTTGGCACGTGTCGCTGGCACAACCACATCAATCATCTTGGGATTAGTCAAGTTCAAATGTGGGTACAATTATAAGTTTATGTAAGTTTAAACCATTTATGTAAGTTTGATAATGTTATAAACCAACTATATTAAGTTTGGAAAATGTTTTGCGAATTTCAAATTCGATACCGTCAGCGATACCAACTGGACACGTCCAGTTGAGTTCCGACGAAAATTTGTTTTATTTATGATGCATATTGTTTTCATTATTATGCATGTTGTTTTCGTTATTGTGCATATAATAACATGCATAACAGTTAAATACTTATGATTTATATGCTAAGTTCAATAGGTTTTTTTTATTCTATTTATGATTTATTATGAAAATTTGTTTTACTTATGATGTATATTGTTTTCGTTATTATGCATTTTGTTTTTGTTATTGTGCATCTAAAAACATGAATAACAATCAAATACTTATGATGTATATGCTAAGTTCATTATGTTTTTTGTTATACTTATGATTTATTATGTTTTTGTTATTATGCATGTTATTTGTATTATTTTGCATGTTATTATATAGCGACATTCGTTTTCAATGGAGCGTCCGATCAATTATATGCATAACAACAAAAACAATATGCATAATACAAAAAACAACATGCATCATAAAAAAACAACATGCAAACTGAATTCAACTGGATATGTCATGTTGGTATCGATGGTGGTATCACTGAAGGTATCGATATATCAGCTCCCATTAAGTTTAACGTAATTTAATTGTAGTCAATTTATTTCTTATTTATTTTTATATTTTTAATCTTTGTATTTTATTGTCTTGAATATATTTTCTGTATGATATATATATATATATATAGTATGGCTAATGTGAAAACGTTTGCACTTCGGCCGAAGTGTAAAAGTTTCACATTAGCCAATTTTTTGTGGTCAAAATTTAAATTTAAGTTGCTCAATAAATTCTTCATATCAAAATCTTGTAGGAAATCAAATTTCGTGATTTTTAGAGCTTTATAGCTATATTTTAAATATTTTTTAAAATAGTACAATTAAAAATTAAAAAAACATGACCATTTCAGGACTGTTTTTAAAAAAAAAATTAAAATATAGCTAGAAAGCTCTAAAAATCACGAAATTTGATTTCCTACAAGATTTTGATATGAAGAATTTATTGAGCAACTTAAATTTAAATTTTGATCACAAAAAATTGGCTAATGTGAAACTTTTGCACTTCGGCCGAAGTGCAAACGTTTTCACATTAGCCATACTCTACACATATATATGTATGTATGTATGTATGTATGTATGTATGTATGTATATATATATATATGTTTCTTGAATAAACCAACATATTCATGCTTTTAAATGTGAAGGAGCTGATCTTATTTTCCATTTCCCTTTTTTTGACAAATGAACACAGGAAAACATTCATGCTTTTCATTTCTTGGCAACTGAACGCGCAAAAAGAAATCAAACTTTTCTGATGTTTTTCCTTTTCCGTTTAAATTTCCTTTCCAAATCCTTTCCACCAAAATGAACAGGCCCTAAGAGACATTCCGTAATAGATCCTAAGGTCAAGTACCAACGCGAAAATGTTTTTAACAATAACAATTCAAACTTTTAGACCTTAATCACCTAACTAAAATCACAAGCAAAAAAATACTAAAAGCAATTGAGCAAATCAAACAATAAAGTGCAAATATAGTAAAAAGAGAGATTAAAGAGCAAGAGAGATCAGGAGAATACAAGAATATGCAATATAATGTGTTCGGCCTACAAACAAACTATGCCTACTTCCACGGGACTTCCGGAACCAAAACTTCCTTTCGGTACCGATTCCATTAGATCACAAGTGTTCTTACAATTGCAAAACATATCTTTGATTTCTTCTCAACAAGACAACCAATCTTTGATTCCTAAACATATTCAAGGGGCTACACCGCGCTACAAGGTAAATATGTCTAATTGACAACACAATCAAGGAAGGAGATGAACTACTTGACTACACAATGTAGTTCACTAAACTAAATCAACAAACTAAGTGTTCTCGGATCGACAATTAGACGGTTTGACTATCTTATCACTCTATAGATGAGAATGTTGAAGGAGAATGCTATTTGTGCTCTTTCTGGTGCTCAATTATGCGCTTCGAAACTTGAAAAGAATCTTTCTTAATCATCCTGGTTTGATTCCCCATGGTTTATATTGTAAAACCTAATTAGCCTTAATAAAGACTAATTTAAGCAATTTAACACAATTCTAAAGTTCTATGGACTAATTTGCAACTTAACCAAATTTATCACAAATTAATTTTATGCTACAACAATTGAAGCAATTTCTTAACTAGACTTTATAGCAAAGTAAAATAAATAGAGAGTTAAGAAAGCGCAAACAATGCAAGGCACAAGAACACCGAGATTTTAACGGAGTTCGGATGTTGACGATCTTACTCTCCGAGACTTTCAACCCCCCAACTTGGTAATAGGGTTAAGCCAATTTCACTAGCGAACAAAGGTTCTTGTGCAAAGACCGAGATCTAGCTTTATTACACAAAAGTAGAGACTAGACCCATAAAGTAACACAAGTAGAGAATTAAAAAGTAACTAGCACAAATCTCACACAAGTTTAGAGCAAACTTAGATCAAAGAGATTGAGTTTTAGGATTTTGCAATTTGAGTAGTTGAATGAATAAGTTAGGAAGAGAATGGAATGGATCCCCTATTTATATCAGCTCCCAACAGCTCATTTCAATTTTCGACTTAAAACATTATATAATGGTATGAACCATTACACAACGTTTCACAAAAATATCTGAAAATAGCTGGAAGAAATATGACCATTATTTTGAGATCTGTCAGGCAAAATGTTATACAACGCTATGAAATATTATATAACGTTATGGCCAATTTCTGTGAAATTTGATCATAACGTTATATAACTCTTCTAAACGTTATATAACGTTCTGATCTATTTTACAGAAAAAATGATCATAACGTTATATAACTTTGTCAAACGTTATATAACGTTTTAATAATTTTCATGACACATGTTCTGGACTTTTCAAACGTTACACAACTGTGAATGAGTTTACACAAAAGAGGAATGTTACACAACGTTTCATAACGTTATGTAACGTTTAAGGTGAAACTTGGTATCATGTCCTGTCATTTTGCCCCGTTGTGTAACTTTGTTTTCTGCCTGAAATTCAACATAAGAACTACAATGTTACATAATGTTATAGAGTGTTATGTAACGTTTTGTTTCATCTCTTTGATTTAAATTTGATATAAACTTAAGAAAAACACTCTAGAGTATATAAAATCATTATTCTTCATTGTTGGTATTTTCTTGAGCTTCCTTCGTGATTCTTGTAATTCATTTTTGCTTGAATTAGTCCTAAACAAAATATCTTACAAGAAGCTTGTTAAATTCAAGTTTAGTTTTGCAAACCGACAAATATGAGACATTGCTTAGTACAACAATCTCTTCCTTTTGGTGATTTACAAAATTATCATTCATATGGGCAAATATTTTGTTGAATTTGCAATACTTCTAATTTTTCCCTTAAATTTAATTTTGCCCTATGATTCCAATTTTCTCCCTTTTTTTGGAAAGCCAAAAGGGTTAAGTCTAGCTATTTTGCTCCCCCTCAATTTATGCATATTGAGAAATAATCGAAATAGAAGACTCCCCCTTAATCTATTAAAGATTGTTCAAGTAGGGGTAAAAAAAGTTGCAATATATTCATTGTACATGTGAGCTTCCCCTCAATAATTTGAACCAAATCCCCATCAATTTAACATTTGATACCCTTAATGTCAAGTGAGCTTGAACAATAATTTGGCAACTATATATTTGCTCAAAAACTTGACATTTAAAAAATATATGCAATGCCAATCACATGTATGCAAGTAGATGAAGCAATACAAGAAAATAAACACACATTAAGCATACATCACACAACATAAAGAAAATACTCAATTGTTCAAACATAGCAACACACATGAGATGAAAGATAACACATAAAAGACGTCAAGCACTCGGATCAATATCCATAACTCCTCCCGAGGGTCCCGACTCGTCATTATCCCCAAACTTCTTAACCTAACGTACGGCTAGCTTATGAGCGTCCTTATAGGTCAAGCGGACCTTTGATTCGATGGATCTCCCTTGCTCCATCATATTCTCCAATCTTTGGGCAATGTCACCGTATTACTTTGCTAGACCCGCTTGAGTTTTTGCAATTGCAAGTTGTTGTTGATGAATCTCAACTTGTTTTTCCAAAATTGTCTTGTTTTGGTTCTCAAGACGATCAAAATGCTCCATGGTAGAATGCACGAAATCGTTGAAGTTTTGAGGAATGGGGTAAGGTTGAGGATGTGCATCACCGGGTAATTGGTTAGGTGGAAGAAGGTTTGGATCGGTGTATTGATTTGGGAGGGCATCCGGATGCTTGATCCAATCATTCTTAGCGTTGTGGGTTGGATAAAATTTTGTACCATCTTTTATCCACCCTATTGAGTCCATGACATGCCAAAGGTTTAGGGGTCGGGTGAATGCCTCATTTGATTGAGTTTGCATACTCAAGGCATAGGGGAAGGTCGCAACGGTTGAGGTAATGCCACATCACTTCATGTGAGAGAGAATGATGAAAGAGATGTTGAAATTTCAATTTAGGGCAATAAGGTGGCGAAGGTAGAAGATGTTATATTGGATGTTTGTTTTGATATCCGCCTTGGGGATAAGAATGTTGTTTATGAACAAAAAACTAGGCGGTGTACAGAGGGGAGACATGTGGAATAAAAATCCTCGTACGAGTTTTTGTTTAATCATGCCTGGTATTGAACATAGGTTTCTTCGGGTGATTTTGGCCAAGCACTTGGCTTAACATACATCTCCTCTAGATTAGGGTCATTTGGCAAACCAAGGGCATGGGCAATGGTTTGCATGGTTACCGTTATAGTTTTACCCCCAATGTAGGAATTGAACCCAAAATCGGACTCAAGCGGTACCAAGTTTACATAAAAGACCTTGCCAATCGTAGGATGGCACAATTCGTCACATTCTACCAATGGTTGCATATCCCAATGCTTGACATAAGCCTATATTCTTCTCCTTTCCCATTGAGGCAACCCTCCAACCCGGGTATAAAAGAAGACCTTGGCATTTTTTCGTGAACCAGATGCCTCAAACTTGGTCCACCCATCATGGTCTCGAAATAAGAACGTGTTACATTTGTGTGCTTCAATGGAGAAGACGTTGGGATCATAAGGTGGAGTCGGTGCAAAAACCGGTGGTCGAGGAATAGGGATTTCGATCTCAAGGTTGGCGGTGCCGGAAAAAGAGCCGGAGTCACTTTTCTTTCTCTTGGGAACGGCGCTCTTCACCTTCTTCAACATGATCTTTGAGGTTTTAGAGTTGGGGTTTTGAGAGAATAGGGAGGAATTTGGGAAAATAGACTAGAGAGAGGTGTAGATGGAAGGAAGAATTGAAGGTTTTGAGGATTTAGAGGAGGAATGAGTGAAAGTAAGTGAAGTATTGAAAAAGGGAGGAAAAGAGGCGATTTTGGGAAGAAGGAAGAGAAGAGGTCGGTTGGAGAAGAAGTGGGGTGGAGAAGAAGAAAGAGGAGGCGCCTCTCCATTTCTGGAAATATTAAAATTTCACTTAATGGGCGAAAATGTTGTGCAACATTGTGAAACGTTGTGCAACGGTATATAACGTTGAATAACGTTATGATCTCAAAAAGTCATAATATTTGATTAAATCGTTACACAACGGTGTAAAACGTTGTGTAACGTTATGGTTAGAGAACTGTCACATGTTCTGGAGTTTTGAAACATTGTGCAACGAAACCAGAAAATCAGTATAACATTATATAACGTTGTGGGCCGTTATATAACATTTCAGGTTTCTTTGTGACAATTAATGTTTTAAAAGGAATTTTGAGAGGAGGTCAAAATACGAAATGTCGTTATGTCTATATTAAAGGTATAATTTAATGTTTTGATGAGTAATTAATCTCTAATGTGACTCATTTATCTCTAGCATCCCCAACTTAAATCTAAGGTCGCAATGTTGTTGAGTATTCAAAGGTTTCGTGAAAATATCTTCAATTTGATTCATTGTATCAATATAAACTAATTCAATATTGCCTTTTTCAATGTGATCACGTATAAAATGATGGTGTATGTCTATGTGCTTTGTTCTTGAATGAAATACTGGATTCTTTGACATTTGGATGGTACTTGTGTTGTCGCACATGATTGGTACTTTGCGGAAGCATTGGTTATAGTCATTTAAAGTGTGTATCATCCATAGAATTTGTGTGCAACAACTATTGACCGCAACGTATTCTGCCTTTGCGGTGAAAAGAGCCACAAAAGTTTGTTTGCGGCTAGACCATGAGACAAGCGAGCCACCAAGAAATTGGCACGTCCTGCTTGTACTTTTCTGATCCATGCGATCTCCAGAAAAATCGGCATCGGTGTATCCTATCAAGTTAAGTTCTGATTGCCTACCATACCAAAAGTCCTAGGTTTATGGTTCCTTTGATATATTTAAAAATTCTTTTAATTGCTATACCATGAGATTCTTTAGGGTTGGCTTGAAATCGTGCACATGGACATACCGCATACATTATATCTGGCCTACTAGTTGTTAAATAAAGTAAGCTATCTATCATAGCTCGGTATTGAGAGATGTCTATCTTTTGTCCGCTTTCATCCGAATCGAGATTAACATTTGTTGCCATAGGAGTCTTGCTTGACTTGCAATCTTCTATGCCAAATTTCTTGATCAACTCCTTGGCGTATTTCGTTTGACTCACAAATGTTCCTTTCGTCGTTTGTTTGATTTGAAGCCCCAAGAAGAAAGTAAGTTCACCCATCATGCTCATCTCAAATTCACTACTCATCAAAGAAGCAATCTCTTTGCAAGTGCAGCATTAGTTGAACCAAAAATAATATTATCGACATAAATTTGGACCAATAATAGATTGTTGCCTCTTTTCTTTGTAAATAAGGTTGTGTCATTTTTACTCCTAGTAAATTCGTTTGCAATTAGAAATGAGCTAAGCCTACCGTACCAAACCCAAGGAGCTTGTTTTAGACCATACAATGCTTTGTCAAGCTTATACACATGATTTGGCAATGTTGGATCGACAAAACCAATTGGTTGTTGAACATAAACTTCATTTTCTATGAATCCATTCAAGAAGGCACTCTTAACATCCATTTGGTATAGGATAAAACCTTTGTAAGAGACATATGTTAAGAGCATTCGAATAGATTCAAGATGAGCCACGGGTGCATATGTTTCATCATAATCTAGACCTTATCTTTGTCTATACCCTTAGGCAACTAATCAAGCCTTGTTTATCACAATGTTACCTTCTTAGTCCATTTTATTCCTAAATACCCATTTGGTACCAATAATGCTTCTATTCTTTGGTTTAGATATAAGTTTCCAAATCTTGTTTCTTTCAAATTGATTAAGTTCTTCTTGCATGACAATGATCCAATCGGGATCCATGTTGGCTTCATCAAATTTATTTGGTTCTATTTGAGACACAAAGGCACAATAGACAATCATAAGGTTGACATTTGACCTAGTTCTAACACCCTCCATTGAATCTCCAATAACATTTGAGAGAGGGTGAGAAAACACTTCCCTTAATCCTCGAGGAGGTTGGATGTTAGTTTGTGATGAGGTAGGATTGTTTCCTTGAGATCCATCATTATTCAATGCATTTGCTCCAACATCTTCTTGTTGAGAAATCTCATGATTTGCTACTTGTCGTTCAATGGTGATTCCCCTTCTTTCCAACCCTTCAACATTTGTGTCTTGACTTTCGACTTCATTAACCTATATCAATACACTACTATTCTCGGCCCGAGCATTAGTGTGTTCATTGAATTTCACATGAATTGATTCCATAATAATGTTATGATATGGAATGTACATTCTATAGGCTTTACTAGTCACTAGTTATTAAGTAACCAACAAATACCCCCTCAATGGATTTTGGATCAAACTTGTTTGTCCTAGGCGATTGGTCAAGTACAAAGCATTTTGAACCGAAAGCTTTAAAATATGATATGTTTGGTTTACGATCCATCCATAGTTCATAAGGTGTTTTCAAAAGAATTGGTCTAACACCTACTCAATTTATCACATAACAAGCGGTATTAACTGCTTCAGCCCACAATGATTTTGGTAGCGTTGAATCATTTAACATTGTTCTAGCCAATTCTTGCAAGGTTCAGTTCTTCCTTTCTACAATCCTATTTTCTTGAGGCATACTAGGAGCCGAGTATTCATGTCTATACCCTCTTTGAGAACAAAAGTTCATCAAAATGTGCATTTTCAAATTCCCCCCATGGTCACTTCTAATTTTGTTGATTTTCAACCCGGTTGCAAAACTCAACGAATCTTCCAAAGGTTTCATCTTTGTGACCTAAGAAAAGGACCCATGTGAATCGGCTAAAATCATCAACAATCACACACACGTATCTCTTTTTACCAAAACTTAGAGTATTATTTGGTCCAAAGAGATCAATATGTATCAATTCCAAGGATTTATTGGTGGATACCATGTCTTTAGGTTTAAAACTTGACTTAACTTGCTTACCTTTGACGCAAGCATCGCATACATTGTCCAATTCGATTTTGTTCAAGGGCAATCCTCTCACCAAATCAAGCTTGATCACGTTCTTGATGGTATCTACACTTAAATGAGCTAACATTCTATTCCAAAGCCAAGATTGATTAGTCACAACACTTAAACATACTTCCCCTTGGTTAAAATGATTTAGATACAAATAATATACATCTTTTCGTATTATGCCTTGTGTATTACTTCATTTGTTTTGCAATTTATCAAATAACAAGCTTTGGAATCAAAATTAACAAGGTACCCGGCATCACACAATTGGCTTATACTCAATAGATTGTAATTTAAACCATCTACAAGATATACATTTGAAATGGTTAGGTGTTGGTTACCAACCGAACATATACCTATGATCTTGCTCTTTCTTTAGTTGCTACCAAAAGTGATCGAACCACCATCAAGTGGTTTTAGTGACACAAAATTTGAACTAGAGCCGGTAATATGGTGAGAGCATCCACTATTAGGGATCCAAGCATTCTCTCTATGAGAAGACATCAAGCAAACCTACAAGTTTGTATATTGGTAATTAAGAAACACTAACATATAACTTGTCCTATTCTCCCCCTAAAAGTTTAACAAGTTGAGTTCGTGGGAATTTTTACATATAGGTCCTTACTGTTGGAATTGAGACGTCAATTCCAATAAATTAAGTTTAGACTATGTGTTATATGATTACAACATGTCATGTATTGTCGCTAAATGTGATTAATTAATATTCAAGGCATTATACGTATTTCACCAAGATTTTGGGCACAAATGCATATAGAACTTAACTAAATTGATTATAATTATTGATGGACTGATTATGATCAATTAATATATATATGGGTCTTAGTGTAAAGTCAGAAATATTGTTTGGGCCAAACCCAACTTGTTTTGGATCAAAGTCCAAGCAAAACAGCAAAATGAGATCTATTGTGGCTGCAATACAGTAGGAGAAGATGGCAATAAATCTGCCAAGTTTTGGCATGATTGATTGCGGCCACAATGGATCCAATTGCGACCGCAAGAGACTTGGCATGAAGTTGGCAAGTCTATTGCGACCGCAATGAGATTCATTGTGGCCGCAAGAGACCTGTTGTAAGGCATGTTTTGACTGCCTAGATCTTCCGATATCTTTCTGATTGGATGATTTAACTTTTGTACCAAATTCGTGAATGTATTTACAGTAGTAAATACTATGATTTGAAAGAGAATAGGAGAGAATATAATTACAAATATTTGATGAATATCTGATAATTAATTCAGCATCTTTCCAAGATACACCTAGATCCCTATAAAAGGTCCCGAGTCTTCAAACGTTAGGGGTAGCGATTACAACAGAAAAATAGTGTGATAGGGGCTTAAAATGTTTAGTTTCATTGCCATAATGATGGGATCTCATAGGGTCACACCATATGAAAGATTAAAAGAAAATATTGTAAAATAATCCTAGTAATATTTAAAGTATGTGTGACATATTTTAAATGACTTTTGACACATGAGAGATACATATAAATTAACATTGGATATTGATTTATATGTTGGGTTTTTAATATATGGGATTGTGGACTTAATTAAATATTAATATGATTAATGTATTTAAGCCCAAAGTCCAAATATAGGCCATAAAATTTCTGGGGAGAATTGATTAGTAATGATATAATTAAAAAATATTGAAGTATATCATTAAACCTAATCAATTTCCATTAAAGAAGAGAGAAAATTTTAGACAGTTTTTTTAGGTAACTTTAAACAGGATTTTGAAAGGTCAAACCTCAACCATTCTGAACGTATGACCTATGAAAATTGAAGCCCTTTAAGTCTAGAATCCAATGGTTCAAATTTCAAGTCATTTGGAGTTACCTATAGAGATGGCAGATTTAATACCCAAAGGTCAGAATTACAGCTTTTAAACTCTTGGCTGAAATTTGTCTCTCTCTCTCCCAATTTTTCTCTCATGTGTTGAGACAAAAACTCCATTAAGATTTCTGAAATTTTGAAGAAGGTTTTGAAACTAGGATTAAGGTATCACTTGTTGTTCACTTACTAGCCTTAGAGACACAAGTGTTTCTTTAATCTTTCGGTGGATACCTAAGGAGGCTCGACGGTTGACGAGCTAAGCACAACCATCGAAACAAGGCATAGGGAATAAGAAGTTGCTAAGCTAGACAACCCTACTCGATTTGATTTGGAGATCAAATCATAAGGTATAATATTATTCCCTAATTATTTAGGCAAATAAATATTGTCTTTACACTTATAAGCTAGATCATTTGTGTTGACATGAATAAAATTTTGTTTTATTCCTTGCTTTTGAAGCATCAAAACTTTCAGTGGTACCCTTGATAGAATGGATGTGACATGTATGAAGAGGTATTAGCTTGAGGCATACTTGGTATAGGCTCTTCCTCCATGACTTGTGGAGTATCCAGATCGATGTATTGATTTGGTTGTGCTCCCTCCTCCTTATCAACTCATTCGTTGGCTTGGGTTTCGATTCTCAAGTCAAATTCCTTTTAATCCAACCCTTCTTTACAAGGAAGGTAATTAGGTTAGCCGATAGGTAGATGATTGGATTGGGCCCCTTTGGATTGATAGGGATGATGATGTTCTTATGCAGAAGTATCCGAGTCAAGAGATGAGGGTATGGTAAGCTCATTTGTTTATTGGTTATGGCCGTTCTCATGTGGTTTAGGATAATGAAAGGGATGTCTACCACTTTGTCCTTGCAATGAGATGCCTAAGGAGAAACCCATTGGTGTGGTCAATGTTGGTTTTGAGACCTTTTCTGAGTATTAGAATGTTGTTTATGAGAAGAAACAACAATCTATGGAATGCGAGAAGTTTAGAGTCGAAATGGTCTTTGTGTGGGTCTTGGGCACCTAACCATCTCTTGTATTTGGTAAATGATTGTTCATGTTAAGGCCACTCGTGGTATACGTCTACTTCTTCACCATTCTCAACAATACCAAAGACTTCGGCTAAGGTTTGGGCATTGATGGAGATTTCTTGACCGTAGAAATAGGTGGTTACCCCAAACAGTTCCTTGGTTGGTTTCATGTTGGCATACAAAACCCCTATCGGACTCAAAGAAAATTGGTGGTTCAATTCAATCAAGGGTCTCCATGCCCAAAAAAACAGTTGCTTGAACCCATTGATTGTACTCCCATTCACTTATTTGATTGTCACCATTTATCATAAATACAAAGGTATTGGAAATTGGTCTATTCTTGAAGGTTCTATGGAAGGTAGAAAATTCAAGCGCCGACCGATATAGAATTTGGTTTTGTGATGAATTGGCCTAAGGGTTAAAAACTCTTTGATGTTTCGATTGAGAAGAAGAAGGGTTTTGTGTAGGTTGGGAAGATGAAGGGTTTGGCTCCGAATTGGATGACGGAGGTGTAGGTGTAGGGTTTGTACTCGGGTTAGAACTTGTACCGGTACCGGGTTGGTAAGTAAAAGAGGGAATATTTTTCCTTTGTGTCATGGCTCTTTGGTTCCTTTTCTTTTCCAATTATTTTTCAACCTCCTTTCTTTTCTTATTGTAAATAATTGATAATTTTGGAGGTGCCATGAGAGAAGTCATAATCATGAGAAAACTTACGAGAAACATGGCGAATTCTTGAGATTGCTTGAGCACCACAGAAGTTGATTGATCTCTTGAGAATTCTAGAGAATTTATAGAGTTTTTGGAGCTAGGGTTTCAACAAGAATAGAACTGAAAGGTCTAATTTTGGTTTGGCAAGAATAGAGACTCTTGGAGAGGAATGAATGCCTTAAATAGCTGAAAAACTCTTCAACTGCTACAGCAGCCCGTTGTAACGGGTTACTAACACGTTATAACGGGTTCCTAGCCGTTATAACGCCTCTCCCTCCTCTCTGTTGTAACGCCTCAGTCATTTAAACCTCCAACGATTAGTTTTGATCTTCTAACCCGTTATAACGGGTTTCAAGCCGTTATAACGACTCCCTGACCCATTGTAACGAATCCCATAACGCATGCATTAATTTTTGCAATTAATTAAGTTTTAATTTACTTCTATGCTCCAAATTTGGTCTTTGAAATTTATAGGGCTCAGTTCAGCTGTCATATGATGTTTATACTCATGCAAATGCTCAGAATGAGTTATGATTTGGATAAAAAGATCAATTATGGTTCACAAAACATATAATTCAATAAAAAGGAATATTGAATCATATATTTTGCTACATGACTTTCTGTCAACACAATAGACAAAATGAGAATCAAATTGGGGGAGTCTAGTGACTCCCTAGACAATCGATTTTGTACTACTTGTGCTTGGAAGAGCAAGTGATTCCACAAACTTTCCTTTTCTAAAACGACAAAAACGTTCTGGATGTCCAATTTTCAAACAAAACGAACAAAAAAACGTCAAGAATTTAATATTGTTGTGATCATGATTGTTATTGTTAATTGGTTTCCAATAGCTCATCACTAATCTATATTTATCATGAAAATTCCTTATGTTTCTTGGATGAGATGTTGATTGATTGAACCTATTATATCTCTTTCTTTGGAAATCGCTACTAAAGTTCTTATGATCTATCATCACATTTCTAGGATTATGTCTTGGTTGAAAAGCATCATCATATCTTTTTCTTTGAAAATTATTACCAAGTTTCTTGTTCTTGTGTAGCTCATGAAATCTATCATACTTATCCTTAACATAAAGCTTTTATGGTTGAGCTCTATGTTGGTTGGTAATCCTATGATCATTTCTAACTCTAGGTTTGTTTACCACATTTCTAGAATTAGGTTTGGTGGACTTGATTTTCTTATTGTATCTTTTATTATACTTATAGGCATGGTTCTTAGCTCGAATATGTTTGACATTTGGCTTAGGTTGCTTTTCAATTTTAGAAGGATGTTCCTTTACAAATCCAAGACCGATCTTATCATGTGGACCTTGACTAATATAAATCTTATCATAGTTAATTTTAGTGTCATGGTTTGAAGATTTAACAAACTAACAAATTTAGAAACCCAAGGGTGTGCTTCTTTTAATTATTTTTCATTATATAAGTTGACATTAGTCTCAAGGTCATTAATCCTAATTTGTAGCAATTCAATCTTAGGCAGATCATTGATCATAGCATCTTTAACATCCATAGATTTTTTGGACTCATCAAATAACTCTTTAAGCTTAGTCACATTAAACGACTCTTGATATTTATTCCAATCACAAAACTCATCATTGTTAAACCCATCATGATACTTAGAAAGGTCAAATACTATCGTATTAGCTCGGCTAAGGGCCTCAAATTCTTGAGTACTTGTAGTCTTAGCCTTTGATTGAAATGTCTTCTCTTGTGCTTGAGCATCCATTCTTGCGAGACTTAAAGGCTTCTCGATTTGCTTTGCATCATCCAACTTTGCAAGTGTCGATGGTTTTTGAACCATGTTGGAAATAACTATCATTGGAAATTCACCTCTCATTAAGGATTCTTCTTGCTCTCTTGCATAGTCGTCCTTAGTTTGAGCCATTTTTTCAAGATGTGAATCTTCTCCGGATCCGTCATCCCTTTGTTCCTTTATGATCTCAAGGGCTATCTCCAAGCATGTCATTGTTTCTTTCCGATGAGGGCTAGCTTGTTTTCAACTTCTCCTTCCTCGAGGTTAACTTCCTCTTCCTCATCTTTACTTTCTTCGAATTTACTTATCCAAGTTGCTTGCATAGCTTTCTTGTTAGTTCTTTTAAAACGTCCTTCTTGTGGTCTTCTCCTTTGAGGAAAGATGACATAGCAATTTTCAATGTTATGAACCTTCTTGTTGCAAGATAAGCATACTACCTTCTTGCCTTGAACTAACTCTCCTCATTTACTTTCCTTTCGAATTCAATGCCCCTTTTCACTAGTTTGGTGAGCAAGTCTTTGTCCTTGGAGAGTACATGGTAGACATGGTAGAGGTTTTGATAGACCACTTCGCTTACTTTTAATTTGTAAGGTGAATTGTATGAAGATTGTGCAGGCAAGGCCAATGATTTGGTTGAGGTTGAGCACTTCACTTCCTTATGATTCTCCTCATGTGACCAAAGTTGTGCATACACATCTTAAGGTTGATAGGTTAGTTATTTGGCTTGTAAAGCTTCGATATAGCTCACGACGCCATCCCAACCGGGCTTCTTGGACACCATCCTTAAGAGCTTTCCTACAAAATCTTCATCACAGATGTTAGATCTTACTTTAACAAATTCATTTCTTAGAGATACATTCTACTAAGGACTTTCAAAGGACTCGTTTTCTTCAAACTTCATATTCTCTAATTTTGTTGCTAATCCAACCTTATGGGTCTTTTTATGTGTTCATTTTTCTCATATCTAAGTACTAGAGCATTCCAAATTTATTTGGCATTTGTAGAGTGAGTGAGATATAGTGCAATAGTCTCATGAATTGAGCTAAGTATAGTGTTCACGATATTATGATTGGTATATTTGAGGTCTTTGGACTTTTTGGTTAGGGTTACACTATCAATTTCATATTTGAGTGTCCAACCATCCTCTATAATTTTTCGAAGCTCAAGTAGACTAATGTAGTTTACCATACATCTCTTCCAAAAAGAAAAATTCTTACAATCTACACCAAACACTGGTTATTCTTTCATAAACTCAAATTGTGTCATTTTTCACAAGACAAGATAAAAAAACTATCAAGAATTTGATAATTAGCTATTTTACACCAACGAATTCTGCTCGGATGCTCCGGAGCCTAGCCCGTAAAAAAGATAGATTTCCGCTGTCCTAAACCTTCTAATTAGTAGAGGATATGCACCAGAGTCCACATGTTTTATCGAATTGAAGATATATAGCAACCCGCCCTTTGGTTGTTGAATTGGCTTTCTCCCCTTTCACAAATGGCATGGCCTTAATAAGGCCAGTCTAGTCTACTCCCATCCCTTTGCAATGAACTCTTCTAAAATGGATGTTCGGTAAGGCTTGGAACGTAGTAATGGACAATCCAGGTGGGCTAGCCCGCACCCCAGTGGAATACCCACAGTTGACATGCTATAAAAGCCTGATAGTCAACAAAGGCGCGCAGCGAAAGAAAAAGGCATTGCTTCAGCTCTTAGTTCCGAGTAGTTCCGTTGTTGGGGCTGGCTCCTTCCACTTTCTCATTCAGCGTAGTTGCCGCCTATATTTATATAAATAAAAGAAATTTTCAAGTTGTAATTGAAGGGCTGCAGTTACCTCTAATTGAGTTACGGTTTTGATTCTCAGCACATGGGCATAACACACTACCTACCACAAATCTTCATATGGCTGATCCATTTTGGCAGGACCGAGGAAAAGACAGTCTGTCTATGATCAGTCGGGCTCCAATTTAATTGATTCAAATGAAAAAAATAATGACTCATGCGCGGTTTGACCTACCCAACCAGCAACTGAAGTGGAAGAAATGTGGACGAGACAACCGAGTCTTCCGATTGAAGGCGATCTATCTAGGTATGAATCTGTGGGCTCTAATACCAGTTGTTAGAATTTGAGACTTGGGGGAAAGACTAAGATCAAGTACTATTGCGGAAGCGTTTTAACAACAATTACGATTTAAGCTTTTAGACCTTAATCACCTAGCTAAAATTTCAGCAAGTAAGTACTAAGAGCAATTGAGTAATTAAAAAATAACCAAGTGCAAGATAAAGAGAGTAAAGAGCAAGAGCAATCAAGGGTGCTTTGGGTGCAATTAATGGAACACATGTTCCAGCTATAGTCAGCAAAGATAAGATGGATGTTCACCGCAACAGAAAAGGCTTCATATCGCAAAATGTCTTGGCTGTAGTAGATTTTGATATGAAGTTTCTTTATGTCTGTGATGGGTGGGAAGGGTCCGCACAAGATATGAAGGGCTTGCGTGCAACATTAGAAACCAGTGGATTTCGTGTACCATCTCGCATGTACTATCTTGCTGACTTAGGATATGCAAACACCTCTAGATTTATTTGCCCTTATCGTAACCACAACTACCATCTTGGAAATTTCGGTTGATTATCAAGAAACAATCGTTATAGATCCGCTAAGGATTTGTTTAACCATCGGCATGCCCAACTGCGTAACGTAGTTGAAAGGACATTTGGAGTTTTAAAAAAGAGGTTTAAAATCCTAACCGTCAGGGTTCCCTACAAGTACAAGAAACAATATCGTATCGTTATAGCATGTTGTATTTTTGCATAATTTTATCAAGTTTCAAAATGAGTTGCAAGACCAAATTTGATATATTATGTCAGGAGATACTCGAGAAAGATATTATAAAAACTCAGGAAATCACAATAGAAAGAGGAGCAAGTTGCTATGTTCTTGCAAATAGTTGGTTAAGCTTCTAGCATGAGAAAAACAACCGATGATTTTCAGCACTCTCTCGAAACTTTGCATAATCACTGATATTTTACATAGTATCTTGGATATGCAGGATGATTATCTGTCAGCCTAATGCCGATGCGGCGACTTATCCTTCAGTAAGAGAAGGCACCATTTACTTTCTTTTTAAGGTTATTATTTATCATCTAATTTTTAAAATATATAAATATTGCGAGATCTATTGCACGTGATGTAGTTCTATTATAATAAGTACAACAATATCATTTAATAAGAAAAGTAGACACTGATATGTAGTTACAATATGTTGATATTTGTACTGATATGATTTTAATTAATGTTGTCATAGGATGCTTTAGGTGCAATTAATGGAACACATGTTCCAGCTATAGTCAGCAAAGATACGATGGATGTTCACCGCAACAGAAAAGGCCTCCTATTGCAAAATGTCTTGGCTGTTGTAGATTTTGATATGAAGTTTCTTTATGTCTGTGATGGGTGGGAAGGGTCCGCACAAGATATAAAGGTCTTGCGTGCAACATTAGAAACCAATGGATTTCGTGTACCATCTCGCAGGTACTACCTTGTCGACTCAGGATATGCAAACACCTTTAGCTTTATCTGCCTTTATCGTAACCACAACTACCATCTTGGAAATTTTGGTCGATTATCAGGAAACAATCGTTATAGATTCGCTAAGGATTTGTTTAACCATCGGCATGCCCAACTGCATAATGTAGTTGAAAGGACATTTGGAGTTTTAAAAAGAGGAATTCTAACCGTCATGGTTCCCTACAAGTACAAGAAACAATGTTGTATCGTTATAACATGTTGTATTTTGCATAATTTTATCAAGTTTCAAAACAAGCTTCAAGATGACCGCGATAAGTTCCTCGACGCCTTTGAAGAAGATGAAAGTTTAAGTTCAGATGAAGATCCGTCGGAACAATCTAAAGTTGATAATACATTAGGAGGGGAGATGCTTAGAACAACGATGACAAATGCCTTTTGGGTTTACATGCCAAGTCAAAATCAGAGGCATAGAAATTATAATTATAATTTAATGCTATATTCTAGCAGAACTTGTATCTTTTGATGTGCTAGAAATCTATGTGTTAGGCTAACTTTTGGTGTAGAAGTGTTCATGCTAGTCTAATTGTCATCTACTTTTGGAGTTTATGTATGTTTTCATTGCTGAGAGCTACTTCAATTATATTTCATCTCCTCAAATTATATGTTACATGTTTCGATTTTTTATGAGATGTGAATGTGAATGGGGTCTGAAGTTTGTTTGCCAGAGATGAATCTATGTGATAAATATATTGTTATTTTGTTGGCCAATTAAGTTTTTTTTTATGTTTCCTTTTGTTTCTTACCGGAGATGAATTTGTGAATAGGCATCATCTTTTATTTTGTTTCTTTTTGAGGAGATGCATTTTACCAGATGAGATGAATTTATGTACTGTTTTTTTTTTTGAAATCAAACTGGCATCAAATTGTCAAGTTAATTGAGATATTTAGTTCTGATATGCACTTATGTAGAAAGGATATTCTAGTCATTGTAATCTTTCTAAATTATATATAAGTAAAAACTTCTTTCTTCTTCCAAAGCATGGTTACCAAACGTAGGTGGAATAAAGTAGATGAACTTTCTTCCAAAATAGCCAACTTCCACCTTATTATGAAAGAGAAGTGCACTACCAAACACGTCCTTAGTTACTATACTAAATGACATATGAACTTCTAAGCTCTAAAGTCTAGATTTAGCTACAACTAGTTAAAACAAAACCTTTTGTTGTTACTTATAACAATTTGGAATTTATATCACGTGTAAAATCGGAATTTCTTAAATAATTTTTGAAATTTATATCATCAGCTGTTACTCGTAATTTGTTATTATGAAGCGTTGTTGATGCAATTTTTCTTTTATAAAAGCATAGTTATTTTAATTTTTGTCTATCATATAACGTTGTGTTAAATAAAATTAGATCACTCTACTCAGGGGACAAGCTAGTAAGGCTCAGAGAGAGGCGGTTCTAATTTTTTTTTTTTTTGCAAAATATAACTTACATATATACCATCTACTTATTATTTTGAAAAATATGTTTATAATTTGATTTTTTAAAAAAAAAATATGATGTATTTTGTTTTTTTTCTGAAAAAAGATTTTAGATCTTGCCTTGCCTCTCTCTAATGATCCACCTGATTTCATTTCCTTTCTTCCCCGGGATAATATTAACATTCATAACATATTTATTATAAGATAGAAAACAATTTGTGATTTTGATAATAATAATGTTCATAATCAATACCATAGAAAACAATAATGTTCATAACATATTTGTGATTTTGATAATAATAATGTTCATAACATATTTATTATAAGATAGAAAACAATTTGTGATTTTGATAATAATATCGTCACATCCACAAGATTTAACTAGTAAAACATTGGTTAATATGATATTACTAAGTAAAACAATCGTCGCCGAAATAAATTTTCTGCTGCACCTTTTTTCATAAAAAAAAACAGCACTTTGATCTGAACCGTCGAATTAGCGATTAACGGTGTTGATTTAATAATACAAAAATTTCAGCGATAGTCGAAAATTAATTTTTAATTGGATGATTCAGACTGTCGAAGTGAAGTCGCCTGCCGCACAAAATAAAATAAATAAAATGTGCGCCGAAACGAAATGGCGGAATCAATTCTAAAACCCTAAACCCATTTGTTCCCTATCGATTTCTGATAACTTTTATCTAGCTCTTTGTTTTTGGTCTGGACTCAACCAGAAACCCTCCAATGAATGGGAGCGATTTTATTGAAATCGAGGAGAAAAAGAGAGGCTTTTGTTTCCATACAGATGACGACATTTTCGAATTAGACGAAGAGCAAGAAGTGGAGGTAGAAAGCGGAGAAGAAGGGAAAGAACAATCAAACACACAAACGGAAGAATGGCAACTCTCTACTGGTTTCTCAAATCGAGCCAAAATAATCGAAATTTTGAAAAATCTTCAATCTCCGGAAGTAAACATCTACTCTCACGCCTCAAAAGAATTTATCGGGTTGTTGAATGGCGAAACAGGCGATGAGTTTCTAGTCGAGATGATCCAGTTGTCTCCAAATTGTGCCGAGTTAATGGATGCATGGCGAATTCACCAGGGCAAACCTGGTATGTCGCATATTTCAACTCTCCTATCAACCATCATTGACCATCCGGCTGGAAAATCCAAAAATATTTTGATCAGGAAAAGAGTAGAAAATTTTGCTCGATTAATTGTAGAATCGAAGCTTGATGATATATATTCTGAATTAAATGTTCAAGAAGTTAAGCGTCAGAGTGCAGCACTGAACTTATTGGCATCAGTTGTCAAGTGCGGCGTCGGTTTAGCTTCTGAGGTGGCTAAGAATTTTGATTTTAAATTACCAGCTCTAGGTAAGTTTTCTGGGGTTGCCAAAAAAGGTGGAAGAGAGTCAAAAGGCCGGGCTCCGAAACAGTCGAGCAGACACGCATTTGTTAATTTTGCCATGTCGTTTGTTGAATCGGCTAACCCTAGATTGCTGAGGTGGATTCTGCAACAAAGGGAGCTATTTTCTGGTGTTTTACGGGGTATATCTAATGATGATGCTGATACAGTAGTGTATGTTTTATCCTTATTTCGAGATAAGGTATTAAATGAAAAGTACTTGATCCCACCTGGATTGAGAAGCGTGTTATTTGGCAGTGCAACTCTAGAGCAATTGAGTTATATTTCTGGTAACCCCGAGGGGGGAGTTGCTGCTGATGTGGCACATCAGGTGTTGATGATGGTCTGTACTGATCATAGAAATGGGTTGATGCCGGGCCCAGGTTTGAGGGGCAATGAGAAGAGGTTGTTTGATTTAATGAAGAAGCTTAAGGCAACTGAAGTTGCATATCACAAGGAGTTGATTTTGGCTATTGCTTGCTCAAGGCTTTCTCTTTGTTCGGTTTATTTCAATGAATTCCCATATCACCTTGAACCACGGCCTTCGCCTTCATGGTTAGTTAATATATCTCACTTTTGGCTACCGGTTTGCAGTGAACCTGTGCCTGTGGTTTGTGTTTATGGGTTCTTTTCTTCCATGTGACTGAATTAGATTTTCTTAGGTAGAAATTTTCAATATATTGAATAAGTCAAAGCACCAAGAGTGCCAATCCTTTCCATACCAATAATGGATGAAAATTGTACCATTTTCATGTATGCACCGCGTCGTAACTTAATATAGAATTTGCATACTATACTGGTGGTTGTCCCTTTTTTCTCTTGCTTTTGTTAAGTTGGCATTGATTTTACCAATTGTCATTGCAGTTTTCACTCTAATCTGCCTGATGTTTGCATTGCACATAAAAACTAGTAGAAATTGGCACAAGCAGGATAAATAATCACTAATCAACTAGCTTTGCGGGCCTTGATATAGCCTTTAACCTAATTTCATTTCCTGCAGGGTTTCTGCCATTTCTCTTCTAGCTGACATAGTTTCATCGCTTGACATAAATCTCCTCATTGTATCTCTCTCCTCCACTTTTGAGGAAGAAGGGTCAGAACTAGTTTTAAAATGCATCACCCCTCATGTATGCTCTCGACTGATTCTAAACAAGGGTTTGCTTCACTCTAACGATCTTGTAAGACATGGGTCTCTCAGACCTGTGCTGGAATCTTTGAAGATCCTTTGTGGCCTCATCCATGCAATAGATGGTGTTGCACCATGTGATGATAATAACAAGTGGGCCTCTATGAAATGTTACATACAAGATGCCGTGAGAGCATATCTACCTGACCCACAAGTTCTATTTAAACTTCTTTCAACAAAGAGTCAGAAAGATTCAAAAAATTCTGTATCTAGATTGAAAAGGTGTTCAGAATTGATGCCAGCTACTGAGATGGGAATGAAGAAGAAGAGAACTGTTATGAGTAGAGATGGTGATGATGATATAATAATTGGAGTAGCTGTTGATCATGCTGAAAGTGTTAATGTTGAAGAAAAGGATTCTGAAAGCGGATCTCAAAGTTTAGGGACAATTTATGAGATATGGGGTATAGATGCTGGGACCTTAGTTACGGACACAGCGATAGAAGTAGAAGACATTTTCCAATCAAAGCTTCTTGATGTTTTAACATTTTATTTGGTAAGGATATACAGATTTGTATTCTTTTTCTCTTTTTCCATGACGATGCTTATCAGTTGGTATTTTTGACCAGTATGTGGTACCCAATGGACTATTTTTTTTGTACCATACTGCACATTCTGTTCAGATGACAACAAAGATACACAGCTGGTATGGTCTGCTCGCTGATTGGTGAAATCAGTTTAATGTAAATAGAAAATTATGAAAAAAATTACAAACTAAAGAAAAGTATTGACTCTCAAGTTCCTTTAGTACAGATCTAGGAAGGATTATGTGTCCTTCTATGCAAAATCAGATTATTCAGGCATATGAGTGAAATGATGTCTTTCTGCAGGGCCAAATATCTATCTTTTATTACCTGCACAAAAATTTAGGGGTAGGAAGCTGGATTTATTTTACTCGTTTTCAATTCTAAGTTGCTATCTATCTATGCAGAGGGCATTGCCAGCCTCATTCGATGGAACATTCGACTTTCTAAAGATAATACCTCCCAACCCCTCAACTCTCTCTAGTTATGAAATAGCCTCTCTGTTATCTCTACTTACTGAGTATGTGCTACCTGGTGGCGACTTTGAGAGAGTTCCTGAATCAATGTACAAGCATTTGCAACCACTGATCAGTATCTTCCTACATTCAAAAGGGAAAACTACTAGAGACCCAGCTTATCAACTGGTACGTGCTGCAATGATCAGTACTGGTGCCTTTGAAGGGAATCCCTGGGAGATTGATTGTTGGCTTGTTTTTGAACAATTTTTTGAGGTATTGTCAGTTGTGATACCCTTTTTGTGTGATGCGGTATCAACAGTTGGAAATAGCTTATACAAGTACATGGACCAGATGCGCAATTCAGTATCAGGTACAGTTTTAGTATTAATGATGGTGCCAGACTGTATGGTTCACAGTCAGTTTGGTATTACTGGTATTTTACTTGTTCAAAAATTCAGTACAGAAGCACTTGTACAGGTCTTTATGCATTGTGCTATACCTTTACTCAACCAGTCTGCACTAGTAGATATGCATGTTTTTTTTTTGTCGTAGTAATAAATCTAACTCTAGGGAGCTGGTTTAATGTATTTTCTGGTAGAATTGCCCCTACTTTGGCCATTGTTTATTATGCACTATTTATTTGATTTTTTGATGTAATTAAACGCAGGTAATAAGCCTTGTTTTAGCCCTTTGGTACCGTGTATTCTACAGAAGTGTCTCAGGCTTCTTGATTCAGAATCTAGCAGTTTTAAGTTGCATGAGAGGTCCATAATTTCCATGTACGTTGGCAATACACTAAGCTTGATCTTGCAATCTCAGGTAATATACACTCTTTAACAAGTTATTATGGCAGCGTAACCAATTCGATGATAGATTGGCTTTAGATAAACAAATTGTTGATGAAAACTAAAATAGAAAGGAAAAAATAATTATATAGTGACCAATGAGCAAACCCAAATTTTATTAATGAATATGCCAAAATTTGGCGTTTTACTTTACCACATTAGTGTAATACAAGAGATATGTTTGCATGGTTCCAAATTAAGTATATACCTGCAATATAGTACCTAGTTATATTCGGTGTAATGCTTTACCAATTATTATGTTTACAGGCAGATATGAGTATGTTGCCGGGTCTAATTAGCGCAGTAATGACTGAAAAAGTTAAGGATTATTCTCTTTGTGAATGGAGGCCATTGGGGAATCTTTTACGGCTCTCCAAAATTTTGGACAACCAAGTATACTCCAGTATGTTCTCTTTATCTGAGATCTCCAACAAGGCACCACTTGGCAACTCTTTTTCTCTAGTGCTCTCTAAAGTTGGTGAGTTGTTAAATTGCGGCCAGGCAAGTGCACTACCTGGTGTTGCAAATTCATTTTCATATTCAGTCATCTGTGCTAAACCTGAGGATCTGGTCGAACATTTCCCTGAAATTCTTAGCTTTGCAAAAGACAATTTTTCATCTCACTTCTCATTTTTGGCCTCGGTACTCTTTCTAGAGAGAGATAATCTTGCCAGAATAGTCGATCGTTGGCCTGAATTACTTTCCGTTAGCCTCAGAACGACAAAGGGTGAAATCTTAAATACTGACAATGTTGCTGGTGCATTTGTCAAGTATTTACAGGAGGCTTCATTTTTCACACTATTTGGTACAGTAGTTGGATCCGGATATTGTGGGGATTTGGTTCGATCAGTTGAGCTACTAGAATTGCTTAAAGAAAAAATATCTGACAGACCGGTGCATGAAATTGCTTCATACCTGAAATTTGTTCTCTTTTGGGGCTATCATACACTCTCAGCCTATATTTCTGAACCTTCAGATAAAATGGAAGGGCTTTCAAACCTGTGCTTTTCTCTCGTTGAATTTATTTTTGACCGACTTGTGCTTTCATATCCTGGTATGGGGTCATATTCTTCTGTGAGGCTTATGACTAGCGACTTGTTGGATTTTCTCTTTGAGCACCCTTTAATCACTAAGTTGCTATCATCCTCTTTGTCAACTGGAGATGTCCTCTCGATTGGTGGCCTTGATCAATTTAGGGCTTTTTCAAATGAAAATCTACCCCCTGTCAGCCGGTGCTTGTTTCGGTTTTTAATTAAGGTGTATAATTCTTTGGAAATATTGGGAAATAAGCTGGATCTAAAAGCACCAAAACTACTACTGAAGAAAATACAACTTCTATTCAGAGAAATGTTCATGTATTGCAATGAAAACTCCACGTATGGGCATTTGGTACCTGTTTATTGCCTTTTACATGAATTGGCGTCATCTGTTTCTCCTTCCGAGCTTTTGGACCTTACAAACTGGATGTTTTCTGTGGTAGAAAACCAATTTTCAGTTTTGGGGTTTAGATCTGAAGCTGCTACTATATTTACCTTTGTGTGCCTACAGCTCGCTGATAAAGCTATGGAGATGTTGTTTTACTTTGGCCCGGTATATAATCCAACTTGGGGCATGAAGGGGGAGGGCTTTGATGGTACCACCCTTCAAAAGGTGTATTACCATATTCTTAATTCAGTTTTGAACATGAATCTAGAATTTGCTGATCTCTTCTTGTATAAGGCAGTTGAGAGCATATATAGGTGCAGATACAGAGAGTCCATTACATCTTCTCACCTTTGTTTGGTTGTATTATCTGCTAATATCCTGACTTGTTCACCACTTAAACTGATAAATTACTGTATTCTCCCCTCAAGCAAAGTCAAAACTAGAATTCTTGAGTTAATTATTGAATCAAGTTCTACTCATTTAAAGCTTTTTGGCAAGCTGTTTATAGGATTGATGCTGAGGGACCCATCTACTTTGAATCTTTTTATGGGGAATACTGATTCGTCTGAGGGTGATTTTGTCAATTTGTTGCCTGCAGTATTGTTATATGTAAATAAGAGTGGTTTAGAACAGGCTCGAGAAATACTGGCCTTCTATGCTGGAATTTTGTTGAATGGTTTTTCTAATTGGAAAGATTTTGTTATTAGACATGGACTTACTGAAATGTGTGAGCAATTGCATGAACCTGAGATTGTGTCACTTGATAATTTCCGGGGACATTTTGAGAGAACTCCCTTGGGAAAGGCAGTTTCTATGCTTAGTTGTTTTCTCTGTTTGAATGCTGCTTCAGTTACAAAAAAGCAGAGACTGGAAATTCTTGATTCCATTTTCCCCAAATCTTGTGATGTAATAGTTACTGATCTGAACAAAATTAACTCACACAGTTCCATTGAGGAAACTACAAGGATTACATGTGAGATTCATGCCAAGATTTCTCTTGCAAGGTTGCTATTATCTGATAAAGCAGCACCTGATATGGATTCCAAAAAGGTAAACAGTGTAAAGCAGAGGATTATTTCAATTTTGGTTAACTCACTAGATCGGATTGTGAGAAACTTTCGGCAGAAGATTCATACTTTGGAGCATTTTATTTTGCATAATATTGTTGAAATGTGTTCGGAGGCTCAGTCTCACCTGGTTGAGTTGAAATCCTTGCCTTTCTTGAATACATTTATCAGATCTTCCCTTCTTCACAGATTTGATGACCCCGTTACACTGAAATCACTTCGGGGCATTTGTACCTTCCTTTCAGAAGGAAATTTCTCTGCCAATGAAATCCTTGAGCTGTTACTGGGTCACTCTCAGTTCATGACTGCATTAACATGCGACTCTTTTGACTCATACCCTTCTACCCTTCTTCAGTCAGTACCGAGTATCTTCAGGCACCTTAATACTTCTTCTGATAGCTGGCACAGCACCTCAACGCGCAGAAGTTCCACCTCAGAGAAGAGAAAAGTCGAGCTTGTTAGGCTGTTGAGGGTATTATACCATTTAAAGATAAAAAAGAACTGTGAAGGATTGCAAAATGAGTCAAAAGAATTGCTGTTTGTTCTGTTATCGGTGTATGGTGCAACTCTTAGGGACATAGATCTGGAGATACTTAACCTCATGCAGGAGGTTGAGTTGTCAGTGGGGTCAAACTGGGGAGGTATAGCAGAGATGGACTATTTATGGGGCATTGCTGTTACAAAAGTGAGGGAGGAGTTGAAAGTGGAGTTGCACGAATCTGAAAATGGAGGGATTGAAGAAAGGAGGAAGTTTCTTTTCAGAGAGAATATACCAGTTGATTCTAAAATGTGTGTTGCAACTGCTTCAAACTTTTGTTATGAGAGGAGTTTGCATGCTGGAGCTTTTTCTATTGAAAAGCTTCTCCATAGCTGTACTGAGGATTCTGAAGAGGTATGTTTAACATGCACAGTTCATAATTACTTTTCTTTTCATGGATGTGGCCTTCAAAACTTGCTCATCATATCCGTAAACTTACTATCTTTTTGCATTATTGTAGTGTTGGGTTATTATTAATTTTGTTGCGTCTGTGCCTCCGACTTTTTTGTTTCTTTTCATTTTTTTGTCAGAGATGGGTGTGCATGGGGGTTCAGGGGCTTCTCTATGTATAATTCTGTGCTTAACTTCATTTTCTTCTGTGCTTAACTTCATTTTCTTTTGTGCTTAACTTCATTTTCTTTTGTGCTTAAGTTCATTGGGATTTTGGGGATGCTTCCTTATCAGATTTGGTTTGAGTTCATCTCTATGTATATGTATTGTTGGTATAAGCTGCACATACCAGCTGACAACAGTATTGGTAGGTGTAGCATTGCTGGTATTTTCTTGCACTTAAAAAAAATCCTCAACATTTATGTAAAATTCTGAGCAATCTAAATATACATTTTTAACAGGTCGTTGCGGTAATTTAATTTATTACAGAGTTGTTTATTGAAATGTTTTTTTTTTATTTACATTAGCTGGCTAACTTCTATACTGCATGGCTTTTGCAGATGCAATCCCCTGTGATAAACCCAGTACAGTGGTATGATCCGATGTTTATACTGCAATTTTCAATTCATAGCCTACTAATGGGTTACATTGAGCCCATTGAGTTTTGTCGATTGGGTCTTCTTGCTATCACCTTGGTTAGCATCTCGTCACCTGATGATGAGCTTCGTAAGTTGGGTTATGAGTCTCTTGCTACATTCAAGACCTCTTTGGAGGTAACAAAAATGCTTACCCCTTCAGTTTTATTACTGTATTTCAAGGACTTCAGTACCAGTTACAAGAGCATTAGACTTTTCAAACTCCTGCTTTTACTTTTTTTTTTGCTTATGTTTGGACTCCATTTGATTTATTCAAGTATTTTTTTGTTTCCTTTTATTTTTCTTTTGAAATTGGGTCATGTAATGTATAGTTTAGCTCATCTGACCCCAAAACGAAGAGAAGGGTACACTGCATGAGCATTGATGTAGCTGTTTAAAAGGCTAGATAAAAAGTAGTTCTCCTAGATTAAAAAAATGTTAGTTTCATCGGAGTTTACTAAACTTTGTCTTTTGTTATGAGTTGGTCACTTATGTTTTGATTTGTCTCTCCGGAACCACTAGACTTGCCATGTGTTCCAATCAAGTCACTTTGTTAAAATTTCCAACGAAATGACTTGATCATGTCACTCAAGCATATTCTGTTAGTATTTTGGACAAAAATTGTAACAGAATGACTTGAACAGTATAAATAGGAAGTTTAGTGGCCAAGCACATCCAACTTCAGTGACCAATTTGTGATAAACGACAGAGTTAGTGACCTCCCACAAAATCAACACTGCAAAAAAAGAGTGTCATAAGTCATTGCATTTTTGCTAATGCCTCATCTTTCATGGAAGAAGGATCATTTCTGTTATTTCTTTTTTGAGTGAGTTTCAACATGCTTTGATGGCTTAAGTCTCTTCTGTTCACTTCTAAGATGTACTTTCCAGCTCTAATATTTGTATGAACTGATCAATGATCCTGAATATATTATGAGTTGACTGTGTATGTTCAGTAAGGATGCAGCATGTTTTGTAAATTTTTTAATTTTTGTTTCTTAATAACAGAATTTCGGAAGAAGCAAGGAAAAGTTGCAAATACAGCTTCTTTTGACGTATTTGCAAAATGGTATATCTGATCCATGGCAGAAGATACCTTCAGTTATTGCTATTTTTACGGCTGAAGCATCTCTGACACTACTTGATGCATCACAGAATCTTTTCTTCACCATCAGCAAATATTTAATGTGCACTCCAAGCATCAACCTAAATGTACCCCACTACCTGCAAATCTATGTTTTTTATTTCCTTTATGGCTTACTGATTAAATTGTTTCTGTTCAGATGAATTACATTTCAACTCTGCCTAGTAGTTTTTGCATAGCCTGTCCCAAGCCAGGAAAATGAGGGTTGTATAGGCTTGGCGAGCCAACGAAATAACTCAGCCATTCTCATGGTAATGAAACCCAATATCCCGATTGGGTTTCATCTAACCTGCCGCAACCTTGTTTGGGACTAAAGGCTTAGTTGTTGTTTTGTAGAAAAATATGTTTCCTTCTAGATCTGATATAAATGATCAAATTGTAAAAACTATGGATTCTAGCTTTGGGTTCTATAGTTTTATACCATTCAAAATTGAAACACGTCATATTCTATTAACATGAGTGCCGTGTGGTTTAAAATTTAAAATAATTTCTCACAAGCCAGGATCAACAGTATCATGCAGTAGTTGGTATTGTAGAACTTATTGTTATTTAGGTATCATTACCAAATCTGACGGTTTATATGCTTGTGCAGAGTATACCTCTATTTCATGCCTTATTCCAGAGTAGCTCCATCAATTTTAATAGTGAACGCCTCTGGATCCTTAAGCTACTTTATACTGGTTTGAATTTACATGATGATGCCAATATATACAAGAAAAGCGGCATCCTGGAGCATTTGTTGAACTTCTATTGCTCTTCTGCTTCAGACTCTGAATCGAGGTTTCTCATCCTTCAGGTAATATTTGACAATTTGTGCTTGCAATATAATTTCAAAATTATAAATACTAAATAAAATAGTTTACAACCAATGGCTGGTGACAGTCTGAACTTGATTGCTTGCAAAACCTTTGTTGTTTCAAAGTAGCTGGTAGTACTTAATAAACATTTATCCGTTGGAAAGATTATAACATTCTCAAAATACAAATTGCAGATTGTAAAGAAGTCAGGTAAAATACCAGCTTTATCATATCATTTGCTCAAAGAATGTGGTTTGCTATCATTTTTGTCCTCTGTGCTTTCTTTTTATGGAGGACTCACTAGTGATAATGCGCGCTCTGCAATTACAGAGTTGGTTTTGGAGGTAATATAATCAATGTTTTTGGTCTGTTCCAAATTAAGTTGGTTGTGCTGATTGAGAAATATTTGCATCCTTGTTGGCCTTGTTTTGTCTTTCTTCATTAGCTTCCATCCTACCTCCAAATTTTGTGGTGCACCCATTTAATATCTTAAAATATTGGTCAAGTTAAAAGAAAAGACAATGGTATGGTGTATCCTCAGTTATTTGAATAGGGGGTTTATCAAAACTTCAATCGATTTGGAATTTGACAAGTCATCCATCATAAAGCCAGTAATACTTCACTGTTAACAATGTTAAATTGTTTGATGGAAGGCTAAATATCTTTAAACTGACCATATTAGGTACATGTGCTATTTAAGAAATGACCAACATATCTACACTTTTAGTTTCTAATTTGAACAACTTTTTTCAATATAGCAAATTGATATACATTTGAGCTGGATGCTTGATAGAACTACCCTTTTTCATTCTTACTCTTTTTTTAAATGTAAAGTATCAGAGAGCTTGTTCACATTTAAACAGGTTTAAATTTGAAGTTGGCAGTGTCAACTGACTTAGATTAGATCATTGCCTGGCCCAGAACTGTTGACAGCAAAAACAATCTTGACCAGGACCGAGCCTGCTATCCTGGCAAGTCTGGTCCCAGTAAAGATTGCTACCTCTCATTCTATCCGGTTTCTTTTATCAGAAATTTTATGTTAGGTCGTTTTTCTCTCAAAACATTGTAGGTGATAAATGATGTGTTATCCTCGAGAACAATAGAATGGCTACAAAATACCTCCCTAGAACAACTGTCGCAAATTTCGTCTTATTTATTTAAGCTGCTGACAAGGGACACACATTCACTGACAGAGAACATCCCAATGGTGAATTCTATGTTACATGTAATTCTCTCTACCCTGAGGTTGTCACAAAAGAGAAAGATTTATCAGCCACATTTCACCTTGTCTCTTGATGGGTTGGTTAGCTTATGCCGAAGTATCGATACTGTGTCAAGTAGTATGGAGTCGGATCAGACAGTTCTTCTTGGGTTAGATGTGATTCTCATTAGCACACCTCTGCCAGTTTTCTCTTATGAGGTATTAACACTTTTTTTGTGAATATTCAGCAGGCAAAAACTTGGGTACTTCAAAAGATAGGTACACTGGGTATTCTGACTCATTTGGACCGTTCAATTCATCGAAATTTGTGAAAAGTAATTTACTTTAACTTTTGTTGCGTTTTCCAATGAATCACTTTTCAACAATCTCGATGAATTGAATGGCTCGGATTGGTCGGAGTATCTAGTGTATCTATCTTTTGCAGTAACCTAGTTTTTGCCTATTCACTTATTCAGCACTTTATTTTTCTATAAATGAACCCACCTCATTTTCTGTAAAAAGCAAAATTCCAATATGCCCTTGAGAAATGTTAGTGAACCCTCAAACACTCAATGGAAGTTTTAAGGATACATATTTGTCTTACTTCGAAAAACCAAATACACGTTATTTCATATGGTGATATGGGTAGCAGCCACGGCATTTGATTGCATGTTCATAATAATCTTCCTGCCCGTAATAACAATATTCAATTTGTCTTATGGCAGGATAAGTTAAAGTTCACTGAAATAATCAGGTGTGCTATTTTGGCTTCTTTAAGGTTAAATTTGTCAAAGGAGAAAAAAGGAGAGGAATGTCTAGTTTCTAAAATATTACGCTGGTTAACTGCTTCCATTATTATTGGAAGAATTTCAAACCTCTCTCTCAAATCACGAGAAAGCTTCCATGGAAATAAAATGCAAATCGGAACCCTTGATTCCTTAATAACATATGTGATCGAAGATGGAGATAGTGTAACAATAGAAGATTGTGAGGTGAATGAAACATTGGGTGCATTGATTTTGTACCTTCAACAAATTATCAGAAGTACGAGTTGTAATGCTTCTTCGGTGCTACTGTCTCTTTCTCTCTTACTCGTGAACTCATCTAGTAAATCAGGTACTAAATGCCCTTAATCCTCTCTAAAAGATTACTTATATTTTTTTTTCTTATTCTAAGGAACAATTTTTTTGGCTGGGCTCACAAATAGCCAATTAAATTGGCACTTCTTGCAGCACTGTTATTGGTGATGTTTGCATCAGTCCATTTATTTATTTCCTTTTAAACATTTAATTTTGCCAAGTGGACATCTGTTTCTGTGCTATGTTTTCATTATTTTGATCAAACAAACGTTTCTTTGAATACTTTGGTGCAGCGAGAGACCATCTGGGGAAGAGTAGGGATGAAATAGCAGCACTTTGCTCAAAGATACTTTGTCCGGCAGAGATTAATCCTTCTTGGAGATGGTATAATTTCTTTACTTGTGAATAAAATTAACAATATTTATCACTTGTTACTTAAGCCATAATTGCTTTTTAGCAAACTCGGTGTTATGAAAAACGATTAATAAGGTGATTGATATTACAATTTAAATCCTTGTTAGGAGGATGCGTGATGGTTAGGCTCTATTAGGAATCAGTATATCCAAACCCAGAATGTCAATGTCAGCTATAATCTGAGATGGTTAGAATGCTATAATTGCTAGTAATATCAACTCTTGTGATTCATGTACCAATCGTGAACATCGGCCATGGAAAGATTTTTCTCAAGCAGTGTGTTGAGTGTTTTATGTTGTTGGATCTGTTAATAGGTCTTATTGCCAAGCTTGGAAAGGGCCAACAGTGAATCAAACAAAAATGGAGAAACTAGAGGAAGAGCAGGCTTGTCGGAGCCTTTTTATTTTATTTTCAAATGCTTTCGGCCCTGGGCGCTTAGGGTTACCAGTGCTTTCATGCAATGATTTGGATCAGCTTGGTATTTTTGAATGGGAAAGATGCTCTCTTCCAGGGTCCCACTAAAGGACGGATAAATTTTGAGTCGAATTTTTGTGTTTAATTAAAATGGCCTCTGAACTCTCATGCAATGATTTGGATCAGTTTGGTATTTTTGAATGGAAAGATGTTATTCTTGCCTTGCAAACGTGCAGGCTCTGAAGTTGAAAATTCATTTTGGTAGTTCAAAGTATATTGAAAATTAAACCCATTCTGAAGTTATCTCCAAGAAAATTTCAGAAACGGAACAGGCCCTTAATGTATGCATTCTGTTCAGCTGTTTTCGACATAGCTTTATAACATAAAAAGACAACAAAATCTGGAATAACACGATAAATAGTGGAAAAGTAAATTCAGACTACTAACGTGAGCAATTTTAGTTTAGTACTAAATTTTGTTAATATAAGTAATTAGGTTTATATCTCATGTTTTATTCATGCTCTGCCACCGAAATAAATCATGATATGAATATATGATATGCATATAATTCCTTTTTTTGTGCATACCAAAAGTATTGCAAAAGTAATCTTGATTTTAAATTGCTTGAAAATAAGATAAACATTCATGCGAGACAAACGGGAAGAAAAATCCAGAAATGTTGAAGAAAAATTTACTTCAGAGAAACTATATAGGTAATGTTGATGCAACTATGTAAACCACAATGAAAGAAAATTTAACCAGAAATAAATATTTCTTTTATTTAAGAAACTAAAGGATAACTAATTGAACAATGTTCGTTGATGAATACCAACAAATCGATTTTCATATTTACTATCGAAATGACTTTCATATTATAACTATCTAACTACAACACTAAAAAAATACGTTTCATAAATCATTATATTAATATCCAAGTTTGTAAGCAAGTTCTTTTGTAGTATTGATGAAACTATTTTATTATTACTTGTCTTTATTTAATTACATTTTATAGGACCTCACTACAATCGACCCGTACAAGCTCAAAAGACGTCAGTAGACTTGTAGATGACCCACTTTAAGAATAAGACTTGTTAACGTCGAACCTGTTGGACCTATAAATGCTACTCCTGTCATCAAAGAAGAGGGGATTCATTCTGAATTTTAGTTTAGTCACTCTTCATTTTTGCTCTTAACTTGTACTTCATCATATTCACTCAGTTTTCTAGAGTCGGGATCATTGGTGTTTTCATCTCTCACTGAATTTTAAGAACTCACTCATTCTTCCAATGTCAACCCCTACTTTCGGTCTTTACGACCTGAACAAATAGTAGAGTAAGCCTCAAGATGCCTCAAGACCTCGGTGTCGGACATGATCCTCCAATACCTTGGCAATCGATCATTTCTCTTCGGACGAGATTGATACTCTAGACCTCGGTGTCGGAGAGGGAACTTCATCTGTCTCGATAGTCGAGTCAGCACCTCGTTTAGCCTCGGTACCTCCTCTATCCTAGGTAACTATGAACCCCTCCACCAATCCCTCGAGGTCCCCCTCATATCTCATATTCTCGATACCCAACCATCATCTTGTTGGGTTTAGCTCAACTTGTTTAACAATTTGCAAAACTAACATTGGACTAACTTTTGCACAAGTCTTAGTTATGTGTATGCATGTCTTACATGTGCAATTGACCCTTGGTGAGGTGAGATCTAGAACAAGTTGTACAAGTCAAGACAAGCACAAGGGTGCAAGAAGCAAGCAAAACAAAGGAATTCTGAGTCATGTGTTATGATAACACATAAGAAAGCGTTATAACGAGTTGAAGGACGTCATAACGGGATCCCAAGGCGTTATAATGAGTATGTAGAAGATGAGCCCATAAGTCAGATGCCTGAAGTTCAAGAAATCAACTAAATACCAAAATTCCTAAGAGGTCTGTTACTGTCAGGAAAGCATTGTAACATTTTGGAAGGCGTTATAAAAATTCTCTGAAGAGTTGGGCCCATAAGTCAGCTACAAAGGTGTTGGAGTGCATTTCTGAAAACCTGCCAATGCGTTATAACGAGTCAAAACTCGATGATAACGCATAGGCTTATTTTTGGTGGAAATTGGAGCTGTGAAAGCCTAATGCCTATATATACTGAGCATATGCTTTCAATAGAGGCAATAAGCATACCCCCCAACTTTACAAGAAATTAAGAGCACTTAGACCATGTTGTTCAAGCATCCAAATCTCATTCATTGTGAGAGCTAAAGATTGTTTAGGATATCCATTGTCTAATCGTCTTGTTTTGTGATACCTTGCAATTATTGTTGTCTATTGCAAGAGTTTTTATTATATCAAAAGATTGGATCCTTTATTTCATGGAGGAACTTTTTTTGTAAAGCACTTTTGGTATAATGTTTGTTTTCGGCTAGGTGTGGAACCGAGGGTCCCGTGGAGTAGGCAAGGATTGTCGAACCACGTTATATTGTATTGCATTTGTATTGTAATTTGTAATTGCTGAGGGATTTAAGATCTTGTACACACTTTGGTATCTAAATCCTTTGATTCTACTTAAGTCACAATCTTTAGTAGGGTTTTTGTTTCTAACAAGTGGTATCAGAGTCACAGGTTCAATCTTAGCAATCTTGAAATTGTTGAAAATCTTGCTAGTGACATGGATTTTTAGAGATAGATTGAGCCCCTAATTCTAGAGAAAATAGTGTAACCTTTAAAATTTGTAAGAAAACTATGATAAACTATCTAGAGAGAAATGTATTCTATTAGAAAAATAACGTAACCTTGACCAAAACAATTTTAGTCCAAACATAAACCCCAAGATATGTAAAAAGGACAATTGTCATGCTATAAATCTCTTATTGAATTTCAGAGATGAGTCTATTGGAAAAATTCTTGTGTATGTAAATTTTGCTTATGAGATGTGGAGAGTTCTTTTAGATAATTTTGATAAGAATAAGATTACAAGTTCTTCAAGTTCAAGTGTTGTTTTGCATAATGAAATAGCAAGAAAAACTTCGAAAAAATCTCAAGAAAAAGGAAGATGATGACATGAAGAAGAAGATTGAAGAAATGGTAAAACAAAAATAGAGGAAGCTTCAAGAATTTTTGCAAAACTCATAGATGATGACTTTACAACTTCTAGCAATCAACAAGAGCTATATGTAAACTCAAGTAACAAATATTGTAAGTCAACTATTGTGAGTGGTAATTCGTTGCATGATGCTCAAGCCATCTATTGTGAATATGAATTGTGTGTTTTATGGATAAATTTAAGATGTGTTTATACAAGAAGAATGATTTGATTAATGAACTTTTGAAGAAAGTAAGCTTGTTAGAGTCAAAATTAAGTCTCATTAAGCCAAAATGAGTAGAACAACTAGTCTCCAATAATTCATTTAAGGAGGTTGCAAATGGTAACAAAAAGCAAACAATAGAAAATTAATCAAGGCTAGAGTCAAAAGATACAATTATGCTTACAAATACAACAAGAAGTTCAATTCACACTCAAGCATAAAAAAGTATACTACAATTGAAAAAACTTCACGCCAAAATATTTTGAGAATGTGATTTCAAAAGCTCACAACAAGAATGTGTCTTTTAATCAAGATAACACCCATAAGCCTCAAAGGTTCTTTCATCAAAAAGATTTTTTTTTTCAAAAGAATCATATTAAACCTCGGGCGAATAGGAGAATTGCTAACAATCATCATGATTGTATGAATAAAGCAACTTTGATATCCAATAAGCATAAGATCACTTGTAACTATTGTTATCATTGTGGTCACTTGTCTTTTGAATGCTCTTTTAAGAGAAACAAACTTAAGGAATCATATATATGAGTTATAAAAAATCACTATATAAAAACTTCTTATTCAAACTCATTCTCAAACAAGAAAACTCAACAATAACATATTTTCATAATAACAACATTATAGTTTTATCATTACAGGTGTGCTTGGTTACATCATACAAAGATTGCTCTTGAATAATAGATAGTAATTGTTCACACCACATGACTGATAATAAACTTGTTTTCAAAATATGATGGAGGAGAAGTGACCTTTAGGATTAATGAAAGAAAAGAGAAGATTGTTAGTATTGGAGCAATTGGTAACAATCATTTAATAATTGATTTTGTGTATCCAGGAAATGGTCTAAACTACAATCTATTAAGTGTAAGAAAGCTTTGTGATTTCGATTTTTATGTAATTTTTTATGACAAACTTGTTCTTTATATCATAGCAAAAACAAGAGTTAATCTATACCGATAAAATAACCAAGAATGTCTATTATCTTCATATAAACTATTTTGATATCGATGATCTTTGTCTTAATGCAATTAATCTAGATCCATGGTTATGGCATAGAAGGTTGGGACACATATATTTTGCCTTCATCCAAAAGATTGTTAGAAATAAATGGTAAGAGGTTTACTCGTGACTAAAGTTACTATTGACCATGTTTGTGATGCTTGTATGAAAGGCAAGCTTACCAAGTCTAGTTTTGAACTAAAAAATCAAATTCTACCAAGAAACCTTTAAAATTAATACATATCAATTTGTTTGAACCAATTATTGTACTTAGTTTGGCCAAGAAACAATTTTTTTTATTGTTGATGATTTTAGTAGATACACATGAGTTAGCTTTTTTAGATATAAGGAGAGGCATGTGAGTGTTTCATGAAGTATTGCCCACTTGTCGAAAATGAAAATAGAGTGAAAATTGTTAAGATAATAAGTGATCATGGAGGATAATTTGAGAACTCCAGGTTCTATGACTTTTGTTCTATGAATGGGTATAAACATGAATTCTCGGCACATAGGATACCCCACTGAAATGGTGTAGTAGAAAGAAAGAATAGAAATCTTAAAGAATTGGCAAGATTGATGTTGAATGAATACAAGTCACCTAAGTTTCGTTGGGCCGAAACAGTCAATACGACTTGTAAAATCACAAATCGAGTTTACATTAGGCCATTAATAGACAAGACACCATATGAAATTTGGAAAGAGTATAAGTCAAATATCTCTTATTTTAGGATCTTTGGATCGAAATGATCTGTACTTGACCAATCTTTGAACTTGGATAAATTTGATCCAAAAGCAATTGAAAAAATGGTTGTAGGCTATTCATCTATAAGTAGAGCTTATACGTTGGAAAAAGATTGCTAATTCTAAGGCTTAATGCGGAAGTTCAAGATTGTCAAGATTAGGAACAATTCACAAAATTGACTCAAACAATTATAAACAAAAACTCCAAGAATTACAAGAAAGTAATAAAGAGAGATAGGAAGAGTAAGAAAGAGTAAGAAAAATATGACACTCGATGTAATGTGGTTCAGCTGAAATATTTTCAAAGCCTACATCCACATGACTCCTCAATTCTACACCGGTGCTGATACACTATCACAAAAGGTTCTTACAATATTGAATTCTAGTTCTCTTACAAAACAAATGAGCAACTAAGAATCATGATCCAATTAAGGGATCAAAATAAGAATACAAAAGGGATCAAACAACTATTCATAAGGGGATCAAAAAGAGGATGAGCCCGACATTATATTTCCATAAGATCTCGGCACTTGGATCCCAATCACTCAAGTCAAAACTATCTCTCAAAAGGTTTCTAGAATAAATGATTAGATGATGGTTGGGAAAGCTAGAATGAAGCTTTGATCTCTCTCAGATTGTTAGAATGAGTGTATGTAGTTTTCTTAGAGAGAGGAGAAAGAGATCAACTCCTTAAATAGCTATACATAATAGAGGAGGTATGTTACCACCTCTATCGATATATCGATAGGGTATTCCATATATCGATAGTTAAATTGATTTGACATCGATATATCGATTTAATTGTGACAGTCCTCTTAGAAAGTTCTCTCTTGACTTACCAAAAAATGAGTCTGCTAAGTAGGAATATCAATATATCGATATGGTACATCAATATATCGATATTCTAATCGATATGAAATAGATGCATCAATATGGTTCTTAATCATGTGATGGTCCATTCTGATTTTCTGTACTTAGTCATCCAACTGACTTTTCCATATATCGATATATCTATGCAACATCGATATTTTGATATGCATCGATATGCACTATTTTGACTTGTTTTGACTTGATTCCAAAGTTGATGTTCTTGAAAATAAAAACCTAGAAATAGAAAAATATATCCTATGCTTCCAAGGACCAAGTCCTAGTGCTATAAGGGCTCCAAGATGCTTCACCATGCATCACCTTGTCATGCCTTGCTTTCCCTTGCACGTGTTGTGTACCTACACACATAATCTCAAGAAATACACATCAGATTGCATTCGTTTTGCAAATTTTCAAACCAAGAAAGTTGCTTAGTACAACAATCTCCCCTTTTGACAATTTGTAAAATATGAGAGTGCTCTTATAGAAGTAAGATACATGTGCACTCTCAATCGATCATCTACCCTTTTTTGGAAATTGATCAAAAGGATATTGAAATGAAACCCTTGTAAAAATTGCTCCTCCTTGATGTGCCCCCCTAGGTTGAAGCATATAGCTCCCCCTAAATCATAGCGAGGTATAATAACAAGCAATAACATATAATGCAAGTCAAATCATGAAAGTGTTAGAATGGAGTTCTAAGGTCAAGTGCTAGTGCAGAAGCATTTTTAACAATTACAATTCAAACTTGTGGACCTTAATCACCTAGCTAGAATCACAAGCAAGCAAGTACTAAGAACAATTTGAGCAAATCAAAATAACAAAGTGCAAATATAGTAGAGAGAGTAAAGAGAAAAGAGTCAAGAGAGATCAAGAGAACACAAGAACACACGATATAACGTGGTTCGACCTACAAACAAACTAGGCCTATGTCCACGAGACTTCCGGAACCAAAACTTCCTTTCGGAACAAATTCCACTAAACAATAAGTGTTCTTACAATTACGGAACCTATCTTTGGTTTCTTCTCGCATAAGAAAACCAATCTTAGATTCCTAAACCTATGCAAGGGGCTACACCACTCTACAAGGTAAATGTGTCCGATTGACAACACAATCAAGGACGGAGATGCACTACTTGACAACACAATATAGTACCCCAAACAAGGCTAACAAAGCTAATAAAACAAGTGTTTCCGGATTGACAATTAGATGATTATAGCTATCCTAACTCTCTTAGATTTAGGCAGCTATAGGAGAAGGCTTTAGTACTCTTTCTGGTGCTCAATTGAGTGCTTGGAGACTTGGGGATGGCTTTCTATATCTTTATGGTTCGCATCCCAATGTATACATAGGCAAGACACTTCTTGAAGTCTTAAATCCTTGATTTTCTTCTCTTGCGTTACAGAAACAGAGAACCCGTTACAGAATCATTATAACGAGTTGGAGAACTTCCAGTTTTGCCCTTCTTTGCTTGGTTCATTAACTTCTGGGCCCTTCTGAGCAGGAACCCGTTGTGACGGGTTAGGAACCCGTTGTGACAGGTTAGGGACCTGTTATAACGGGTGGCTGATGTGTTATGGTAACGCAAGTCTCTGTCAAGCTTGTGAAAATCATTTGTCTTCCGCACTTCTCTTCAATCCGTTACAACGATTTGGAACCCATTGTGACGGGTGGAAAATCCGTTATGACAGGTAGGGAACCCGTTATGACGGGTTGTCCATGCGTTATGGTAATTCATGGCTCTGTGAAGCCTCTGTTTTTTCCCTTGTGACTTGATCTTGGTATCGTTGTGATCGTCATGACTTGTACATGTATGATTGAGCCTTTGTATCATCATATTGTACCTGTATAAACCTGCAAATCACCAAAACTCAATTGTGCAAGGTTAGTAGTGTTTTGTTTTGCAAATTGTCAAACAAGAGATGAGTTTAATCCAACAACAGAACTACTCATGATGGTATTAGCAAGATAAATGAGTTATACAAACAAATTGTAACCATCAACTTAATGTGGAATATTTTTTTAGCTAGGATCATAGAAAATCTTTTAAACAAAAAAAACTTTGAAAAACATTTTATTTTGTTGGAGAACCCAAAAGAGAATCGAAGTCATCTTCTCCTCCTTCTTCTTCTTCTTCCTCCTCCTTTTCCATTTCTCCAAATTTCTCTTCTTCATCATTCTCTTCCTCAAACTTTTCTTCCTCGACCTCTTCTTCATCAACTTATTTCCCTTTCTTAGCTCTACTAGAGTCACCCTCATCATGATTCTTATTTGTCTTGGTTGGATCCTTCCAATATCCAAATTGTTGATCCCAATTTATTTGAAATTGGAGATCAAAACTCCCAACTTTAGTGAGACAATTCCCACTTTGCCCACTTTTTGATTCATCACATTGAATCATCCTTGAGACTGAGTTTCAAATGACACAAACTCCTTGGTCATTTGAGATAATTTGTTGGAGAGACTTATGACATCAAGTCGACATGATACATGAGAGGAATTATCAAGAGGAGGTAGTTTGGAAGGGTTTGCTTGGGATTGTGTATCTAGAAGAGGCTTGTATTGGTTCCCAATATTGGTTTGGTTTGGCTCTCGGGAAACAAGCTTGTTCATTTTTCTCATGAATTTTGGGCGTCCAATAAGATTCTTTTAACTCTCATGCAATACTAGGAATGGTCGAGAGAAGGTTGGTTGAATTATTCATGACATCCAAATTTGGGAAATTAACTCCACCATTTCCCAAAATATTGTAAAGAAGGTAACCATAGGATATGCTAGATTGCATGCTGCCATGAATGGTTCTCAAATGACTAAGGATGATAAAATGGACGAGGGTCTTTGCACAAAAGGTGTTTGAGGTAAAATAAGATATTCAATTTCATCTTTGTTTTCACCTTGGATTTAGGAGTTAAGATACTGTTGATGAGGCAAAACAACAATCGGTATAAGGATGGTAATTCGATCACCATTGACTTTTGATTAGCCTCGAAACCAAACCAATTCTTAAGTCTTCACATGGTCTCATTTTAATTCCATGGTGGGCCTTGTATGCATACACCTTATCTCCTTCACTCTCAAACCCAAACATTTCACAAAGGCTTTCAATTGTTATTACTACATCTTTCCCAAATAGGTATGTTGTGTTGTAAAATAATATCTTTTTATATGTCGATTTGCAAAATAGACTTGAATTTTACAATATTTGCACTTGAGAATTGTTGTAGGTGTGTCAAGCTTTGAGAAATTGGAGAAAAACTTAACACAAAATCTTTGAAAATCTAAGGCGCTAAAGAAGAGTTCTATGCATGCAAAAATTAATAACAAGATCGTAAATTAGCTAGGTTATTGTCCAAAAATGTAGAATATTTAAATTGAAACTTGAAGGAAGCAAAAACCCTACAAAAATATAACATAGTGTAGTGTAACACTACTTTAGCGTTACAATGGCATTCGAAAAGAAAACATGGCAAGGAAATTGGCAAAGTTCGGATGTATAGAGCAAGCGTTATACAACCGTATCTTGGCGTTATAATGCTATGCTCCCTACTTTCAGTACTTGGCCAATTTCTCGAACTGTTTTCTTCTTCAGTAGTGTTAGGTAACGGTAGAATAGCATTATAACGCTATCAACCCTAGGAAGGACAAAACATAATGGTCGAAATTTGAATTTCAAGCTCATAGCGTTATAATGCTATCCTTGGCGTTATCCAAAATTTGCAGCTGTCCAGGTTTACAACTGTATAAAAAGGGGCTGCTCCCACCTTTGTCCCTATATGTTCCCTTCTATTTTAAAACCCAAAATTGAGCAGCCACCATTGTAGAGAAGCTTATATCTTACAAAATCTTTGCTTCAAATCTCTAGTTAACATATCCTAAATAGATCAAAATCTTTGAGAGATTGTTTGTGAGATATACTCTACCATTATCTATTCGTGTTAGTTGTTGTGCTTCATGTCTAGTTTCTTACCGTCGTGTTGCAAGAGCTATATTCCACCTTGTGTTTTTGGGTTCATTCTTCTACCGGGGCGTGTAAAGAAGTTGAATTTCACATTGTAATTGAACACTTTGTGTTGTTGGAGCGGATCAGTCTTGTTATCGCAAAGGCAAGGGATCGGGGACCTAGAGACGTAAATTAGGATGAAGGCTTGGTCGAACTCCGTCAACATATTGCACGCATCTATTTGTTCAAACTTTCTAATCTCTTCTCTATTTAATTTAATTGCAAATATTTACTTGAGAAGAATTGAACTATTCAATTTACGCTTTCACAATTAGTACTTAATTAAGCCAAATCGATATTTATACTTCTCCACTTAATTGTTAGCTATATCAATTTGAGAAGTGTATTAATCGAATTGATTGAATTGCTTGTATTGTTTAAATTGGGAAATTTGCATTTTAGTCCCTATCTTACCTAGGAATTGTGTTTAGAGTTTAAATTATACCCCCTAGGTGCATCAAAGTGGTATTAGAGCAAGTTGAATTTGCTAATTAAGGTTTACTTAGTTACAAGTAAAGTTTCGAACCAAATGGAAAACAATATATGCATACTGTCCAACCATCGGTATTTGGCCAAGGTTGCTATAATTTTTCTTATTGGAGGGCATCAATGGAAATTTATTTAAAAACAATCAAAGTGTGAGCTGTGGTAGAAAATGGTATATACCAACTTATGTAGAAGGAACTACCAATTTAACCGAAAATTCTAAAAAGGATAGGAGTGATAATTACGTTGCTATTAATGCATTGCTCCATTTGGTTAATGAATCAATATTTGAGACAATTGATGAAATTGATAGTGTCTTTGATATTTGGAATACCCTCTTCAATTTCAAAGGGAATCGATCTAACAAATCAAGAATTAACTATTGCAAGTAATAGTGAGAAAGAGGCTCAAGACAAACACATAGCAAATACAATGGCAAGTCGGTCGAGCAAGACGAAGAGATGGAATGCTCAACTTCCTCTTTACGAGCTAGTGATGTTCACTCCAAATTTAAATTGTAGAGATAACCTAGCATCCACGTCTCATGCATATGACTTTAGTGATGACGAAGATTGTCGTGATGAGGAATGGATTAAGAAGTTTTGTAAAATCACCTCACTAAGCAATCAATTGAAAATGCAAATGAGGTTTCAATTGAAAATGTATCAATTACCTTGTTGTGATGTAAATGCTCAAAATTACTTGATTGATGGGTTGAAAAGCAAAATTTTTGAGCTTGAGTCAAAAGCGAAAGACTATGAGTCCAAAATTGAAAAACTTGAATCTAAAGTAAAATAATTTGAATCAAAGGAAATTGTGTTATTTTGAGCAAGGCCTAAGTTTGGTTGTGGAAGTGTGAACAATTTCAAGTTTTACTTTAGGACCTTAATCACCTAGCTTATTAACAAGCCTACATCCACGGGACCTTCAGATCCAAAAGCCTTCCGGAATGAATACATTAAATCACATGTGTTTTACAAAAATGGAGTCTATCCAAAAGACTCCAAACCCTTGCAATGAACATCAATAAGATTGCAAGGTAACAAAAAGCACTACGACCGACAACTCAATCCGAAATTAAGGATGATTCAATTGACAACAGAATGTGAATCACCAAACAAAGTAGAAACAAAAGTTATCACGAATGGACAATTCGACAATAGCTACTCTCAAGTTTGGATGCTTGAATGAGAAGAATTCAGTGCTCTTTCTGGTGCTCTTTGAGTGCTTGTAAACTTGGGAGATTGCTTTCTTAGTGTACTGGGACGTAGGTACCATGTTTATGCAGGCATAACACTTCTTGGATCTTGAAATCTTGAATCAGAGCTGCTTCCATTACAAAAATCTTGCAAACAGTTGTGACATGTGACCCGTTGTGACGAGTGAGCAACCCGTTATGACGGGTTGGAGACCTATTGTGACGAGTTGCCATGCGTTACTGTAATGCAATCCTCTGTCTTTTTCTTCTCCAACACTCTGTCTTGTGGGTCCTTCTCCCAGAAACCCGTTGTAATGCCAGAGACCTGTTGTGATGGGTTGCATACCGTTATGATAGGTTTGGCTTGCGTTAGTGTAACAGAAGCCTCCGTGAGGCTTTGTTTTGCTTGCCACTTATGCCATTGTGCTCATCTTGACTTGTACATGCTATTGGAGACCTTTGCCATGATCAATTGTACTTGTTTTGACTTGCAACTCATCAAAACTCAATTGTGCAGGATTATTACTGATTTGTTTTGCAAATTGTCAAACCAAAAAAGAGTTTAAGTTGATGAATCATATATTTTGCTACATGACTCCCCCTCAACACAATATACAAAATAAAAATCAAATTTGGAGGAGTCTAGTAACTCTCTAGTCAATCGATTTGGTACCACTTGTGCTTGGAAGAGAAAGTGGTTCCAAAAACTTTCCTTTTCTAAAACGACAAAAACGTTCTTGATGTCCAAACTTCAAACAAACAAAAGGTTGTCATGAAGTTAATATTGCTATGATCATGGTTGTTATGGTTAATTGATCTCCAATTGCTCATCACTAATCTATATTTATCATGAAAATTCCTTATGTTTCTTGGATAAGATGTTGATTGATTGACACTATTATATATCTTCCTTTGAAGATTGCTACTAAAGTTCTTATGATCATTTATCATATTTCTAGGGTTATGTCTTGTTGAAAAGTACCATTATACCTTTTTCTTTGAAAATTATTATCAAGTTTCTTGTTCTTGTGTAGCTCATGGAATCTACCATACTTATCATTAACATAAATATTTGGTGGTTGTTGGTTGGTAAATCCTATTATCATTTCTAACTCTAGGTTTGTTTACCACCTTTCTAGAATTACATTTGGTGAACTTTGTTTTCTTATTGTATCTTTTGTTATAGATATAGGCACAATTCTTAGCTCAAATAGGTTTGTCATTTGGTTTAGGTTGCTTTTCAATCTTAGAGGGTTGTTTCTTTACAAATTCAAGACCAGTCTTATCATGTGGATCTTGACCAATATACATATTATCATAATCAATTTTAGTGTCATGATTTGAAGATTTAACAAACTTAACAAATTTAGAAGCCCAAGGGTGTGCTTCTTTTAATTCTGTTTCTTTATCTAAATTGACTTTGGTCTCAAGGTCATTAATCCTAATTTGTAGCAATTCAATCTTAGACTTAAGATCATTGATAATAGCATATTTAAAACCATAGATTTTTTGGACACATCAAATAACTTTTTAAGCTTAGTCATATTAAACGACTCTTGATTTTTATCCAAATTACGAAATTCATCATTACTAGACTCATCATGATACTTAGAGAGGTCAAATACTACTGTATTAGCTCGGCTAGGGACCTCCAATTCTTGAGCACTTGTAGTCTTAGATTGAGTTGTATTCTCTTGTGCTTGAGCATCCAATCTTGTAAGACTTAAAGGCTTTTCGATTTGCTTTGCATCAACCAACTTTGCAATTGTCGATGGTTTTTCCACCTTGTTGGAAGTAACTATCCTTGGAAATCCACCTCTCATTAAGGCTTCTTCTTGCTCTCGTGCATAGTCGTCCTTAGCTTGAGCCATTTGTTTCAAGATGTGAATCTTCTCCAGATCCGTCATTCCTTGTTCCTTAATGATCTCAAGTGTCATCTCCAAGCATGTTATAGGTTTCTTTCTGATGAGGGCTAGTTTGTTTTCAACTTCTCCTCCCCTGAGGTTAACTTCCTATTCCTCATCTTCACTTTCTTCGGATCACATAACCAAATTGCTTGCATAGATTTTTTGTTAGTTCTCTTAAAACGTCCTTCTTGTGGTCTCCTCCTTTGAGAAAAGATGACATAATAATTTTGAATGCTATGTTACTCTTTGTTAAATGATAAGCACACTACCTTATCGAGTACTTCATTTAAGGGTGGTAACCGTTCAATAAATCCCACATATTCTACAAAAGAATTGTTTCATCTCCGAGTACATCATTTAAAGGTGCTAACCTTTCCAGAAAATACCACAAAGCATCCGATTCACTACGAGAAGTGTTTTTGAACAGAGTACTTCATTTATGGGTGGTAACCTCTGAAGGAACTCCACAAAACATCATAGCCCACTACGAGAAGTGTTTCTTTTTCATTTAAGGGTGCTAACCATTTACACAAACACTACGAAGAAACATAGAATACCACTATAAGTTCTTCATCTCTGATTACATCATTTAAAGGTGTTAACCTTTCCAGAAAACACCACAAAACATCCTATTCACTACGAGAAGTGTTTCTAAATTGATTACTTCATTATGAGTGGTAGATTTTGAAGGAATTCCACAAAGCATCATAGCCCACTACGAGAAGTGTTTCTTCTTCGGGTACTTAATTTAAGGGTGTTAACCTTTCAGTAAAATACTACGAAGAAACATAGAATTCAACTCTGTTTTTCATCTCCGATTACATCATTTAAAGGTGTTAACACCTTTCCAGAAAACACCACAAAGCATTCTATTCTCTACGAGAAGTGTTTCTGAACTGAGTACTTCATTTATAGGTGGTAACCTTTCAAGGAACTCCACAAAGCATCATAGCCCACTACGAGGAGTGTTTCTTGTTTGAGTACTGAATTAAGGGTGTTAACTTTCCTTAAAACACTACGAAGAAGCGTAGAATACCACTCTAATTTCTTCATCACCTAGTACATCATTTAAAGGTGCTAACCTTTCCAGAAAAAAAACAACAAAGCATCTTATTCACTACGAGAAGTGTTTCTGAACTTAGTACTTCTTTTATGGGTGGTAACCTTTCAAGGAACTCCACAAAGCATCATAGCCCACTACGAGAAGTGTTTCTTCTTCGAGTTATTCATTTAATGGTGGTAACCGTTTAATAAAACCCACATATTCAACAAAATAATTGATTCATCTCTGAGTACATCATTTAAAGGTGCTAACATTTCCAGAAAACACCACAAAGCATCCGATTCACTATGAGAAGTGTTTCTGAACAAAGTACTTCATTTATGGGTGGTAACCTTTGAAGGAACTCTACAAAATATCATAGCCCACTACGAGAAGTATTTCTTTTTCGAGTACTTAATTCAAGGGTGCTAACCATTCATTAAAATACTACGAATAATCATATAATACCACTCTATGTTCTTCATCTTCGATTAAATCATTTAAAGGTGTTAACCTTTCCAGAAAACACCACAATGCATCCTATTCTCTACGAGAAGTGTTTCTGAACTGATTACTTTATTTATGGGCGGTAAACATTGAAAGAACTCCACAAAGCATCATAGCCCATTATGAGAAGTGTTTCTTTTTCGAGTACTTAATTTAAGGGTGCTAACCTTTCCCTAAATCACTACGAAGAAGCATAGAATATCACTCTAAGTTCTTCATCTCCGAGTACATCATTTATGAGTGGTAACCATTCAAGAAAACATCACAAGACCAGTGGCGGATTCAGGATTCTCGCCAAGGGGTTCGAAATGATGGTTATTCTTGTAAAAAAATTATTTTATATGGTCATTTATGCAAACAAATTTCAAATACATGGTCATTTGTGAATTTTTTTAAAAATATATGGTCATTTTTGAAATTTTTTTTCCAGGGGGGTGCAGCTGCACCCCCCTGGGACAACGTGGCTCCGCCACTGCACAAGACATTATCCTACTATTAGAGGTGTTTCTGATCCCTGTACTTCATTAATGGGATTTAACCTTTCAAGGAACTCCACGAAGCATCAAATCCCACTACGAGTAGTATTTCTTCTTGGAGTACTTCATTTAAGGATGATAACCTTTCACTAAAACACTACGAAGGAGCATAGAATACAACTCTAATTTCTTCATCTCCGAGTACATCATTTAAAGGTGCTAACCTTTTCAGAAAACACCACATAGCATCATATTCACTACGAGAAGTGTTTCTTAACTGGGTACTTCATTTATGGGTGGTAACCTTTGAAAGAACTCCACAAAGCATCATAGCCCACTACGAGAATTGTTTCTTCTTCGAGTACTTCATTTAAGGGTGCTAACCATTCAGAAAAACACTACGAAGAATCATAGAATACCAATCTAATTTCTTCATCTCCGAGTACATCATTTAAAGGTGCTAAACTTTCCAAAAAAAACACCACAAAACATCATACTACGAGAATTGTTTCTTTTTCGAGTACTAAATTTAAGGGTGCTAACCTTTCATTAAAACACTACGAAGAATCATAGAAAACCACTCTATGTTCTTCTTCATCTCCAATTACATCATTTAAAGGTGTTAACCTTTTCAGAAATCACCACAAAGCATCTTATTCTCTACGAGAAGTATTTCTGAACATAGTACATCATTTATGGGTGGTAACCTTTCAAGGAAATCCACAAAGCATCATAGCCCACTACGGGAAGTGTTTCTTCTTCGAGTACTTCATTTAAGGGTGCTAACCCTTCACAAAAACACTACCAAGAAGGATAGAATACCACTCTAATTTCTTCATATCCGAGTACATCATTTAAAGGTGCTAACCTTTCCAGAAAACACCACAAAGCATCATATTCACTACGAGAAGTGTTTCTGAACTGAGTACATCATTTATGGGTGGTAAACTTTGAAGGAATTCCACAAAGCATCATAGCCCACTACGAGAAGTGTTTCTTCTTCTAACACTTCACTTAAGGGTGGTAACCATTCACTCAAACACTTCGAAGAAGCATAGAATACCACTCTATGTTCTTCATCTCTGATTACATCATTCAAAGGTGTTAACCTTTCCAGAAAACACCACAAAACAACCTATTCACTACGAGAAGTATTTCTGAACTGAGTACTTCATTTATGGGTGGTAACCTTTAAAGGAACTCCACAAAGCATCATAGCCCATTACGAAAAGTGTTTCTTCTTCGAGTACTTCATTTAAGGGTGCTAACCTTTCACTAAAACACTACGAAGAATCATAGAATACCACTCTCTGTTCTTCATCTCCGGTTACATCATTTAAAGGTGTTAACCATTCCAAAAACACCACAAAGCATCCTATTCTCTAAGAGAAGTGTTTCTGAATTGATTACTTTATTATGAGTGCTAGATTTTGAAGGAATTCCGCAAAGCATCATAGCCCACTACGAGAAGTGTTTCTTCTTCGGGTACTTAATTTAAGGGTGTTAACCTTTCACTAAAATACTACGAAGAAGCATAGAATACAACTCTATGTTTTTCATCTCCGATTACATCATTTAAAGGTGTTAACACCTTTCCAGAAAACACCACAAAGCATTCTATTCTCTACGAGAAGTGTTTCTGAACTGAGTACTTCATTTATAGGTGGTAACCTTTCTAGGAACTCCACAAAGCATCATAGCCCACTACGAGGAGTGTTTCTTTTTTGAGTACTACATTTAAGGGTGCTAACCTTTCACTAAAACACTACGAAGAAGATTAAAATACCACTCTAAGTTCTTCATCACCTAGTACATCATTTAAAGGTGCTAACCTTTCCTGGAAAAAACAACAAAGCATCTTATTAACTACGAGAAGTGTTTCTGAACTTAGTACTTCTTTTATGGGTGGTAGATTTTGAAGGAACTCCACAAAGCATCATAGCCCACTACGAGAAACGTTTCTTCTTCGAGTACTTAATTTAAGAGTGCTAACCATTCACTAAAACACTACGAAGAAGCATAAAATACCATTCTAAGTTCTTCATCTCCTAGTACATCATTTAAAGGTGCTAACTTTTCCAGAAAACACAACAAAGCAACTTATTCACTACGAAAAGTGTTTCAGAACTGAGTATTTATGGGTGGTAACCTTTCAAGGAGCTCCACAAAGCATCATAGCCCACTACGAGAAGTGTTTCTTCTTCGAGTTATTCATTTAATGGTGGTAACCGTTCAATAAAACCCACATATTCAACAAAAGAATTGTTTCATCTTTGAGTACATCATTTAAAGATGCTAACATTTCTAGAAAACACCACAAAGCATCCGATTCACTATGAGAAGTGTTTCTGAACAAAGTACTTCATTTATGGGTGGTAACCTTTGAAGGAACTCTACAAAACATCATAGCCCACTACGAGAAGTATTTCTTTTTCGAGTAATTAATTCCAGGGTGCTAACCTTTCGTTAAAACACTACGAATAATCATATAATACCACTCTATGTTCTTCATCTTCGATTAAATCATTTAAAGGTGTTAACCTTTCCAGAAAACACCACAAAGCATCCTATTCTCTACGAGAAGTGTTTCTGAACTGATTACTTAATTTATGGGTGGTAAACATTGAAGGAACTCCACAAAGCATCATAGCCCACTATGAGAAGTGTTTCTTCTTCGAGTACTTAATTTAAGGGTGCTAACCTTTCCCTTAATCACTACGAAGAAGCATAGTATATCACTCTAAGTTCTTCATCTCCGAGTACATCATTTATGAGTGGTAACCAATCAAGAAAACATCACAAGACATTATCCAACTATTAGAAGTGTTTCTGATCCCTGTACTTCATTAATGGGATTTAACCTTTCAAGGAACTCCACGAAACATCAAAGCCCACTACGAGAAGTGTTTCTTTTTCGAGTACTTAATTTAAGGGTGCTAACCTTGCATTAAAACACTACAAAGAATCATAGAATACCACTCTATATTCTTCATCTCCGATTACATCATTTAAATGTGTTATCCTTTCCAGAAAACACCACAAAGCATCCTATTCTCTACGAGAAGTGTATCTGAACTGATTACTTTATTTATGGGTGGTAAACTTTGAAGGAACTCCACAAAGCATCATAGCCCACTACGAGAAGTGTTTCTTCTTCGAGTACTTAATTTAAGGGTGCTAACCTTTCACTAAAACACTACGAAGAAGCATAGAATACCACTCTATGTTCTTCATCTCCGATTACATCATTTGAAGGTAACACCTTTCCAGAAAACACCACAAATCTTTCTATTCTCTACGAGAAGTTTTACTGAACTGGGTACTTCTTTTGAGGGTGGTAACCTTTCAAGGAACTCCACAAAGCATTATAGCCTACTACGAGAGGTGTTTCTTCTTTGAGTACTACATTTAAGGGTGCTATCCTTTCATTAAAACACTACGAATAATCATAGAATACCACTCTATGTTCTTCATCTCCGATTACTTCATTTATTGGTGTTAACTTTTCTAGAAAACACCACAAAACATCCAATTATCTACGAGAAGTGTTTCTGAACTGATTACATCATTTATGGGTGGCAAACTATGAATGAACTCCACAAAGCACCATAGCCCACTACGAGAAGTGTTTCTTCTTCTAATACTTCATTTAATGGTGCTAACCATTCACTCAAACACTTCGAAGAAGCATAGAATACCACTCCATGTTCTTCATCTCTGATTACATCATTTAAATGTTTTAACCTTTCCAGAAAACACCACAAAGCATCCTATACACTACGAGAAGTATTTCTGAACTGAGTACTTCATTTATGGGTGGTAACCTTTAAAGGAACTCCATAAAGCATCATAGCCCACTACGAGAAGTGTTTCTTCTTCGAGTACTTCATTTAAGGGTGCTAACCTTTCACTAAAACACTACGAAGAAGCATAGAATAGCACTCTAATTTCTTCATCTCCGAGTACATCATATAAAGGTGCTAAACTTTCGAAAAAAAACCCCTCAAAGCATCATATTACCTACCAGAAGTGTTTCTGAACTGAGTACTTCATTTATGGGTGGTAACCTTTTTAAGGAACTCCACAAAGCATCAAACTACGAGAATTGTTTCTTTTTCGAGTACTTAATTTAAGTGTGCTAACCTTACATTAAAATACTACGAAGCATCCTATTCTCTACGAGAAGTGTTTCTGAACAGAGTACTTCATTTATGGGTGGTAACATTTGAAGGAACTCCACAAAACATCATAGCCCACTACGAGAAGTGTTTTTTTTCGAGTACTTAATTTCAGGGTGCTAACCTTTCATTAAAACACTACGAAAAATCATTGAATACCACTATATGTTCTTCATCTCCATTTACATCATTTAAAGGTGTTAACCTTTCCAGAAAAAACCACAAAGCATCTTATTCTCTACGAGAAGTGTTTCTGAACTGATTACTTTATTTATTGATGGTAAACTTTGAAGGAACTCCACAAAGCATCATAGCCCACTACGAGAAGTGTTTCTTCTTGGAGTACTGAATTAAGGGTGTTAACTTTCCTTAAAACACTACGAAGAAGCGTAGAATACCACTCTAATTTCTTCATCTCCGAGTACATCATTTAAAGGTGCTAACCTTTTCAGAAAACACCACAAAGAATAATATTCACTACGAGAAGTGTTTCTTAACTGAGTACTTCATTTATGGATAGTAACCTTTGAAGGAATCCACAAAGCATCATAGCTCACTACGAGAATTGTTTTTTTTTTTCGAGTACTTAATTTAAGGGTGCTATCCTTACATTAAAACACTACGAATAATCATAGAATACCACTCTATGTTCTTCATCTCCGGTTACATCATTTAAAGGTGTTAACCATTCCAGAAAACACCCCAAAGCATCCTATTCTCTACGAGAAGTGTTTCTGAATTGATTACTTCATATATGTGTGGTAGATTTTGAAGGAATTCCACAAAGCATTATAGCCCACTACGAGAAGTGTTTCTTCTTCGAGTACTTAATTTAAGGGTGTTAATCATTCACTAAAACACTACGAAGAAGCATAAAATACCACTCTATGTTCTTCATCTCCGATTACATCATTTAAATATGCTAACCTTTCCAGAAAACACCACAAAGCATTCTATTCTCAACGAGAAGTGTTTCTGAACTGATTACTTCATTTATGGGTGGTAACCTTTCAAGAAACTCCACAAAGCATCATAGCCCACTACGAGAAGTATTTCTTCTTTGAGTACTACATTTAAGGGTTCTAACCTTTCACTAAAACACTACGAAGAAGCATAAAATATCACTCTAAATTCTTTAACTCCTCGTACATCATTTAAAGCCTTGAATTAATCACTCCTCATTTACTTTCCTTTCGAATTTGATGCCTCATTTCACTATTTTGGTGAGAAGATTTTTGTCCTTGGAGAGTACTTGGTAGAGGATTTGGTAAAACACTTCGTTTGCTTCGAATTTGTAAGGTGTATTGTATGAAGATTGTGCAGGCAAGACCAATTATTTGGTTGAGGTTGAGCACTTCACTTCCTTATGGTTCTCCTCATGTGAGCAAATTGTACATACACCTCTTCGGGTTGATAGGTGAGTCCTTTGGCTTGTAGAGCTTCGATAGAGCTCACAATGCCATCCCAACCAAGCTTCTTGGACACCATCTTTAAGAGCTTCCCTATAAAATCTTCATCACAAATATTAGATCCTACTTCAACAAGTTCATTTCTTAGAGATTCGAGTCTATGATAAAAACTTTCAAATGATTTGTTTTCTTCAAACTTCATATTCTCTAATTTTGTTGCTAATACAACCTTACGGGTCTTTTTCATGTGTTCATTTCCCTCATATCTAAGTACTAAAGCATTCCAAATTTCTTTGGCATTTTTATATTTGAGGTCTTTGAACTCTTTGGTTAGGGTTGCACCATCAATTTCATATTTGGATGTGCATCCATCCTCTACAATCTTCCAAAGCTCAAGAAGACTAAGGTAGTTTACATACATCTCTTCCAAAAAGAGAAATTCTTACATCCTACACCAAAAACTGGTGGTTCTTTCACAAATTTCAATTGTGCATTTTTTTCACAAGACAAGGTCAAAAACTATCAAAATTTTGACATTTAGCTAGGTATGAACCTGTGTGCTCTAATACCAATTGTTAGAATTTAGTTTGGGGAAAAGACTAAGGCCAAGTACTAGTGCAGAAGCATTTTAACAACAATTACAATTCAAGCTTTTATACCTTAATCACCTAGCTAAAATTTCAGCAAACAAGTACTAAGAGCAATTGAGCAATTCAAAAATAAAGTGCAAGAATAGTAAAGAGAGAGAGAGAGAGTAAAGAGAAAGAGCAATCAAGAGAACACAAGAACACGCGATATAACGTGGTTCAATCTACAAACAAACTAGACCTACATCCACGGGACTCCCAAAACCAAAGCTTCCTTCTGGGACCGATTCCACTAAACAATAAGTATTCTTTATAATTGTTGAACCTATCTTTGTTTTTTTTTTCTCAAATAAGCAAACCAATCTTAGGTTCCTAAACCTATGCAGGCTACACCACTCTACAAGGTAAAATGTCTTATTGACTACACAATCAAGGATATACATGCACTACTTGACAACACAAATGTAGTGCACCAAAGGCTAAAAACTAGCAAGAAAAGAAGTGCTCTCGGATTGACAATTAGACAATAGTAGCTATCCTAAATCTCTCAGGTTAGACAGCTATAGGAGAAGGCTCTTAAGCTCTTTATGGTGCTCAATTGAATGCTTGAAAGCTTAGGAGTTTTAGATGTCTTTCAAGTTCGTATCCCCAATGTATATATAGGCTGAACACATCTTGGAGTCATGAAAATGGCCTCATGCATTACATAATTCTGTGACGCGTTACAAAACCCGTTATAACGGGTTGGCACCTTTCCAGAAATGCCCTTTTGTTCTTCTTCCACTGACTTCTGGGCCACCTGAGCAGGAACCCGTTACAACGGGTTGGGAACTCGTTATACCGAGTGGGGAATGCATTGTGATGCCTCTAAGATGTGTTACAACAATGCATGACTCTGGAAATCTCTTTTCTGCTCAGATCTTCTCCTATTAACCCATTGTTACGGGTTGTACACCTGCTGTGATGGATTGGCAAGCGTTACCATAACGCATGGCTCTGTGAATGCCTTCCTAGCTTGATCTTGATGTCTTTGAGTATGTCTTAACTTGTATATTCATATTTGAGCCTTTGCATCTCAATTGTGTACTTGTATTAACCCGCATCTCAACAAACTTAATTGTGCAAGGTTAATACTGATTTTTTTGTAAATTGTCAAACAAGAGATGGGTTTAATCCAACAAAATGAAGCAAAATATGCAAAGGAATTGATCAAAAAAACCAGAGTAGAAGATTGCAAGCCTATGAAAACACATGACTACAAACATCCATCTTGGACTTGATGATAGCAGAAAATCAGTGGATATCTCTCAATACTTGGCTACGATTGGAAGTCTACTCTATTGTACTAAGCAACTGTCTTAGTTTGACAATTTGCAAAACAAATACAATTTAACATGTATTTGTTGAGTTGTTGTGTGTACCTACACAAGACATGCACAACAAAGCAAGGCATGACAAGGCGATGTATCTCAGAGCATTCTGTAGCCTTGGAGAACTAGGACCTGGTCCTTGGAAAGCATATGATAGTTTTTTTATTCCTTTGGTTTCAATTTCCAGGGTAACGACTTTGGAATCAAGTCAAACATGTTAAAACAGTGCATATCGATATGTATCGATATATTGATGTACTGTATTGATATATCAATATAAGGGTTTGTTAGGAATCTGGCTAAGTACATAACAGACTGATAGGACCGTCACAGGTCATGAGCCATATCGATATATTCATTTGATATTGATTGACCTATCTGTATATGATATATTTACTTAGCAAACTTGAAATTTGGCTAAGGAAGAAAAGTCTGAGAGGATCGTCACTATTATGGGTCCCAATCGATATAACCATTTGGTATCGATTGGTGTATCAATATATCGATAGAGGCTATAGTAACATATTTCCCCTGTTATGTACAAGCTATTAAGGAGCTGATCTTTTTCCTCTCTCAAATAGAAAACTACCTACACTCATTCTGGCATAAAAGAGAGATCAAAGCTACCTTTAGCTTTCCCATTATTCTCTAATAATCTATTTGATTACAACCATGTGATGCTCTTTTGACAGATTTTTTGACTTGAGCGGTTGGGTTCCAGTGCTCAGATCGCGTGGAAAGAAAGTGTCAGGATCATCCTCCTTTGTTTGATTCCTTCTTGGTTTATCCCTTCTTGGATCATGATTCATAGTTGCCCATTTTTTATAAGGGAATTTGAATCAAAACTTGTAAAACATTCCGTATAGTGAATTCGGCTCCGGCGTAGAACCAGGGAGTCTCATGGATGTAGGCTTTGAAAGATTCGGCCGGACCACGTTACATAGAATGTCACATTTCTCTTACTCTCTCTCATTCTCTCTATCTCACTTTATTATAATCTTGCAATTCTTGTGTTCTTTGATAGTAATTGCATTATACCAATCGATTGTCTTAGTGCTTATTCTCGTGATTCTTGAGCTTCCACATTATCATAAGCCTTAGTATTACATAAGTAACAAGTGGTATCAGAGCTAAGGCTATCTAGTAAGAATCGACCTTGGAATTGAATTGTGAAATGGCACCACTAAATTTTGTCAAAGAACCATCGGTGTTTGACCTTAATTACAAGATGGAAAGGTGTATGGTGAATTACTTAACCCTTTTACGATCTGGTAAGGAGGCCAAATTGAAGAATGACAATGCAGTTAATACCTTACTAAATTTTATACATGAGAGTATAGAAATATCCTTTGATAATTCTACCGTAGCAAAGGATATGTGAGATGCTCGCATAAAGCACTATGAAGGAAATAACCAGATCAAGCGTACCAAATTTGAAATTTTCCAAATTGAAGATGGTGAAAATGTTAAAGAAATATATGCTAAACTTGACAACACAAATGTAGTGCACCAAACGTTACAACGGGTTCCCCATTCATTACAACGGGTTTCCATCCATTGTAACGGGTTCCTTCCTTCTTTGTAACGCAAGCTACATTTATATCACCAACGACTAATTTTTCAATTTGTAACTCGTTATAATTAGTTCCCAACCATTATAATGTGTTCCAGACTCGTTGTAATGGATCCCATGCAAGCACATTTTTTTTGCATTTAATCGTGATTTAATTTGCTGCTATGTTCCAAATTTGGTCTTTGATATTTATAGGGCTCAGTTCAGCTATCATATGATATTTAAACTCATGCAAATGCTCAGATTAAGTTATGTTTTGGATAAAAAGATCAACCAAGATTCACAAAATATACGATTCAATCAAATGAACATTAAATCATATATTTTGCTACATGACTCTCTCAACATAGTACACAAAAAGGAAATCAAATTGGGGAGTCTAGTGACTCTCTAGATAAATGATTTAGTTCCACTTGTGCTATGCACATCAAATGAAATTATACTTCTATCATTTTTAATATGACAAAATCAATTTTGATATCCAAAACAAAATGAACAAAAGATAGTCTTGGAGTTAATATTGTTACGGTCATAGTCATTCTTGTTAATTGGTGTGCAATAACTTGCCCTTAATCTATACTTATCATAAAAAAAAATTATGTTTCTAGAATGATAGTTTGATTGGTAGACATTATTGTATCTCTTTCTTTGAAAATTGTTACCATGTTTTTGTTATCAGCACATGTAATCTACCATACTTATCCTTAACATAAAGTTTTGATGGTTTAGTTCTATGTTGGTTGGTAATCCTATAATCATTTCTAACTCTAAGTTTGTTTACCACATTTCTAGAATTATGTTTAGTGAACTTGATTTTCTTAGTGTATCTCATGTTATACATATAGGCATGATTCTTAGCTTGAATAAGTTTGTCATTTGACTTAGGTTGCTTTTTAATTTTAGAAGATTGCTCTTTTACAAATTCAAGACCAGTTTTATCATGTGGACCATGACCAATATAAATCTTATCATAGTCAATTTTAGTGTCATGATTTAAAGATTTAACAAACTTAACAAATTTAGAAGCCCAAGCATGTGCTTCTTTTAATTCCTTTCCTTTTTCTAAATTGACTTTGGTCTTAAGGTCATTAATCCTAGTTTCTAGCAATTCAATCTTAGACTTAAGATCTATAATCATGGCATTTTAACATTTAAAGACTTTTTGGACTCATCAAGCAACTTTTTAAACTTAGTCACATTAAAAGACTCTTGATCTTATTCAAATCATAAGACTCATCATCACTAGACTCATCGTGATATTTAGAGAGATCAATTTCTATCGTTTTAGCTCGGCTAGGGGCCTCCATTTCTGGAGCACTTGTAGTCTTTACCTTTGGTTGAGCTATCTTTTCTTGTGCATAAGCATCTACTCTTGCATGACTCAAATGCTTCTCAATTTGCTTTGCAACATCCATGTTTGGAAGTGTCAATGGCTTCTCCACCTTTTTCGAATTTGAAGAACTCAATGACTTCTCAATCATCTTGAAAGTGTCTATCCTTGAGATGCAAGTTGAGATTTCAAGTCTCCTTGAGGCTTCTTCTTGTTCTTTAGCATAGTCATATTTAGCTTGAGTCATTCGCTTTATGATACGAATCTTTTCTGGGTCTGTCATGCCTTGCTCCTTTATGACTTCAAGGGTTATCTCCATGCAAGTCATTGGTTTCTTTCTGATGAGGGCTAGCTTATTCTCTACTTCACCTCCTCCTAAGTTAATTTCTTCTTCCTTGAGAAGACCAAGTCACTTAACCAAGTAGCTTGCATTGTTTTCTTGTGACTTGTCTTAAAACGTCCTTCTTGTGGTCTTCTCCATTGAGAAAAGATGACATAACAATTTTGAATGTTATGCCCTTCTTTGTTGCATGATAAGCAAACCACATTGTTGTCTTGAACTATTCTCTCCTCATTCACCTTTCTTTCAAAATCTATGCCTCCTTTGACGAGTTTGGTAAGACGATCTTTGTTCTTGGAGAGTACTTGATAGAGATTTTGGTAGACAACTTTGCTTGATTCGAACTTGTGGGGAATGTTGTATGAAGATTGTGCATGTAAGGCCAAGGATTTGGTGGAGGTTGAGCACTTCACTTCCTTGTGATTCTGCTCATGTGAGCATAGTTATGCATACACCTCATCGGGTTAATAAATAAGGCCTTTAGCTTGTAGGGCTTCAATTGAGCTCACGGCGCCATCCCACCAGAGTTTCTTTGACACCATCCTTAGGAGCTTTCCTACAAAATCTTTATTGCTAATATTATAACCAACTTCTACAAATTCATTTCTCAAGAATACTAGTCTATGATAAAGAATTTCAAAAGACTTGTTATCTTCAAACTTCATGTTTTATAATTTTGTTGCTAAGCCAACTTTACGGGTCTTTTTCATGTGTTCATTATCTTCATATCTAAGTACTAAGGCATTCTAAATTTCTTTGGCATTTGTAGACTGAGTGAGAGATAGTGCAATAGTCTAATGAATTAAGCTAAGTATAGTGTATATGGCTTTGTCATTTGAATATTTGAGGTTTTTAAACTTTTTGGTCAAGGTAATACCATCAATTTCATATTTTGGTGTCTAACCATCCTCTACAACTTTCCAAAGCTCAAGTTGAGTAAGGTAGTTTACCATACATCTCTTCCAAAAAGAAAAGTTCTTACAACCTACATAAAAAATTTGTGGTTCTTTCACAAACTTTAATTGTGTCATTTTTCACAATAATTATCAATATTTGGACAATTAACTAGGTATGAACCTATGGATTCTGATATCAATTATTAGAATCGGATCCTAAAGTCAAGTGCTACCGCGAAATCGTTTTTAACAATTACAATTCAAACTTTTAGATCTTAACCACCTAGCTAAAATCACAAGCAAGGAAGTACTAAGAATAATTGAGCAAATTAAGATAACAAAGTGCAAGTATAGTAAAGAGAGAGAGAGAGTAAAGAGCAAGAGAACACACGATTTAACGTGGTTCAGCCTACAAACAAACTAGGCCTACGTCCGCGGGACTCTCGGAACCAAAACTTCCTTCCGGGACTGAATCAACTAATCAATAAGAGTTTTTTACAATTTGGAAATCTATCTTTTATTTCTTCTCACATAAGTAAACCAATCTTAGATTCCTAAATCTATGCAAGAGGCTACATCACTCTACAAGGTAAAAGGTTCGATTGACAACACAATGTAGCACACCAAAATACTAACAAATCTAACAAATAAGTGTTCTTAAATCGACAATTAGATGATTGAAACTATTCTAATTCTCTCAGATTTAGATAGTTGTAGGAGAAGACTTTAGTGCTTTTTACGATGCTCAATTTAGTGTTTGTAAACTTGTCGCACAGAAAAACATACAGTGTGCAGTGATACCCACCAATACACGACACTTCCATGTATTTTTGATAATCTAAATTAATATTTTATTTTTTTCAGTGGACCACTAATTTTTTTAACAGTTGAACGAAGTAGATGAATCATTTTCACGTTTTGGGTGGTGAGTAGGAGTGTCAAACGTGAAGAACAACCATAAAATAGCTCAGTTTCCTTTTTTGTTTATTCACGAAATAAAATTTTATTTCGTTAATAGTTTTGTTTGTCACGAAAAAAACAAAAAACGACGAAAAGATATTGCATCCACAGCTCTAGCGGTGAGCACGTGTGGTCCCCATATATTGTCGTTTTGCATGGAAAATGAAATTCAAAGTGGCGTGATCTGCGGAAATAGTGCCGGGGACGAATTTGAAAGACGAGAGCTGAGTATTGAGTATTCAAATCTTTTTTCTAGGAATAATACACAAAATAAATAGAATGATTAATTTATTATGTTGAGTAATAACTCCATTAAAAATTTAAAAGGCAGTGATCACCAATGAGTTAATGAATCAAATTTGATGCAATTCAAGAATTACGAGTCACTGATCAACTATTGATAAATTAAATTGTTAATTATTTTCAAATGACTGATACGGGGGTTAATCCTTCTTCACATTGTATCAAATTTGACACACAAGCCCTCTAAATTACAGAAATTATCCAGAGTTTTATATTCTGCAATTTTCTTAAAAAATGCTAGCTTGAGTGAATAACAAACGGGGCGGGGCGGATACCCGTGGATTCGACCCGTGCGGATCCATGGATCTACGGGTTCAACGGGTCCACGGGTCCAACGGGTCGGGTCTCTACGGATTCGAATCCAAAACCTCTAATCAGATCCGTGATAAACCCGGGCGGGCCGGATCCAGGCGGGTCGGGCACGGGTCGGGGTGGGTCGAGTTAGGATCCGTCGGTTTTTTCGATTTTTTTTAATTTTAAAAAAAATTCTGCACATTATTTTAATATTTTTTTTGATTTTTTTTTAATTTTTTTGAATTTGATGTGACATAAAGGTGAATTTTTCTGTCACGGGTTTGGCGGGTCGGGTCCACGGGTTGGACACGGGTCGGGTCTGGGAGCGGATCGGGCACGGGATCGAATGAGTCTGGAGATTTTTGGCCTACCCGACCTGTCATAGATCCGTGAATCCGCCAACCACAAATCGGATCGAATCTGAACCACGAAACGAGTTGGATCAGATTCACAGGCGAGTATACTCTCGCGGGTCTCAGCACAACTCTAAGCTTGACGGGCCTCTAAGTGACATTAATAACTTATGCTATTCGGCTTATTTTAACAGTTGACAATAGAATTTTGCAATAAGTAAAAAAAAAATCAAAATCAAAATATTAGTGAGATATTCTTAAACTAGTACATTAATTGTTTAAAATTTCATGCAACTGATCGGCAACGAATGTAGGACACAGATCTAGAATTTCTGACTGAGGGTCAAGATGGGACATGTTTTTAAAATTCTCTCAAATTATTAGCATTCTTTTTTTTCAAAATAAAATTTGTCGATTGATCACTAATGGGGCATTCAAGGTTGCGTTGAAATTAGAAGTTTTTCTGAATCGTTAGATTAATTCATTTTCAATGCTTCGAATAAAATAGTAAAAAAATTCGAAAAAATGTAAAATTTGGTACATACGTAGGTTTTAGTATGGACAACAATTTCAACGGTTCGGATTGGCCGTTTGTGATTTGGAATTCGAAATAAGCATCCGTTAGCACAGTTTTGGTTTTGCTAACGTTAGTACGTTAGCCGGATTCTATATATATATATATATTAGGCTTCTACATACGGGCCGGGTCGGGTACCCGTGGATCCGATCCGCCCGGATCCACGGGTACGACGGGTCCGAACCCAAAATCCCCAACCCGACCCGTGATAAACCCGGGCGGGTCGGGTTCGGATCCGTCCATTTTTTCGATTTTTTTAATTTTTCGAATTTTTTTTTATTTTTGAATTAAAAAAAAAATTCTGCACATTATTTTAATATATATATTTTTTCGAATTTTTCTGAATTTTTTTATATTTTTTTTGAATTTCTACACGGGTCCGAGTTGGCACGAGTCTGTAGATTTTGGGCCTATCCGACCCGTGCTAGATCCGTGGATCTGCCAACCACGGGTCGGGTTGGATCTGGGTCACGGGGCAGGTTGGGCATGGATCGGACACGAATCAGGCACGAATCGAATACGGACGAATCCACAGGCAGGTAGACCCGAGCGGGTAATTTTCGAACTCTATTATATATATAACATGAGAGAGACAACACCTAGAGGCATAGATAGGTTCACAGAAGAGTAGAGATTGCAACATATCATACGAGTATTTTACAAGATTCATGTCTAACTTGTCTTATTTAATTATCATATATGACTTGCTTGACCTCTAAAAACAGGCATCAAAATTAACACATGACCAATCCACGAGTATTTTTCAAAACTTGTGCCTGCTTTGCCCGAATCGAGATCTTCTACCGCACAACACCGACACTGTGCGTGCTGCGCAGAAAATCTCAGCCTTTAATTTGCAACGAAATTCGTGCAAGCTAAACTTTATAATATCAGACTTCTGAATCAAATCTGAACCGTCCGTAGCTTACAGCGCAGAAAATCTGAACCATCCGTCGATGCTGCGCGATAGAAGATCAGCTTCCGCTTTGCCCACGGGCCTACCATATCATCCATATCTGCATGTACCCGCTCATTCCTAGCCTTTTTGCAAACAATATCAAACATATTAAAAATATATAGCATAAATAATAACTTGATTGAAAATACACATTACACAGCGAAACTAACATAAATCCTAACAAAATTAGTAACAGTTACATAATACATCATACAATCCATAGAATGCATACTATCAATAATACAGAATATTACCTACGGGTTTTCAATCAAAAAAAAAAAAAAAAATACAGAATATGTTTACTGCCTGTTGAATGAGTTTTGTCATGGAATTTTGCCAAAAGATGTTTGCACATCTGATTCTTGTGGGCTTGTCATTTTGCCTAAACAGAACAAAGAATTTAGGATTAGTAAACAAAAACTTTACTACTTAAAGCATAATGAATAAGGTTTTGTAAACAACAGACTTTGATTCTACTTAGGGGTCAATTTAAAAAACAACAATTAGTAAAATAAACAACTGCAGTTTGGTAAAATAAATAACAACAATTTAGTAAATTTAGTTTGTACCTTCAAATCTGATGTTAGATTGGAGAGAATACTAAACACATGTGCTTCTTCTTCAATAAAATCAAAACAAGTACCTAGATTTCATAATAGCATATTCACATGAAAGAATGATAGCATTACTTCGTATAACCAAACTAATGAAAGCACTAAATTTCATAATAGCATTCCTTGGGTTTAGTTTTTCTACCAAACAAGTAAAAATCAGAACTGCAAAACTAAGACTAGCTATAAGAATTGAATATCTTTGAACAAAACAATAAATGCGTGAAGAGCAGTTTCGGTACAACTCGTCGCAATTAGGGCTGTCAATTGGTCGTTGGGTCGTGTCGTTTGGGCTGAACGAAACAACAACGACACCCAACTCCATTTCGTTTGGGTCGGCAAAACAACAACAATAAGAGGCCCAGTTTCGTTTTGATAAATTAAATGGAATCGACACCTACATCTATTGTTTCATTTATTTATATTGAAGAGTTTTGGCAAAGAAAAAGAGATATTAGGTATATATAGGCGGAAAACCCTAAGCGTCACTCACTTTCGTCTTTCTCGCAATTTCCTTCCTCTCTCCCTTTGCATCTTTGTCTCACTCAGTCTTGTACAACACTCTTGTTCTCGTCGTTTCTGCCATGTGACTTGTGAGACTGACAAGTTGATGTCTTGTTCGACAGATCCCTCACCCGATTTCCAAGGACGATATGTACTATTGTCTCGCTTGAGGTGAAATTCTAGCATATTGCCATCAGACCCGTATATTTGATGATTGCTCTATCGTATATATTTTTGTGAGACATGATGAAGGTATCGTCGTTCAGTATTTTGTCGCCACCTCCAGTGAAATTGAGGTAGTTGGGAACATAATCAATCATGACTCTTGTTCTAAGCTTGCTTATATGTATATACGGTTATCTTGATCAAAATAAAAAAGACAGAAAGGAAAGGAATAGAAAGATAGAGACGGAGAAAAAGAGAAAAACTAAAAGCGAGAGAAAGTCACTAGATCTGTGGGTTGAAACTGAATCAAGGTAATTTTTACAATTTCGCACACAACTTCAAATTCTAGGTTTTCAATTTTAACACAATTTGAAATTTTTAATTGGTACTTTCTAGTAATTTTGGTACTTTTGCCTGAATTCAATGAAGCAAAAGACACAAACCGTCCCTTGAGAAAATTCACTGTACCAAAAACCGAAGAGATTAAACTAGGGTACACTGCTCCTATAATCAATGCGGAGGAATACCAAATTCCTCCTGCATGGGTGAACATGGTGCAACGTAACCTATTCCATGGTATGCCACATGAGGACGCCACACAACATCTCGCCAACTTTGAGGAGATTTGTAGCACCATTAAGGTACAAATTGTTACACCCGATGATCTAAAAGTTATGGCATTTACATTTTCTCTTGCAGGAGGCAAAAAGTTGGATTCGTGGTCAACGTCCCGAAAACATGAATACTTGGCCTAAGGTCGCAAATGTGTTTCTTAACAAGTTCTTTCCACCATCTAAGACCAACTCCTTACGCCACCAAATTCACAACTTTTGACAAAAGACAGAGGAGATAATGAGCGAGGCTTGGGAGAGTCTCCAAGAACTCCAAAGGTGTTGCCCACATCATGAAATCAAAAGGTGGAACTTGCTTCAGATTTTCTACAATAGTCTATTGCCACAAGACAAAGGTATGCTTGATGTCGCCGCAGGTGGTAGTCTCATGAACAAAGAGGTTGTCGATGGCTACAAGTTGGTTGATGACATGGCTCTCAACCAAAACCAATGGCACAATCCAAGAGAGACTCCGGTGATCTTGCAAAAAGGTGTGAACGAGGTGAAGGCGAATCTGGAACTAGCCGATGCAATTATCGCTTTGAACCGAAAAATCGATCTTCTAAGCGTAAGTGCGGTAAATTATACTCCTTGTTCTATTTGTAATGGTACAGATTACCTTGTCATTAATTATGAGGTTAGTAATGATATTTTGTTTGAGGATATGAATGTCATTAACCAATGTAATTATAGACCAAACAACAATCCTTACTCTAACACCTACAATCCGGTTGGAGAAATCATCCAAATTTTTCGTGGAGGCAAAACGACCAAGGTAACCAAAACCAAAACTTTAATGCACCAAATCAAGGTTATGGTAACCAAGGGCATGATAACCAACAATAAAAGTCCAATCTTGAAATGATGTTGGAAACCTTTATGAATAGCTTAAACAAAAAATTTGATGAGTTAAGTAAAAATATTGATTTATTAGCAACACAAAATAAACTTCTTGAAATCCAAGTTGCACAACAAGCTACCTATTTTACACGCCAACCGGGTGCACTTCCCCCAAAACTTGAAAGTAATTCAAGAGAAGTCAAGGCCGTGACACACATCCTTCGAAGTGGTAAGAGATACGAAGATCCACCCATATCCGATGATGCCTATGTGAAGCAACAAGGTGAGAAGGACAAAGATGAGCACATCTCCACACCTGAGGATCAAGCCTTAAAGGAAACTCCAATTCCAAGCGAATCATCAAAGGTAAGAACAGAGGTACCAAGGTACATACCTTCGCATAGGTAGGTACGCACATTTTCCTCAACGTATTCCAAATGAAAAGTCCGAAAATCAATTTGGTAAATTTATTGAATTATTGAAGAAATTGCATGTTAATCTACCATTGACCGAGGTAATGACCCAAATGCCCGTCTACACCAAATTCTTCAAATATATATTGTCAAATAGGCGTAGACTTAAAGAGGTCCAAATGGTTGCACTTGATGTATGCAATAGTGCCTTGATCATGAATGAATTACCCAAAAAGTTGGATGACTCCGGTAAATTCTCTATCCCTTCCTCCATTGGAAATGTCCAATTCAAACATGCACTTTGTGATCTTGGAACAAGCGTGAGTTTAATGCCAAAATATGTGTTTGATAGATTAGAAATTAGGGAAGTTAAGCCAACTAGGATTACGTTGCAATTAGCGGACCAATCGATCAAATTACCCATGGGGTTGTTGAGGACTTACAGATCCAAATTGGCAAGTTCTATGTGCCAATTGATTTCGTTGTGGTAGACATGAAAGATGATACCAACACACCCTTGTTGTTAGGTAAATCCTTTTGTTGGAATTGAGACGTCAATTCCAATAAATTAAGATTGGACTACGTGTTATATGATTACTACATGTCATGTACTGTCACCAATATTACGAGAAGTAATATGTGGAAATGTCGTAAAGGTGACTAATTCAATATTCAAGACATTATACATATTTCACTAAGATTTTGAGCATGAATGCATATATAACTAAAGTAAATTGATTATAATTATTAATGGACTGATTATGATCAATTAAACTATATATGAATGTTAGTGTAAAGTCAGAAATATTGTTTGGACTAAACCCAACTTAATTTGGATCAAAACCCAAGCAAAACAGTACAAACGTAGATCTATTGCGACCGCAATCAGATTCATTGCGGTCGCAATAAAGTAGGGGAAGATTGGCAACAAAATCTGTTGTTTTGGCATGATTTATTACGGCCGCAAAGGATCTCATCGTAGCCGCAAGAGACTTGGCAAAAACCTGCCAAGTCTGGAATTGCCAAGTCTATTGCGGTCGCAATGAGATTCATTACAACCGCAAGAGACCTGCTATAAGGCATGTTTTGACTGCCTACATTTATCATTATCTTTCTAATTGGATATTTTAGCTTTTGTACCAAATTCGTGGAAATATTTGCAGCAGTAAATATTAGAATTTGAAAGAGAATTGGAGATAATATAATTTCAAATATTCACAAAATATTTGGTAATTAATTTGGCATCTTTCCAATATACACTTTCATCCCTATAAAAGGTCTTGGGTCTCCAAGCGTTAGGGGTAATGTTTTCAAACATAATTATATTGTTGTTAGGGCACATGAGTTATACATAGCCATTCAAATACTACTCCATAAAGTATTGGTACTCTGTCGAGACGTTCGTGCTCGCTGGAGAAAAGAAAGACAACCCTGAATCGCTTGGAAGGACTCGTCGGGAACACACGACGTGAAAGCTCTCCGCGAATCAAGGAACATCTCCATCGTTTCATCAAGTCGAAGAACGGAGACAACAAATGAGATGAAAAGTAAGTTTACCAAACCACTTCTGCTTATTTTATTTCATTCATGTTGTACCAAAGATTATTTTGATTGAATTGCAATTGCTAGTTAGGGAAAAGATTTAATGGTGATATCCAAATTTGAATTGCACCAACTAAATGTCCAACAAGTGGTATAAGAGCCAACTTTGTTGCGCATGTTTGAAATTTTAATTTTCTGGATTTATCGAATTTTAATTGTTGCAATTTTTGGGTTTGCTTTCTTGAATTTGTGAATAAATTATTTTTGGAGTATTTTTAAACTAAAATTTGAATTTTGTCAAATTTCATCGCTTTTCATGCAAATTTGAAATTGATATTATTCAAATTTTATGTTTATTAATATTTAGAACAATTATTTGAACAAATAAAGTTAATTTTAAGAAAGAAATGAAACATTTTTAGTGATAAATTCGAAAAGGTTATTTCCAGAATAGTTTATTTCCAAAACAGAGTCAATTGCGGTCGCAATGAATTTCATTTCAAGTTAAAGCTTTTAGATCTTAATCACCTAGCCCAAGTAATAGAGCAAGCAATTTCAAGAAGTAATTGAGCAATTCACAAATCTTAGAGAAAAGTAATAAAGAGAGAGAGTGTGAAGAAAGAGCAATCGAGAATAAGAGAACACGCTATGTAACGTGTTTCTCCCTATCAAATCAACTTAGGCCTACGTTCACGGGTCTCCCGAAATAAAATCTTTTTTCCGAGCTGATTTCACTATAAACGAGTGTTCTTTACAAAGTGTGGAGCCGATATTTGACTTCTTCTACACAATCAAGTCAATCTTCTTCTCCTAGACTAATGTACGGGACAACACCACAATACACGGTAAAAAGGTCCAATTGACAACACAATCAAGGACAGAGATGCACCACTTGACAACACAAATATGATGCACCAAAGACTAAAACTAGCTAAGGGTTGGTTCTCGAATAAACAATAAGAGAATAATAGCTATCCTAATTGCTCTCTAGGTTAGGTAGCTAGAGAAGACTTGAATTAGGCTCTTTTATATGCTCAATTTGATGCTGTGAAGCTTGTAGGAACGATTTGATAGTCTGCTGGTTCGTTTCTGCATCTTTTATATAGGTTGAGCACTTCATGGGATCTTTTATATAAGCTCTCCAAGATTGTGTACCCGATCAAGATTCTGGCGCTAAGAAGTACCTTAGTGTTTTGGAGGAGAAGTTTGTCGTAAGCAAAATGACACAAATATGTACGCTCATGACCAAACTTCACACTCTGAAGTACAAGGGGAAAACTAGGATTAAGGAGCACATCACGAAATGATCAAGCTCCAACGTGCGCTTCTCCCGCATGAATTCAATTTCTTTTATGATCTTCTAATTGAGTACATCTTCATATCTCTTCCTCCTTTCTTTAGTCAATTCAGTATGACTTACAACTATCTGAAGGAAAAATGGATAGTGGATGAGCTTGAAGCTCAGCTAGTACATGAGGAGGAACGACAGAAGTTGGCCAAGGGAGAGAAAGCTCATGTTTTAACACCTAATCCCAAGAAAGGTAAGCACAAAAATAATAAGGGAAAAGAGCACATTAAGGAAGCTGCAGACAAGAAGCAGAATGTTGACAATACTCCCGAGAAATCAGAAGATAATGTGATTTGTCACTTTTGTAAGAAGTCGGGACACATCAAGATACATTGTATCAACTACGTTTCTTGGTTATGGCTTAGTTTGTTCTGAAGTTAATTTACATAAAATATCAAAATATACTTGTTGGTTAGACTCATGTGCAACTTCTAACATCAATATATCTATACATGATTGCCTAAATCTTCGAAAGCCAAATCAAGCTGAACACTACATTTATGTGGTAGATGGCAGAAGGTTGAAATTGAAGGCATAGGAAAATTTAGATTGTTGTGTAGGATTGGATTTTATTTGTATTTTGATGCATTACGTGATCATTGAGTGAGGCCTCTTCTTCTGCACCAGCAGAGGGAGTAATGCCTGACGTAGAGATGGAGAATTTGCCAGCTTGGGTCACCCTTTCTTTTGAGGAATGACCCGAGAACAAGCTTAGAACTTCGGTCTCCAATTCACTAATAGAGAAAATAGGAGATTATTTGAGGAGAAGCTGCAAAACTGGTACATCTATCAGCCTAGATATGTCCACATTCCTACCCTTCAAGATTTATGGTTATTAGACGAGGTACGTGAGTTCATGACGCGTATCGATATCTAGGACTACGCCACGACTCCATTCACTGCATACTGCACTATCAGCTATGAGTTCCTTAGCACTTTCAATGCTAATGGAGATTATTTCGTCTGGTCGTACTACCCAGATGGCCAACAGTTCAGCGTCTTGACCGAGCAGTTATCAGAGATCATGGGATTTCCACACACAACCGAGATGGTGAGGTGGGCAGTTTGGGAAGACGACGTAGGAGGGTATGCAGGTTTGGTGGAGCAGTTGGCCGGAGCCCCTAGAGATGGCTATAAGGCTTCGCATATTGCTCATCCAATTTTTCGTTATCTGAAGCAAGCCGTAGCAATGATGATCTTCTCGAGAGGCGAGACGGTCAGGACAATGCGCGAGACAAAGCTATTCTCCATGTACCGATGATTCGCATTCGCAGGCGGCCATATCTGATGCCTGACGTCGCATACTTCATGTTGCAGGACGTGCTTCACATCATACGTAACACGCGTGTTGGAGGGAAGATCACGATTGGCGGGTTCGTCACCCGTTTAGCGATCTACCATGGTATCATTGCTCCGTAGGACACGATTCATCGTACCTTTGCACTTGTCTTTGAGCGACACTCTCTGTTTATCGACATGTCGTATCTTCAGCAGGCTATCATGTTCGTGAGAGAAGGCAACATTTTCTATTTCTTATATTGAGGTCGCACGTACCGAGTTCCACTCGACATGCCGGTAGATGATTCTAATCGTACGACCTGAATCATTCGTACGGAGGATGCTCCACCTCACGTTGATATGCCACAACTAGAGCCTCAGCCTCAGCAGATGGACCCATTAGCCCTCGAGATGCTGAGGCGTACACATCACTTAGCATTGAGTTGTCTGATATTAGTAGCAGGTTGGGACAAGTTGAGCTTCAGCAGCGAGAGACGCACGCCTGGATGGACGAGATGGCAAAGCAGCATCACACCATGTCCCACCGCATCTCAAAGATGCATGATTACACATATCAGCAGGGATGGGTGCCTGACATGGAGCCCGAGACTCCCTACTACGTAGGTCAGCCTATGAGATCTTCACGCACTCGTCGCGCACCTCTTGAGCCTTCGCCACGTCGTTCTCCACCTCAGTCGTGATTTATCATGGCTTAGAGAGCTTTCTCATTCTCTATTTATTTTCTTTCAGTTTATTTATTGCACCAAATCGTTGCATTAGATAGGCTTGGGAGGGAGTAAAATGGGAAATTATATTTGTATCTTAGGATTTCATTTGTTTGCTTATGTTTGTTCATGTTATATGTTTTTACATGTATTTTTATTAGAGTTTAAAAAAAAGTTGGTATTTTTAATTCATTTTGTGATTTCAATGGTATAACGTCAAGCACACCAAAAATATTTTACTGTTTTTATGCATTTAAAAATTTATTTGCATGTTTACTTTTTGTTTTGCATTAAAAATACCAAAAAATCATAAAATTTAAATGTTTTTTGAGATAATTATTTCGCTAAACAACCTTTGATCGATGAGTTTGACTCATTCACTCATCCTTAGATTGATCTTTGGTCAGAAATTTATTATGCTATTTTCATTAAATCATAAGTATTTCAAAAAAAGGATTTTCTTTATCAATTTGAGTTATGGTATTTTTAGTGATGGTAGTCTTTGAATTAGCAACTCGTTTTGCAACGTATAAGTCAAGTCTCAGACACGCTATGTCAAGAGTTACTGAAAAACTTGGTGTCCGTAGAAAACTTTAGCACACTTAATCCTAGATAAATGCATGCATAATTTGGCTTTATCAAATTCCTCCAAGCCTAAATTTTGTTTGTCCTCAAAGTTTCTTACGAACGCCAAGTCTTTAACTCTGAATCTACCCCTGCACTCACAAGTCTTTCGGTAGGAAACTTTCGGTGTCCGTATGAAACTTCGCATCAGGAATTTTCTTTATCAATTTGTGTTTGTGCGTGTAAATCAAGTCTCAGATGCACTATGCTAAATTATGCATGCAACGTAAATCACTCTCTGACGAAAAATTTGAATCCGCTCCTGCACTCACACACACAAACACAAACACGCAACTCAAGAAGTCTATGATTCTCTAATATCCTCAAACACAAACACAAATTCTCAATATTGTACCAAAATTCTGTATCCTAACTCCGCCAATAATCCCTCTATATGTTGTACAAACTAAATTCTCAAGAGCCCTACAAAGGGAGGGGAGAATCCAGATAAAAAGAGGGTAAAACTTAATAAAAACAAAATGATAAATTATAGTATATTATCATATAACACACAATTAATGCGACACAATAATTAATCAGTTACTCAGCTGCCTCCGCAATGGGTTGCAAAACCGGTTGCCACCGCCCCTTCATGTCCCGTGCCGGCTCCTCGAGCTCTTTGTTATTTATGGCTTGTTTGAGTAACTTGATTGACAATTTTTTATCGGTATTGATCCCGGCTTGCACTAGTATCTCTTCCAACTGCTTCTTTGTCAGTTTAATTTTGACTATTGTAGAACCACCATCAACATAAGGAGATACCTTTTTCTGATGTTGTGCTGATGATTTGCATCCCGTTGGTTCGAAACGGACCCATTCATCATCGACTGCGCACGTTTTTGCGCCTTGAGTGAAGCAGTTCCCCATGTGTATATTTGGAGCTTCTTGTGTGATTTCTGTGTACAGTACTGGTAGAAAAGAGATAGCAGAGGAGTACGTTTGCGTAGTTGTGTTTAGTGATAGTGTTTTGTGTGCTTGGGGCTGAGTATGCTTGATGCATTTTTATAGAAGACAGGGATAAAGGGGAAGTTTGAACCTCCTAGGTTTTCTGTATTGTTTTGTATGAGAAATTTCTTGTGGCAAGTCATTAAATTGTCTTTCCTTTTCATTTACTTTATCTAGAAAAGAAAAGAAAGTCAGAACTGTAAAATTGAGACTATAAAATTGAATATCTTTGAACAAACAAAACTAGTTTTTGCATTTAAATTGTAGAGAAATTTCGGTACAACTCGCCACAAGTTATTCTTGTTTTGAAAAGATAGGTCAACATCTAGAGTGAGCAGCACGTACGGTTCCCGACCAGTCAAGCACGCAGTCTAAGTTGGAAGCAGATTCTCGTTAAATTCTCTGCCGCGCAGTAGTAACAGACGTCCAAAATTTTCTGCACTGTAGATTACGAACGGCTCAGATTTGATTTATGAGGTCTGATATTATAAAAATTAACTTGCACGAATCTCGATACAAATCAAAAGTTGAGATTTACCGCACAACACGCAAAGTATTTGTGCTGTGCTGTAGAAGATCTCATTCCGTCTAAGTTTCCAACAAAGATTTATGGTTAATGGTTGGATACTTGGATCAAGCGTTAGTTATTCTTACAATTAATTGTATAGTTAATAAGAATTATTTAACGTTTTATTAATATATGTTCTTGAAAAATGATCCGCAGATTCCAACTTCGATTTCGTCATCGATATTCACTGGATACGTCTAGTTGAGTTCCGACGAAATTTTTTTTACTTATGCTGCATATTGTTTTCGTTATTATGCATGTTGTTTTTGTTATTGTGTATTTAATAACATACATAATAATCAAATATTTATGATTTATATACTAAGTTCATTATTTTTTCGCTAGAGAAAAGTCTCCATTTAATTTTCTAATGTACTATTTACTATATGAAAAATATTATTATTGTGATTTTTAAATTTTAAAGGGGATGCATCAAAGACAGGTCGAGTTGGATTCTAGCAAACGACTCGGTCACAACTCAAGTGCTCTTGGACTGAGTCTTTTCTCGATCGTCTGTGGCGGCATACAATGTGTGAAACATGCAATCGTTATGGCATAACAAACTATTATAAAAAAAAATATAACAGTAAATCAATGTAACACACCAAGAGGCATGGATAGGTTCACAGAAGAGCTCCATTCTAGACAAAGAACGAGTCAGTGCTCAGTTTGGGATGAGAAACTGAGAATTTAGAAGGAAAAAGACTAGTCCACCTACGATTAAAGATGCAAACGAGTCGAACACGAACAAGCTGAGTCAAGTTCAAGATCGGCTCATTACTTAACGAACGAGCTGATAACTAACGAGTTCATAACGAGCTGATAACGAACGAGTCCATAACGAGTTTTTGACGAGTCGGACACGGATGAGCCACGAGCTACGAATATTTTTGACACTCCTAGATTATATGTTAATTAATATTGTGCAACTTGTACTTCAACTATTGCAGTTAGATATTAATATCTATCAATTAACTTTATATAAGATGTGTGATTTGTTAACGAGCCGAGCTGGACAGAGTTTAAGATCGGCTCGTTAACTTAACGAGTTGACCAGCTCGTACCGTTAACAACTCGAGCTGGTAACGAACGAGTTCTTTACGAGTTTTTGACAATTCGAACACGGACAAACCACGAGCTACGAATATTTCTTGCACCCCTACCTACAATCTTCTGTTCAATGTTTATTTTTGAAGTATTATTTGTTCTGTTCAATAATATAAGTAATTTTATTTAACAGATAAATTATTTTATTTTATAGTTATTTATAATATTTGAATATATAAGTTATATTAAAGGTATTATTAAACAAAATGAATTTTCTGCTAAAATCAACTCTTAATTTAGTTGCGAAGAACAACGTTTTCTTTTCCACCGATGCACGAGTTTATAATTTGATGAAGATAATAATGTAACGGAATCTAGAGTATTGCTCAAAATCTGCGGGAGTATACTCGTTCATGGATCCGACCCGATCCATTTACTTGATCCATTCCGTGGTTCAGATTCGATTCGATTCGTGGTTGGCGGATTCACGGATCTATGAAGGATCGGATAGGCAAAAAATCTTCAGACTCGTCCGAACCCGTGCCCGGACCCGACTCGTGGAATCATGCAGAAATTCAAAAAAATTCAAAAAATATTTTAAAAAAATCAGAAAGTTCGAAAAAAAAAATACATATATTAAAATAATGTGCAGCATTTTTTTAAAAATTAAAAAATTCAAAAAAAAATCAAATTCGAAAAATTCAAAAAAACCGACAGAGCGAACTGTTAGCTCCTTACAAACTGTTAGTATGAACACATGAGAAGTTAGTATGAACATCATGGATGTTATTATGAACAATTGAAAAGTTAGTATGAACATCTTAGATGTTAGTATGACCACTTGAGATGTTAGTATGATCACCTATTTTATTTAGTATGACCACTTAAGCAGTTAGTATGACCACTTGAGAGGATGATATGACTACCTATTTTATTTAGTATGATCACCAGAGGATCTAATACGACCACATTCTTAGTTAGTATGAGCACTTGAACAGTTGGTATGAGCACCTAAGAGGTTAATATGACCACCACAAGAGTTAGTATGATCACATACATCCTTAGTTAGCATGAGCACTTGAGCCGTTAGTATGACTACTAGAGTTAGTATGACCACATCTTTAGTTAGTATTAGCACATTGTAACTGTGTGAATCGTTTTAAATGTTATTTTTGACAAAAAAAAGCACAAAATAATGTTTGATCTTCGAACAGACATAAATTTTGACTCATAATTCTGATTTGCGAGTATGAGCACTTTTCGGAAACGGCAAGACACAACACACATAATTTACCAGATTGTAAGCCCGTAATGACGCTGTTTTGACCCCAAAAATGCTTCTAAAGCCCTAAAATCCCATTTTTATTAGTTTTTGTGCACCTTTTTTGCTCAAATTTTCTCAAAAAAATGCTTGAACAGTGCAAAAATATATTTGAAACAGCTAGTATGAACACCTGCTATATTTAGTTTGAACACATGTTTTATTTAGTCAGCACCTCATGCATTTTCTGCAAAACTGCCTTGAAACATTACAAAAAATAGACTTGAAACAACTAGTATGAACACATATTTCAATTAGTCTGAACACCTGTTTTGTTTAGTCTGCACCTCATTCATTATGTGCAAAACAGACTTGAAACAATGCAAAAATAGACTTGAAAAGCTAGTCTCAACACTTATTTTATTTAGTGTGAACACATGTTTTATTTAGTCAGAACAATTATTTTATTTAGTGCATCTCATGCATTATATGCAAAATAGACTTGAAAAAGTGCAAAAACAGACTTGAAACAGATAATCTGAACACCTGTTTTATTTAGTCTAAACACTTATTTTATTTAGCCCGAACACTTATTTTATTTAGTCTGCAACTCAAGCATTTTGTGTAAACTATTCAGGATAGTTTGTAGGACGGAAATATTCAGAAGAATGTGCGCATTCCAACATTTCATTTTTATTTGCATTTGACTGTTTGACTTTTCATTTTTATTCGTTTTTGTCTCTTCAACTTTTTCTTTTTGACAAAGTTAATTAAAGAGACAAAAGTGAAATATTGAGATTAGGAGACTACTGGTTGAATTTTTACAATAAATTCATTTGTGAAATTCAACTTTTATTATTTTAACTGCCACGAGCCCGCAACACACGAATATAATTCTAAATGCTAATACTTCAAAGGATAATGTTCTGTAGATATCACAATTGATACCAACTATCGATACCGATTTTATTATGCATCTTTAGTTGAGTTATTATTCACATTATTTGAGTTATTATGCATGTTATACCATAACTATTTCAGTACAAAAAATAACATGTATAACTATTTCATTACAAAAAATAACATGCATAATAACTCAAATAATGTTCACGATAACTCAACTAAAGTGCATAATAAAATCGATAACATGTATAACTATTTCATTACAAAAAACAACATGCATAATAATTCAAATAATGTACACGATAACTCAACTAAAAATGCATAATAAAATCGATATCAATAATTGATATCTACGTATCAACTTACATACTTCAAAACAAGTTTTCTTTTTTTTTTTTTGACAAAAAACAACCCCAAGTTAGAGTGCCGGCTTCCCATTAAAGATGACAACAATACAATTTTTTAGTTTTTTGGCGCTATTTGTACCAGTACATAAGTATTGTACCGATACCAAGGTACATGAGAATTGTACCAGTACCAGCCTTGAGAAATTTAATTGCAGAAATATAAAACTATAATCCTAACAATTGAACTAAATCTCATATTTGCCAACTTTAAAAATGCCTATTTAATTGCTAAATTCTATTATCTAAACATCCAAACTAGCTTCCATATATGATTCTTGGACTTTAACTCCTGCAGCATGACTCTCATTTTGCATGACTTCAAATGCTCCTTGTTTAGTCTAATAAATCCTCATCCTGTAGTGTGGTTGCTATCCTCATATTGGTTATGAACCATCTCCTCTTCTTGTTGTGCCCGTATTAGTGTACCATTTGTTTGTTGTCTTTGGTATCCTCTAAAGATACCACATGTCCAATATTTAATTAAGTATTGCATTGAATTTAATTTTATGTTTAAACCATCCTGTTCATTATGTATTAATTTCATCCATATTCTGTTGCTAATAGGACAATTTAGGAATATGTGTTCTATTGTTTCATTATCACTGTTACACATCACACATTGAACTTGCACATTAATATTTCTTTTTATCAAATTGTCTTTGATTAATATTCTATTATTTAATAGTAACCACAGGAACAATTTGAATTTTAATGGTATTTTCAAATTCCAAACAATATTTTTAATATTAATGGTGACTCCTCCAGAATTTAAAAATATGTACATGAACTTTACAGAATATATACCATTCTTTTCTAAATTCAAGTGAGATGAATCTTTGATACTTGTGAATTGTAAGTTTTCTAATTTATAAATCAGATTATCTTTTTGAATTTTCATCTCATAACTACAGCCCCTCGTCAAATTTAACTGAATTGTGTCATTATTCCAAACTTTAGACAAAGTAAATAAGTAATATTAGTTGTCTTTGTTTTTTGATATACTAGTAAAATGCAAGAAAAGTCTCAGCATGGGCTTATCGTTAAAACAAAAGCGCATGCTCATGATCTTGATTCTTGCAGCGAACATCTTGAGAATCTTATCCTCTGCGTGCATTTGTTTGCATTCACTCTGTACACAGTTAATTTGGACTTTCAGATAAAACATCAACGTTCAACCGGACTATTCAAGAAATCGTTGATTTTTGATTCAACGGTCCAGATTAACTTTCACGGTGAGCGCAAAAAAACTGCTGAGCAGTGGATTTCGGCTCGAAGATCTTGAGATCAGAAATAGAAACAGGAAAGAAAGAGTCATAGGAAAAAAAAACCTAACTCACCGCTGCTTTCCTCTATCTCTGGCCTCTTTTATTTCTCCCAGCTAACAAACAAAAGCTTGCTTCCACCATCTTGTCAAAAAGCCTCTGATCAGATCATCTGAGATACAAAACCCTAGTAAAACACGGACACAACACAAACTGCTACAATAGTATAGAAATAGACCACAGATCAGAATTGAAAGAGGGAAATAACATCGTCATTGCAATGGCGCTTGTCGTAATCCCTGGCGACATGGTGGTTTCCATGAGATCGGAGTCGAGTTTTGTGTTAGATCCTCGAATTAGAGAAGCAGCATTTTGGATTTTCTGGGGATGCTCGATGAGTTACGGCATTTTCCTGATGTATGTGGCATGGAGAGTTGGAAGAAGAGGAGGGGAAAGGTATGAGAGCTTGGAACGTGTCCTCGTGCGTTGGTCTGATCTGGTAATTTTGATCATGGTTCTGTATCTAGGTGGCTATGCGCCTTTGATCTTTGTGGTTACACGCATTCTGAGCCTTCTGTTTCGGAATGTCATTAACGTTTAGTGTTTGTTTTTTGTTTTATGATTCTTGGTTGTTTTGGGGGTTGAAAACATGTTACTTTTCTTAGAACTTCCTTTTCATTAGTGTTCTGAGTAATTCAATGGAGGCAAAATCGTACCATCTACAGAAGAAAATTTGATTCTTGGTTTCTTGGTTTCTTGGGGTTCTGAAAATGTATCATGCATGATGCGTGTTCGTTTCAAACTTTCTATGTTAATATTGCAAGTAGATATTTTAAAGATTCGCTTTCATCTTGTATAAATGTTAAGTTCGAAAATTTATTTCTATTTTTATAAGAACTTGTGGTCTTTTAAATTGTTCGTTCAAGTTATCAACATTTATTTTTATTTTTCTTTTATAAGAATCTGGTGGCTTTCATCAAGTTCCATTTTTAAACTTGTGTGTCAATTCGGTGATGATATAATGGCAAAAATGTTCGCCTTGTGGGAGTAAATAATGGAATCGGTATCTGCTGTTAGTCGAGGGGATAAGTGATAACAGGCCTTATTTGTTGCTGATCGTCTGATTTAAACGAACGACATAGATGTACTGTTTGAGCCCGCTGTAAATTATTTACGAAATCGAAAATGACTTGTCAGATCGTGAATAATAGCATATATGAATTTTTACAATAAATTAAGAGTTGAAATTTAATATATATAACAAACTTTTAGATTGCAATAGAAAATTTAAGCAAATGATAGTTAATAAGGATGAGTTCCAAAATATCATAGGTAAGTATGTGTGAGCACAAAGGTGGTAATTCCATTAAGAGATGTTGGGAGTTTCTAGAACTTGTATATATTATAAAATTAGAAAAATTAATAAAAAAAACATAAGTTTTGAAATGGATCCATTCTATATATTAGCTTGTGCTATTAATCGGGGGATACTTCTAATATTTAATCTCCCAGTCAGAACATTTTATTTGTGCTTAGTGATTTGACAACGGGTCGGGTCGGTTCAAACTCGTCCGGTCTAACGAGTTGGCAGTTTAACGGGTCAAGTCGGATTTCACGGGTTCAAGTTTTGTAGGCCGGCAGCAATTCGTTTTAGGCTCATGGGTTGAGAAACCGACGGGTTTGGGATGGGCCTGTTCGGTCCGATTCGGGTTGGGTTAACTGATTGGATGGGTTTTTTTATTTTTTCGATTTTTTATTTTTTTTTAATTTAATGGGTTATACCCGGATTATTCTCGAGTTGGGACGGATTTTGCACAGGTTTCGACGGGTTTCGACGGATTTCGGGGTTTGACGGGTTGGGACGGATTTTGCACGAGTTTGGATGAGTTTGGACGGATTTTGGTGGTTTTCGGCGGGTTGACGGGTCAGTCTGGGCATGAATTGAGTCGGATTTTTCCAAAAAAATTGGCTACAACCCGTCTTTAACCCTCGATTATTTTGGACGGGTCCGCACGAATTGGACCTCAGGTCAGGCCGGACCGGATCGCGGCCTTGAGTTTTCCAAATCGGATCACGACCTCGGACTCGATCGGATTTTATCAAATCTCTACCTATGCTAGGACAATTTAAGAAAGGTATTATGCGCTCGTGTTAGCTCAAGTTAGCATTATGACAAAAACTTAGGTGCTCTCTAGGTACTCCAATCAATTCATACTATTTTATTGAAATGTATTGTGCGAATCTTGATGTATTTGAATGGTACGAATTGATTGGAGTATCTAGAGAGCACTTAAAATGGTGCAACTAAGTTTTTGCCTAGCATTATACAGGGGAGGTTTTTTTGGGGCGCTTCTTTAAACCATATAGTTCTCTTTTTGCGATTTTTATGGGTAAATATGATTTGTTGTTGATATTTTAATTTGCTGCTGCTGCTGCGTCGACAATTCATCTCACGCTAATTGATTGAAACATGCTTTCAGAATTTCAATATTAATTTAAGTAGAGAGTTTGAATCAATTAGCACGCCACTTGACTCACTCCAGTTAGGGCTGTTTATCAAGTCGAGTTCAAGCGAACTGATTTCAACTCGAACTTAACTCGGTAGTTATTCTAGCTAAGTTAACTCGAGTAACTAAGTCTCATTCGAGGTCAACTGTCAACTCGTACTCAACTCGAATTTTACTCAAACCAACTCGCAACTCGTATTCAACTCAGTTAAAAAGTTTCTTTTATAGTTTAATAACTCAAATAGCTCAACTGAGTTCAAATCAACAACTCAAATAACTTAACTCGCATATCATCTGAATTAGCAACTCATAATAAGCTTAAGATAAAATAACAACTCAATTCGAAATGCCCAAATAGCTTAAGCTGAACAATATGCTAACTAAATTTGGAAGTCCCATATACGAAGCCTCATATACAAGCCTAGTCTTCGAGTCATTGACTGAGTCATACCTGACTCGAACTCGACTCGAATGGTATTCGAGCTGGACAACTTGAGCTGGATTTGACTCGAGTTGAATCTGAGCGAGTTTATCTGAGTTGTTATCCGAGCGAGTTGTAAGCGAGTCACGAGTCGCGAGTTATTTCCCCAGCCCTAACCCCATCCGAAAAGTGAAAATTGTTTCTATTGTTGATGGTTTAATTTATTGAACGGGAAAAAATATTCGATTTATTTATTATCATTTTGATGACATTTTGAATCATAGTTTAATTGGAAATATTTTAATACACACAATGGTATTGCAATGTCGTATTAATAGAATTTACATTTAATAATTGACGTATCTGTTTGATATTCAGAAACAGAGGCACGAACTTTCAACATATATTGGATATTTTTCTTTGTCAAACAATGTGATATTTGTATCTTCATATTATTAAATTATTTAAAAATATCTACAAACATATATCATATCACTATAAAAGATATTATATTCATTTTATGCGTAAAGTAGTTTTTTATTATACAAATAAAAAATTTTGAGCAGTTATTTCTTAATTTCCATAGGATTAGCTAATCGTGGTTCTCAATGATTTTCCACATATACATGCAGATTCATTGCGTGATTAGCATTTCTTTCATTTGAGAGGTCGTAATTTGTGTCATACACGGATACACCACAGGCAGAGGAAGCACTGTATGACGGATCCTGTTCTTCTATCGCGCGATACTGCGCGGTACCGCACCGTACCGCGCCTCGACTGCCAGATGAACAATCAGTAGTGTTTTAAATTTGAAGTACGAATCACGAAAAAATCAGACGATCTCGAAAATATGCAGCGCGGCACCGCGTTGCACGCAATCTCATTCCATGTATGACACCATGTCGGCACACTGTATCTGAAAAGTTATGGAAAACTAGTTCAAGCAAATACTAGTATAAAATGAAAGAAAAAAGAGTACTTGTGCAAAATCGAGTGAAATCATTTGATTGTACTCTGGTTTCACGTTGCTCTGCAACCAGATTCGGTAATCATTTTTTTTGGGTGTAAAAGATGGATCAAATCACTCAAATTTCATATATATGACGATCGCATAAAAGTCAATTTTTGCATTATATGGAAAAAAAATCGAGTGAAATCATTTGATTTTACTCTGGTTTCACATTGCTCTGCCATCAGATCTGTTAATCATTTTTGTGTGTGTGATAGATGGATCAAGCCACCCGAATTTCATATATATAGCGATCACATAAATTTGATCTTTTGAATTATATGGTGAAAAAATGAGAGAAAATACACGAAACAAAAACATCAAACAACAACAACAAAACATGAAACAAGAAGAACTATAAATAGTTACAAGCAACAACACGAAACAAGAACCTAAAATTTTGAGAAGACAATGCTTCTCAATCATCGCCGGACCCCCAATATATACTTTGCCTGATGTGACATACCTCAATCAACTATCTTGGATATATTTCATGATTCTTTGCACATCGAAGTTGGCCTTGTAGTACCACTTCTCTTCAAAGATGAGGGTCAAGCCCCCAAATTTTACTATGGATCACAAAATCAACTACAATGTATATGCATTTTAGTTTCGTATGCTCATATGTGGGTGAGTACCGGCAAATCTCGGATCTCCGACACTTCTTGGCAAAATATTTCATTTGTTTGTGCTTGTAGAAGCTCGCACCTCCACATGACCCTACTGGATTTCTGAGGAGCCGCTGTTAAATTGATGTGTGTTTTACTAACCCTAGTTGCTAAAGTTGCAAATATACAATCGTTTATTGTTGTACTTGGGATGTCGAATCCACACGGACAATTCGAATTTAGTTTTCAAATTCTAATAATTTAATCTAAGAAAATAAAGTTAAAGAGTTTTGTGTTTTGATTAAAAGTAAAAAGGGCTGATGTTGATTTTTTGTATTTTAGAAATTTAGAATAAGTTCAACGCAATTAAAAATCTTATAAATCGAAATAAGATACTTAGTGTTCCTAAGGTTTCCTATTCACTTGTTGACATCTATTTGGTTGATTAAGAGTTATTTTGTATTATGAATGTGCAATTAACAAATTTTGGTATTAAGAGATATTTCCATATAAACATCATATCTAAACTAGAACAAATCCATCTCTGAGAATTTGGTCATCCTAGTCTAAATTCATTAAGATCTAATTGCCCTAATTAACCTAAACAATTGTAATTCACCTCTCGGTACTTGTTACAAATAATCAATTCAATTAGGTTAGGCCAATAGACAACAATTGTCACTTTTCAGTACTTAGATTATTATCTATCTTGCTACTTGTAATCAGGGGCAGATGCAAAGTATCCCAGAGAGGGCAAATGCCCCTTAAAAATATTTTTGCAAAATAACCTTGTGTATTTGGACGATTTGTCAATTTTTTTTGCAAAATAACCATATATATTTTAAAATCTCGTAATTTTGCCCCCGGAAAAAAATTACAAAACTTGCCCCCCTGACGGGAATCCTGGATCCGTCCCTGCTTGCGATCGGGATTTAATAATTCTATTTTTCAATTTCAATTATTAAATTCTAAAATATGAAATTTGATTGAGATCACAATCAATTGAAACAAGCACAAGTCATATGACAAAACAAACAAAGATAATATATAAACCAAGCAAATACAACAAGTTTCAAGTTCTCCCTAAGAATCCAAATGAAGATTCCCAACATGGCTTTGTAATACATCAAGTAAATCTCAAAAGAAAGTAAAAGAAAAGTAGAAAGAATAAATCAAGAGAAGATGATGGTGAATCCAAAGCCTTCTTATTCTTCTCTCTCTAAGGTGAATAATGGAAGAGCTCAATGCCAAAAAATCTAGGTCCATTACGGTCGTAGTCAAAGTGACTATGATCGTAATGGTCGAAAATACATAAAAAATGGCTCAGGAAGGAGAATCTGGACCTCTGAAAAGACAGATTATGGTCGTAGTAAAAAATGGCTACGACAGTAATGGGTTTTGGCTGGCGCGCAACACTTGCTATTTTGGCCATAACTTCTTCATCCGAACTTCGGTCGAGACGATTTAAAGTGCGTCGAAAAGCTAAGAAAGAGCTCTACAATCTTGACACATAATATTGGGCATTCTTGTTCTTTTTTGGTTCCATTCTGCATCTAGAACACATCTAGAACTTTAACTTGAACTTTGAACTAAACTTGACTATTTAAATCTAAATTTACTGAACTTTAACTTATTTTACACAATTAATCCTAGGGGTTTGAGTATATAATTTTGGCTTATCATAAACCTCTGAAGGTCATCATCCAGCTACAGCTCCAATGGTTGCTTCAGATCACAGATCTCCTCTGTTTAGGGTTAGGGTTCTAATTTTTCTCCTCACGGATGCCATCACTACGAGTTGGAGTCGGTACTGCCATTGTTGCTTACCGCTGAGGAGAAAATCATGTGGTGGAGCCGGAAAGAAGGGGACGGGGAGTGAAAGTGTGGTGGAAAGAGATGCCAAGTCGAAACAAGAGATGGTTACTCGGAGAAACTCGAGGTTCGGTTTTCCTCCTCTTTTCCTTCACGACAGAGAGCTTTGAGCGAAAGCGATGCGAGTCCGAGGAGTAGGCGACCACTAGGAGAATCCACTGAGCGATTCCCTCTCTCTCTCTTTTCTGACAACGATTCTCTCTCGACTTTGATGGTGGTAGAAAAAAGAATCGGCTTTGATGGTGGTAAAAAACGGCGAATTAGAGGTGAAGGTAAGGGGAACGAAAAAATGATTTGAACGATATAATGCATAATTTAAATCCAATATTATTTTATGAGTAGCTAAATCGCTTGCTTATGTTACATGACTAGAAATTTAGTTGTTGAATTTTATTTTACTACTCGTGGGAAGATTATCATAGACGGTCAAAAGAAAAGAAAATTTAACACATATAGTCAAATACCTTTTGAAAATTTCACCATAGGTAAGTACACAAGTAATATTTGCATCCCAGCACTCCTAAAATGTAATTTTTTTTCTGAAAACACTAGACTAGTGCACAAAATTTGAAAAAAGATGAAAAAACATAGGGGGCGCAAGTAATTGCATCCTTGATTGTTGGTGTAATTTTTAGACGGTGCTCGACCGTAACTGTTAAACTTTGTTTTTCTTTGACTGTCTATAAAAATTTACCTGCTGATGCGAAAAAAATTCATAATGAGTCTAACTTTGAGCCATATTAATTGTAATAGTCTAAGATCCTAAAAAACTTTTACAAATAATTAGAAGCACTATTAACTAGTGCCTCAAAATTCTTTTGATTTTTGCTGGTGCGTGAAGAATTCCATCTCCTGCCTCGTCAAGAACAAGAGGTGTCTCATGTTTTCATTTTTATGTGAAAAACAAAATGATGTGAAAAATCTATAATGTGTAATTTAAAGTCCGATTAATGCAATTAATTATTAATATGAAAACTCTGAAAATAGATGGATGTTTCATAGTTGGTCACATATTCAACAACATCAGATTTATTAACATATAAAAAAGTCAATCAAAATTGAAATAATATTTTAAAAGAATGATGCGTAAACAATCTACAAGATCAATGGCATCTATCTTTTCTATTCAAGTTTTGCTTAATTTGAAAAACCGAAAAAAGTTTTGAAATGAAGTTTCATTAACTTTTTAGACACGCAAAAAAGGTAGCAAAAATATCTTCATATTAATTTCCAAAATCATGAATCATATTAAAAGAGAATATTAAACGTGTGAATTCTAGGTTTGGGCTTGAAAGGAGTCTCAATGCATAAGAAGTGAAGGTTTGGAGATTGAACAAAAGGAATGTCCATGATATATTCAACATAATATATTCAATTTAGAAAATATCTTTTTAACATAAATCTTTTCGATCTTCCCAAAATTGATATATTTTTTTCTAAAGGTTTTGGAAACGACTTAAAGTGAAAAAATTCCAATAAATCAACGTAGTAGAATAATTTCAGGATAACTGTTTTAGTTACAATAAATTAGCAAAATTTTATGAAGAATTTGTGTTTCTAGTGCAACTAATTTTCCTAGGATAGACAACAGATAGAATTTCACCAGTCACCACTGAACATCTTCACTGAATTCTAAATGACGAAAAATTAGAATCATTTACTATGGACCCGCGGAAAATTTTTATAGAGGACCACAGAATAAACAGATAGAGTCAAATGCACTTTAAAATTTCACAGAAAGTCAAAGACACAAATATTACTTGCGTCCTAATTTTTTTTCAAGTTTTTTTCAACTCCCTTGTATTTCTCTTAAGCTTTCAGCACAAATCTTCTAGTAATATTTGTATCTCTAAAAAAATATAAGAGCACAAATATTAGTTGCGCTCATGATTCTCTGTAATATTTTTAGAAAACAATTAATTCTATTTGTAAAAAATGTTATTTTTCTGGCTATTTATGCAAAAATTACTGGACCCGCATATAGCATTAATTAATGGCTCAGATCTGTCGTCTACTGATGTTGGCTTCGACGTGGCATTATCGAAATATCGAGTCTGACCTCTTTCAATCCCTCGTGCACTGTCCTTGGATACTCTTTTGCCCTGTTCCCGAGGTTCCTTGTAAACCATGTAGGAAACTTTGCAGCAAACAGCAATTTCTTCACTATATTCATGACACATGTCACATATTATGTGGATAGTTTAGGTGTCTGCTGTTTGGTGGTTACAGCACATCTTCATTACGTAACGGAGGATACGACCAGAACGGGCTTTTATATTCCTGTTATACCCTTTTATCTTACTGTAGTTACACTGCAGCTCGAGGAATCCAATATGTATAACAAGGGTAAAAGAGTCATTTTGAACCTCGGATATTAACTAACTGCGGTTTCCAAAACCCAACATACGAAAAGACACACTCCAGTTACGGGCCCATTCTCTCACGCTCTCTATCTGACTATCTCCAACGTCTCTCTTTCTCTCTCTCAGAGATTATGCTCGCCTCCTTTCTAGAGCTCTGCTACCGTATCACCGTATGTGCTTGTTTACCTTGGTTTTGAGTTTCAAGTTTTGAGCGCTTTCTTTTCTGACTTCGCCATTTGCTTTTTTATTCCAAAGGATAAGTCCCTAATAGGAAAGCAAGATTAGGTTTGAACGGGAAATGAGAAGTGAGAACGCCACAATGCCATCCGATCTACAACACTAAAACCCTAATACATGCCTCAGCGCCTTGCCATCGCCGGAAATCGCCACCGTCGCCGTCCCTCCGGCGGCTCCGGTGCGCGGAGGAGCGGACCGTCCACACCTCTCGTCAGATGGAGCCTCGACGATCCGGTGAGCTTACCTCTAGATGGCATTTCTAAACCTGAGAAGAAGGTAGTGAATAGCAGCACATCTAGCGGCGATGTTGCTAATGGAGGTGAATCGACGAAGGATTTCTCAGTGAGGAGGCTAGCCGCAGCTGTGTGGCGTCTACGACCGCCGGAGTTCGTGGCCTTCCGCGGTGGGGGAGGTGGTGGCAGGTGTTCAATGGTGGACTTTGAGGTTTTTATTTTGTTCTTTCATTTAGCTTTCTTTTATTATCATTTTGTCTATTCTGCCTATTTACTTCTTATTTCTTTCTTAACTTGGGGATAGAAAATGTTCTTTCTCCTGTGTTTTGTGTTGATACAGTAATTAGAGAGATCGTTTCAGTGTTATATCTAAAATCTGGGGTTAATGATGGTAGTTTCAAGCAAATTCCGATGCGATCAATTTTTAATGTCACGTTATTTGAGATGCAAATTTACTTGTGAAGCGTGCAGGTACCCAGTCATTGCAGTTCAAAATTTGAATCTTGCAAAAAGGAGTGATATTTAGATAATGCCTTTTTCCCCAGTGACAGATCCATTATAAGCTCTTAATTTAATTAAACAGTAATAGATCTTCTCTGCAAGCACAGTTCCACCTATTTATAGCATGCATTAATTTTTACATTTGAAGAAAGTAACTGATTTAATTTTCTTCCTGGTTGTTTTTCTCTTTGTTCCAGGCAATACCAAGGCATCTTCATGTGCAGCTACTCAAACCAACCAACCAAAGCTTCAACCAGATTTCGAAAATTGAGATTTCTAGCCCCATTTCAGTCTTAGACCCCACAAATTGTGATTTTAACAAGGTAATTTCAAATTTACATGTGCTTGTAATTTATATATTGTTGGATTAAGTTAGAATAAAAATTTGATTTTCTGCTGTTATCCCCAAGGAATTTGTAATTTTCCGAGTGAGCGCTAGGATGCATAATTCCAAAGTAAAGCTTTATTTCCAGTATAGCAATTAGATAGTCAATTATCAACACTATGGCTTCAATCAACACCATGGACATGTGCTCATGAGTCAATAGGACTGCAGTTACTAGAAACACAGCATGACTCAACAAAAAAAATATTTGAATCCAAGCATTGTAGTACAAGTGAAAAGCTTGAATCGATCATCACAAAGTGATCCAACTGGAATCTTACAACTGCCTTTGTTGAAGAAAGAAAGCCAGAGAACCCATAGATTGTTCCAACAAACAAATTGCTGCATCTTATCTGAATCTGAAAATGCCAAGAAAATGCCAACTCCTACTGTAGTTTGAGCAGCAATAATTTGGATCCTTACTTGCAACAATATTCATCTTATCTGCATCTTAAACAAAAATGCTTTTGTTTCTCTACTTCTTTAGATCCAGTTACATTGATAACTTATTCACCTACAATATCTTCAACTGCAGATAGATTCAGCTGAGAAAGCTACAAAGTGGGACCCAGAAAGTGCAGATTCATCAGCAGAGGATGCATACAAACTAGCAACCCAATTAAACCTTACAGAAAACCTAAATGGCACAAACATAGTTTTGGATCTCCAACTTGAACTTGAACAAGCCCGTGCCAAGATAAACAAACTCGAAACTGAGAAGAATAATGCAAAGAAGAAAATTGACAGCTTTTTGAATAAAATTTCAGAAGATAAGGCTGCTTGGCGTAAGAGAGAGCACGAGAAGGTTAGAGCGATAATAGATGATATGAAGGCTGAGCTTGATAAAGAAAAGAAAAACCGAAGGAGGTTAGAGGTTCTAAATTCAAAACTTATTAGTGAGGCTAAAGAGAACAGATTATCTACCAAACAACTGATGCAAGATTACGAGAAAGAAAGAAATAATCGGGAATTGATTGAAGAGGTCTGTGATGAGCTGGCTAAAGAGGTTGAAGAGGATAAGATTGAAATTGAAACATTAAAACAAGAATGTTTGAGGATTCGAGAAGAAGTGGATGAAGAGAGAAAGATGTTACAGATGGCTGAGGTTTGGAGGGAGGAGAGGGTTCAAATGAAACTCGTGGATGCCAAAATTACCCTTGAGAACAAGTTCTCTGAATTGGATAATTTGCAAAAAGAATTGGAAAGCTTCCTAATTGAAGCCCATAATTGTAATAATGGGGAACTTGAGGTGGTTAAGAAAGGTGATAATCTACTGAGGGTTGTTAATTCGGTAACTAAAGATAAAGCGATTGATGGGTTAATGTATGAGCCACCTCGTGACCCTGAAGATATTATTACCATTTTTGAAGAGCTCAAAGGGATCGAATCCTGTTGTAAAAATAGCCCAGTGAAAGACCCTGAATCTGAAATCCAAGTGGCAAGTCCTGAGACCGATATATTTCTAGAGAAAACCAAACATATATTTGAAACTGGGATTCCAAATGATGAGAGTGAAAATGAGGTGACCAGTTGGGAGACAATTAGTAGAACTGGAGAAGGGTTGGACTCGAGCAATTCAAATGGTGGAAGCGAGTCCTCAGTGAATAACAAAAAAGGCTGCGAAGAAATTCACAATGCAGCTAGTGGAATTGACGAGATAGACCAAATATATTCACCTGATTACAAAAAACAACCGAGAAAAAAGGAATCGGCAATTTCAAGACTACTATGGAAACCTTCTCGTCAGAAAAACCGAGAGATCGAAGAGGTGTTGGATCCTAGGCTTTCCAATGCCAGGATTTCAAATGCCAGAATTTCAAATGCACAGATTTCTAATGCAAGAACCTCAGTCGGGAACTACTCACCGGAAGCAGGTTTGCATGAAATTGGACTGAGTCCTGCACAGAGCCTGGGGGACCATTGGAGTTCACCGGATTCTATGAATTTGCAATACCCAAGGGGTTTTAGAGGTTGTATTGAGTGCCCACGTGGCATGCAACAGAAACACAGTTTGAAGGCCAAACTAATCGAGGCAAGAATTGAGAGCCAGAAGGTGCAATTACGTCATGTTCTGAAACAAAAAATGTGATTGTAGGATGTCGCGTTTTTAGTATTCAGGAGGGAATAATGGTTTAGAAATGTATGCTCATTTTATACTTCATGTAATTGTTTTTTTTTTTTTTTTTTTTGCCAGGTAGAGAGTCGTTTAGAATTCACTTTTTTGTTGTTAGCGCGTAGCATAAGACAATGGCAACTTGTATCCTGTATCAATGTTAATTGAAATATTTTCTTTAAGAATTAGTCCTTCAAGCTACTAACAAATTTGAACATGACGCTCGAGTTTTGGGATTTTGATATGACAGATATATACGTTTCTGCTATGTGAAACAGATAAACTTGTTTACCACTGTCCCGTGAAAATATTTCATCTATTTGCCACGCATTAAAGGATTACCTTTCCGGAAGATAGTAAATTAGATATTCCCTCTAATATTAGGGCTTACTTATTTATACATTTTAAGAATGTGTCGACAGTACACGCATCTGTTTTCACGATTAGAATTGTTTAGTTTAGTTAAGTTAAGACATATGATAACACAAAAACATAATTTAGAAACGGTCTAATTGGCCAGGTATCAAATCAATGTGTCCAAGTTTTAATTGGAAAGATCAATGCCATACCCAAGTCCCCCTCATTTTTCTTATATTTAAAATTTAATATACCTTTAAAATTCTTCACGTACAGTGCTCTAAATTATCTTTCTAATAAAAAAACCTGTTGCTAGGAAAGTAGGCAATCTGTTTTCAGATTTGAAGAATGATCAACTTTGAAAATTATAACAGATTTGAAGAATGCTACCATTATACAAGGTCCCGCACTCCCGCTACAACCAAAAATAAATTAACTAAACAAACATGATATTTAACAACAAAAAAAGTTTCTGTTAATTGTTCACTGCATTTGATACCCTCGTACAATCTAATCCATGATAACAATTATAAAACCACAGATTAAGATGAATTCAATTCATAGAACACCATACTAAAGCCAATTGTTCTAATATAAACGAGCAATCATTTGCAAAACTACTTGTGAAATCCAAGAGAGGTAACATAGGAACTACTACTTGTACATAATTTTCAGATCCACTTAAATTGCCAAATCTTAATTTACAGTTACACATTGCTTTGCTTGTACAACTTTGTATCCAAAACTTGTTTTCCACACATTGCACAAACACCTAATGATAAGACCGAGATATCAATGTTAGTTCAAGAAAAGAAAAGGTATTAATTAGATGTGTCAGTGATCTACTAGGAGGACATGGCTAACTTCCAAAGGAATATATAATAATTGGTACTAGTCAACAAAACAAGATCTAAATTGAAGAATAAGACAAGAATATAGTTGTTGGAAAATTTGGACAAATGATTTACCAAGACAAGATTCTCTCTTATACTTCACAACAAGATTAATTTATGGCAGGTCCAAGTTTTTTCTTTGGATTTTCTGGCGCAACAATACAGCTTAAGGTCACATATTGAATTTTAGCAATAGAATTCCAATCACAAGGAGGATGGGAATCATGGTACCAGAAAAAATACCTTTGGAATAAGCACAGGTGTGGCAGTACTTGCCATCTTGGTGCACTTGTTGTTTGCATATCATGCACTTCGTGATACCATATGGGGACCATCTATCAAACAATTAAACAAAAAGTTAGATGAATAAGATCAGGAATCATATAAGTAAAGAAACTCACTTTAGAAATATAACAAAAGAAATTCATGGTGCATATCATTTGATCTATAAGATTTCAAATCTTTCACTTTCAGCCTTCTTTCGTTATACTCACAATTGCTGTGCACTCAGAACCCCACTCCCACCCCCACAAATAAAATAACAATAAAATAAATAAATAAACAGAAACAAAAGATCAACACCAAAATCTAAGCTTACAAAATTGGCATATTGTCAGCTTAATCACAAATTCGTCCATAATTTGAACTGAACTATTAATCCTCAGCCGAAGATCACTAAAATTCAACACGAAATTGAACAATTAATCGACATTTGAGAAAGGACAAACCTCTTCTTCTTAGAGAGTAGCTTATTCTCATTAATCTTGCGACCACCGCTTTCTGTAGTGTTGCTCGCACCTTCCTTCCATTTGTCCGGTACGATCACCTTCCCCAATTTCTTCTCACCTGAAGGAAATGAGACGGGAAAAAAACGAAGGTACGGAAACTTAAAAGAACGTTTAAAATTTTCTCCGATGCAAAATTGTAGAGGAAAGCTTGAATAAATTGCACAAATTGAAGAGGGAAAAGATCTTACACTTCGCACAGACCATCTCGTCTCTTCTACCACTAGTTAGGGTTTCTTGTTTTGTTTTGGGGAAAGAGGGAAAGCTTCGGGAACAAGGCGAAACGACTGCAACTCGATAATTCGATACGAATACAAATATACAATTGGTTTTGCCTCAATCGGGTTCGGTCGTTGGCGATGCATCCATGTCTATTAGGATTTTGGATTTGTCGGTTTCTAAAATGTCCTAGCACTAGCCCATATCACACAAAAGCAACTTGTATTATTGTATATATATATATTTTGGAGAATAATAGCCTGCTTTTGGGGCCTACATTTATTTGTTAAAACAAGGCTAATATCATACTACCAGTTGGGCCCAATAAAACATTATCTCTTATACTACTGCAAGTTGGGCCGAACCCGGTTTAATTCAAATTTTCTCCTAAAAAGGCTAAAACCGACCGTTTCGCACAAAAGTCGCCTCCAAATCCAATTGCGCGCGCCTTAACGCCTTTGACCGAATGGAAATACTCCGTGGAATCTTTTTTTTTCGAGAATTTTTCATCTGAATCATTGAATTAAAAATCAACGAATCAGATTAATAATATCAAAATTCCTGAATTGATGATTGAGTGTTGATCTTCAACCGTAAAATTGCAGACTTCTTAAAAAAAGTTCTAATGAATAATTGCTCTTTAGTGAGGAAATTTTAGTTTTATCCACGTATTAGATCTGATTATTGTTTATTAAGCTGTACAATTTTAATAATATACCATAAACTCGATGTGAATCGTAGATTTAATAGAGAACAAAGGTTATAAATCCAGATTCCGCGCCAGGTTTGTAGGTTTTTTAAAGAGAAATAATAACTCATAAACGACATGCAAGTATAATCGACAAATATAAGACAGCTGTAATAATGAATCATATGCCTAACGCAAATAAGAATATGTATCTCGCATCAACATCACAGAAAATAACAACAAACAAATTGAGATTTATCATAATTTATTGACAATGTTTGTCAGAACATATTCTTTTTTTTTAAGGTAAATATTCAGAAGCATTTTACCATTGACAAGCATGGTGCAACATTTCATGTGCCTGTAGCAGGGGTACAATGCAGGAGCAGATTCATAATTTTCATACTTTCAGGTTCATCTAGGTCCAATTCGACTGAGTCAATATTTTCTACTCTTTTTCTTTGAGAAAAATAAGGGCCACGCTCCTATTTTGATTTATTAAAATATAATAAAAATGAGGCTCAAATACAATAAATCCGAAAAAAACATCTTATTAGATATGACTATATGAGACGATTTACCAGAAAAGAAAAGAGACGAATAAGTGGTGAATAAGAGAGAAGAGAAGAAAAAAAAAATGATTACGAAAAAAATTAATGAAGCTCTAAGTCCTCTTTGAAGTTCATCGTAAGACCGTACATTCATCTTCATTTGTGCTATTGCCAAACAGTTCTCTTGTAACCATTGCAATATTTTCATCCTGTATAATTGTCAAAACTTGAAGCTCTACTGAAGTGTTTGTTGCTATCTGCAACTGAAATCTAGAAGCAACTCTGTGAAATAATTCATTTAAAAATTGCATTCATTGAATAAGTGTTGAACATAATCTCATAATCTCATAATCTCATCCCCTTCTTTTGAGATTGGTCACTGTAAGAATCTTATTTTACGACATGAACCGATTGAAGAACTTGATTCTGAGGAAGGGGGTTTGAGAAACCAAATCAACCTCAAGGATAAAGTCGGCTGAGGGTGCTTCATGAATTTATAAAAGACTCAACAATTTCTGAGACATTAATGGTTCATTTGATCTCATCTTCTTGTTGGTCATTTAGACTTCTCATTTCTATCATGAAGGAGAAATGAATTATGCTGAATTCCTTGATTTTCTTCTTGTTGGCCATCAACATAATTCTGAAAATTATGCTGAATCACATCTTTAACAGAACATCTATCATAAGGAGAAATGAATGGAGGGCCTGAAACCTATATTTCAAAAACCCATGGTCTCAGTCAAAAGTGGCAGGAATCTATGTTAGAACCTGATCCAACCTTGCAAGCTAATCTAGTATAAGAAATATGCACAAAAGACCTCATCTATTCTTGTTACCCTAGTTCTCCCTAATCAGATCACACAAGTTGACTCGACTCGATCTGACCCGTGTAACATGCTTAAAAAATTACAATTATATTTTATTTATTTATGTAATTTAACTAAAAACTCTTAATTAATGTTAATTAGAGTTAATAAACCGTTAATTATAGCATAACTTTCAAATTAAATTCAATAGAACACAATTATACGAATTGACCGAGACATTGTCAATAATCCTAGACCTATATCTGACATGAGTCTTGTTAGATCGGATTCAAATCGGATCCCTAAATTGTGGCATCTCACAATAAGAAAGATTCAGTGTGGAAGGCAAATTGGGCCCAATTAAGAATGTATAATGGGCCGCATTTTCATCATTTATTCGTTTAAATAAGAATCTCTTCTCTTGGGCTCAGCCCTCTCTCCAAATAGGCTATACAATTTTTTTTTCAGGCCTTCCAATTAGAGATACAAGAAATTTTAATTTATAAACCTTTACATTTTTTCTATTTGCAGTTATGCACACACACCAGCATAAACGGATAAACCCAGGTTGACGATTGTTGATTTACCATCCTTAAAAATCTTATTATTATTGAGTGTTGCATTATATTTTTTAATGATGCCACGTATAGATACAGTAAATAACACGTACCAAGTAAGGGACTACGTGGATGACTAGCCGTTAAAGAGTTAAGCGTTACGAATTCAGTGTGCGGGTAGAATTTGGAGGGATTCGAATCTGCTGCTTGTATTTGAGGTAAGGAGCATCCTGTTTGTCTCGATCGCCACGGATCCGACCGCTCTATTTTTGAGAGAAACGTTATTTTTATGGGCATTTTATGAATTAACAAAATATAATCAATTAGTTTTCTTCCATCTAAGAATTCATATATTAATTTATTATTATGAAAGGTAAAACATAAAATTATGTTAACATAAATGTTCATTTAGACCCAGATATTTAAGCACATGTATGGACAATTGCACTAGACATTCCTAAAAGGTCAAAATACAATTGAAGGTTTTTATGGGGATGAAATAGAGATAATTATTAATTAGGCATTACTTAGGACAGTTGTGCAAAAAAACCATAAGAGTCCTGTTAGCACCATAATTCTTTATACCTATTTAAAGAACCCTGGTTCATGGCAAATTGAGACCCACTGACATTTCTCTGCCAGATCAAACTCCTATCAATTTTTTTTTTCTGGCATGTTTCTTTGCTTCTTTCCTTTCATTTTCTCTTAACAAGGCGGATTAGAAATTCAACGACCACCCGTGGCTCTTAACAACAGTTTATTTATTTATTTTCATTTGTTTTAATATTTTCTCTCTTGAACAGTTTAAGCAATTTCGAGCGCTCTCCTTTTCCTTATCATAGCAAGCGCCAGATCTCCGTGACATTATCGTTTAGAGAAAGAGAAAGAGAGGGTGGTAGGGAGGAAGGCAGGATGGAGACGGCGCTTCTTCGATTGAATAGGCCTCTTTGCTGGAGAGGAAAGATGGAATTCAAGCTTCGACCTGACATGGCAACTTTCACTCAAGTAAGCGCGCCTCAATTCTCTCTAGAGAAGCTTTTGGCTTCCACATTCTCTTTTTAATGTGTGGCGTCAATTTCTCACAAAGTTCTTACCAGCACATGTATGCAAAATTATAAATGATTTGATCATATTGTAATTGGATTGTAGAAATTCTGTTTTGATTTGTTGTTGCTCGGTATTGGGATGGGGTGGAAATTTTTATGTGTTTTGTGTTTGTGTGTTGGTGATGGGTGGTGATGTTGGGGGGGTGGGGGGTGGGGGGTGGGTGGGGTGTTTCCAGTACAGGGAACTGCAACCATATAATCAAATGACCTGAGAACTTGATGGATCTGACCTGACTCGAATTGTGATGAGTCTGACTGATCCAGAACCAAGAATCCGAGCCCCACCCATCAACCTCAAAGGCCACTAAGACCAGATCTTGAACCAAGACATTAGTGTCCTAAGACCTTAATTGACATGACTGACTGAAATTTCGATTCGACCAGAACCTCTCATGACATGGACCCAACCCTGATGGGTTCTCAATTTGACTGATCTATGGCAATACATGAATCTGAGCCTAAACTGCTGAGCACAAACCCTACTAAGCTTGCTTGTTAACCAGAACCATGACCCAAATCTGAAATTAACCAGATTGGTACCAGCTGGTTGGTGTTTCCTTTTGATGTAGTAAACTTTTACAGTTTTCATGAAACTGCTCAGTTTTATCAGAAAAAGAAAAGAGAAGTAAAAAAAATTAACCTGGTGAACTGAAAACTCAATTCAATCTGTACCTGACATGACATGATTAGACCCGAACTCCTGACAAGTTCATAAATTGACTGATAAGAGATTTTGAATGCACCTAACCTGATGAGGCCCAAGCCTCACTAAACTTTGATCATGATCCAAACCTTAAACCTGATGGCATGAAATGTGAACTGACATAATCTAACATCAAATCACAGACGGCACTGATGGCAACCCAATCTGATGCCACCTGACCAAAAATTACATTTTTTGTTGTTATTTTGATTGCATGGTGTAATTGAACCAGCTTTATTGTATCTAGTAATTATTTACTCTTTATGTGTTTCAGAATACAATACGATTTGATGGAACAACAAGAAGACAAGTTGTCACTTGTGCCTCATCCAGTTCAGGTTTCATGATATAAAACTATAATTGGATTTAGTCCCCTTCAATGTTAATCTAGGCCCCTAGTTTTATTAACTGTGACCTTTAGGTCCTAGGAGAAAGCTGAGGAGAAGCACTGCTCCAAAGACCAGAGACATCTACGTGAAGGATTCCTCCTTGCAAGATGAAATTGAAGAAAAATCAGCCGAGAATTTTAGTAATGGAAAAGGTACAATTGAAGAAGAAACTGAGCCAAGGGTGGGTTTTGAATCTTCCTCATTTGAAGAAGAGGAGATCGAGAAACCTGATTTATTGAGTTTCCTCGACAAACAAAATGTTCATGTTGGAGGCCAGTACAGTGCCAAAAGTAGCACTCTAGTAAAGGAGAAACAGAACACAGTGGAATCAAGAGAAGTTGAGTCTGCTGAAGATGAAGTGAAAATTAACACATCATCCAAAATAGAGGAGCAGGTGCAAAAAGAGAAGCCAACTATAGAGGTATCAGAAGCTGAAACAAAACCAAAATTAGATCCAGAAGAATACAAGAAAAGAGTTCAAACCCTTGCTGAAAAAAGTTCGAGAATTGGCAATATCTTTTTTATTTATCCTGAAAATGTGGAGCCTGATCAGGAGGTAGAAATTTTCTTGAACCACAGTGAGTCAGCTCTAAGAGACAGGCCTGATGTGCAGATAAAGGGTGGATTTAATGGTTGGAGGTGGAATTTTTTTACTGAGAGGTTGTGTAAAACTGAATTTCCTGGTGATTGGTGGTCATGCAAATTATTTGTGCCTAAACAGGCATACAGAATTGACTTTGTCTTCTTTGATGGGAATGATGTGTATGAAAACAACAATTCAGCGGACTTTTTGGTGAATGTGCAAAATGACATGGATGAAACCTCTTTTGAGGAGTTTTTAGTGGAGGAAAACAAGAGGGAAATGGAAAGAATTGCATTGGAACAAGCAGAGAGAGAAAGAGCAGAGGAGGAGAAGAGGAGGAAAGAGAGAGAAGAAGAAGCGAGGAATGCTGACATGGCGCAGGCCAAGGTTGAGGTTGAAAGGAAGAAAGAGGCGCTGCGTCGTGGTTTACAACTTGCAGCGACAAGTAGTAGCGGTCTGTGGGAGTTTGAGCCGAGTGGGTTCAGTGGTGGGAATCGTGTGAAGCTGTTCTATAACAGGAGCTCAAGACCTCTTGAGCATGCACAAAATATTTGGTTGCATGGTGGGTATAACAATTGGTGCGATGGCTTATCTCTGGCTGAGAAGCTTGTTAAGACCAACAAGAGAGGTGGAGATTGGTGGTATGCTGAAGGTGCATGAAAACATTATACTTTTTTGACTTTTTCTTGTTTTTTGTTTTTCCTTTTTGATGTTTGTTACAAGAATAAATCTATTAGGAGTTTAGAACCAACTCGTACACGTGATAAAATACTAGACCGCTGTAGTTTTGATTTTGCATGTTTTTAGGACAAACTGGGATGGTATGTGGTCAATACCATCTTTTTCATGCTGATATGGACAATATACGGGAACACAAGAACATTTATTTCGTTTTTTCTTATATTAAGAATTCTCTTGCGTGTGTTGTTTTTCAGTTGCTATTCCTGAGAAGGCACTTATACTAGACTGGGTATTTGCTGACGGCCCCCCACAACAGGCACGGAATTACGATAACAACAATTTCCAGGACTTCCATGCAATTGTGCCGAACTCCATCGCACAAGAGCAGCTCTGGGTCGAAGAGGAGCTTAGAATCTTCAAGAGACTCCAACAGGAGAGAAAATCTAAGGAGGAGGCCACTCAAAGAAAGGTCCTTTTCTCTCTCCCTCTCTTCTGACAGCTTGGACAATAATAACTTAGTCCTTTCAAATATCATTACAAAATAACATAATTTAGTTTACTCTTAAATGATCAAAATTGCAATGAGCTTATAACTACTGTAACTAAAGCTTGTCTGCCAAATTAATCCTGGCTCGCTCGAATTTAATCACTAAACACCAAACAAGCACACACAAAGCAATCACAAAAGGAAAAAAATAGAGAAAATAGGAAAGATGGAACATTATAAAATTAATTGATTATTTTGTACCAGTGCAATTAGGGCTGCTAATGGGAGAGTATTCAGCTCATGCTCGGCCCCGTTCAGTATTGTTAACAAAAGGCCAAACTCAAATTTGGTCCGTTCTGGAAGGTCTACGCTCAAACTCGATTCAGTTCAGAACAGTTCAAAACCTACTCAGGTCGAAAAGAGCTCAGAACTCATTTACGTAAGCTACTCAGAAATTACTCGGATATTACCCAACTAGCGACTCTGATCAGACTCTGATCAATCTTATGCTCGCTCAACTCAGTTCAAATCACGCACAAAAAAGCGTCGTATCTGGCGTACTTTGTGAAATCCATTCATCAATATCTATCTCTCTTCTAACCTGATATTCTCGTTGGGGGCTGGATAACCACTATACGACCCTGGATAACCTGATATTATCAACCATCCATTCTCACATTGCAAAATACTGTTAACCTGATATTCTCTTTGTATTATTGCAAAATACCATGAACAAAAAAATAACACTAAAATGTTAATTAAAAATCAAGCCAACATCACAAATAATCCTTAAACATTATATAATCCTAAAGAACAATAATTCATCATCATTTCTTCCAATATCAAACATTTGAACAAAATAACTTCCATCTTTTTTATCCGAGTTCGCCCCGTTTATTCATGAGCTATTCGGTTCATTAGCAGCCCTGGCCACAACATAATTTCCATTATAAGATCTACGTGAAATATATATAACAAGTTAACACTCTCATTAAAATAGAAGTCAAGGTAATACTCATTAAAATGGAAAATTAACTAAACTTGGAAACAGGGGTAGAATCTAATTTGAATCAAGAGAAACTAGATTAATCTACTCATAAATTGTATATGAAAAATATGCATGTATAATATAGTCACTATGATAACTTACGACAAGGAAATCTGACTAAAAAGCTCTATCTGACTAAAAATATGCATCATAGATTAATATTTATGTACAGCTCAAGAAACACCAAGCATACCTCAAGAATTCAAGTACCTCTTCCTTAGGCAGATAAGCCAGAACCCGAATAGAAAGCTCTGCATCCTGCCACAAACAAATATTTAAAATTCATAGAATAAAAGAGCCAGATGAGTCAGTAGCGAAAGATAATAAATACGACCACCTTAGTTTTTGCATACAACTTTTTGACGGCTGAGATGAGATCGCATGAAGGGACTAACCCAGCAGTTTAGAGTCTCCAGAACCTGCATAGATATAGCTCAAACTTTTGCAAACAAATTAATGTACACATCAAAATTATAGATAAAACAAGATAAATTCCAGCATCGTTCCTTCCATATAAATTGGTGTACCTTCATGACTAGGTTCTCAGAACCACAATTATATATTCTGAAAATGAACAGTAATCTGATACAGCTTGCTGGCACCAATAGCAAATCCAATACCATCTTTTCAAGAATAAAAAAGTAGAGAGATTTACCTCACGAGTCAGAAGATGGTCTGGCAAGGCACTGATCCTTCTCACGAGTCAGAAGATTTACCTCACCCTTTGGCAGCATTACCACAAGCAACTTCAGTGCATTTCAAAAATGAAATAGAGGCGCGTTTCAAGTCAGGGACCACATTGCAATTTGACTGTAGTGTATTGTAAATAAACAATGAAACACATCAAGGGTGCGAAAGAACAAATTGATAAAAAAGATACATAGCTTGCGACACAGTAAAGAAACCCAATAGATTTGGACGGAACCCAACAATTTTTTTTACTGAAACATCAAATACAGCAATCTATAGTACATAAATTTAAGAATGAATGTAAAGAAATTTACCTATGCGCAGACTTGCACAGGAGAAGGAAAGAGCGTGCGACACACAGTAAACTTCTGATATCCAATCAACAATCGAGAGAGAGAGAGAGAGAGAGAGAGGGAGGGAGGGGGAGAGAGAGAGACGGATCGAAAGAGGGTTGTGACTTGAGAGCAGCGCTGATTTGGGGGGGGGGGGCGTTAACAAGAAGAAAAAGAAGATGTGAGATTGATCTAATGATTGAATCGGATTGGATTTTGGAACCAAACAAACTGCTTAAACGAGCAGCCCAATGGTCAGACTTTGAGCAGCTCAATGGTCAGTGTTCGAGCCGCCCATTGAGCTATACCCAAAGATCGTTCAAATTCGGTTCATTTGTCAGATGAAATTTGAATGAATGTAAGGCCCGACTCATTTATCTACTCGTTCAGTATATACTCGATTGAGGTTCGGCCCATTTATTCATGGACTATTCGGTTCATTAGCAGCCCTAAGTGCAATTGTCCATACTGATTCCAAAAACAATTGAATCCTATATATTTTACTTTTGGCAGGCTGAGAGGATAGCAAGAATGAAGGCTGAAATGAAAGAGCGTACCATGAGAGCATTTCTTCTGTCACAAAAGCACATAGTCTATACCGACCCGCTTGAGGTAAAAGCGGGAAGTAGTGTTACTGTATTTTACAATCCTTCTAACACAGTCTTAAATGGAAAGAGTGAGGTATGGTTTAGGGGTTCCTTCAACCGGTGGACCCATGGAAATGGTCCTTTGCCGCCCCAGAAGATGGTCAGTGCTGAGAATGGGACACATTTGAAAACCACTGGTAAGAAAATATATCTGTTTTGATTTTTGTAGTATGATGTCAGACATTGCTCTTAGAGAAGAGGACTAGCTCAATCCTGATACTTCTCAAGTCTAATAGGGTTTATTTTACTTTGCAGTTAAGGTTCCTCTGGATGCATACATGATGGATTTTGTTTTCTCGGAAAGAGAGGATGGTGGAATTTATGATAATAGGTATGGGATGGATTACCACATCCCTGTTTTGGGAGGAGTAGCGAAGGAGCTGCCCATGCATATTGTTCACATCGCTGTTGAGATGGCACCTATTGCAAAGGTGATAAAAATTTATTTTTTAGGTCATACCAATCTCTGAAACCTTGATCATGGTGCACGTCCAGAGTAGCTCAGATAGAATTCATTTGATTCCGCTTGCATGGGTGTCAAGTGCATATTCTCTTCCGTTGATCATTTGTCATGGAATATTATAGTAAAGACCTTTTCATGCTAGGAGTTTGAGCTTGTTTATCTATTTGATTGACACATTAGTTGATTTAGTTAATATTTTTCTTTCTGAAGGTTGGAGGATTAGGTGATGTTGTGACGAGCCTTTCTCGTGCTGTACAAGATTTAGGCCACAATGTGGAAATTATTCTTCCAAAATATGATTGCATCAATTTCAATCTTGTAAGTTCCGTATTCATACCTTTCACTTCTATTTTGGATTTAAATCTTTTGTTGAATTGTTTACTGAGTTGACTGACTTCTTATGGTATAGGTACCGGATTTACAATTGCACACAAGCTATGGGTGGGAAGGGACTGAGATAACGGTTTGGCTTGGCAAAGTTGAAGGCCTTCCTGTGTACTTCTTGGAGCCCCAAAACGGGTTTGTAATTTTGACTGCCTCTAATTGTTGATCCTTTTTTGTATTTTATCTAAAGTGAAATTGCTGACTAATTGTCTTCTTTTGAACTTCTCTTTAAAAAAATAAATTAAAATATGAAGAATGTTTCGGGTGGGATGTGTATATGGAAGAGGAAATGATGCTGCAAGATTTGGATTCTTCTGCCATGCTGCTCTTGAGTTTCTGTTGCAGAGCAGGACTCGCCCTGTATGTCCTTTTTTTAAGCAATATGGTACTCTTCAGAGACGGAGGCAAGATTATAACATATGGGGGTCAATATTCAGATACTAAGTTATAAATGTGTTATTTAATTTCTTGAAACAAAAATATCAGGGTCAATTATGAAAAATTGTGAAGAAATATGGGGATCAAATTCAGTGTAATCATAATATTTAATTGAAAAGCATTAAAACACAGTACAAATTTAAGGAGTTTGGAATATACAATGGGGATCAATTGACCCCCATACACTTCAAGTGCATCTGCCTCCAGCATTCTTGCCTTCACAGATGTGTGAACAGACAACTGAGAAAAAATTTCTTTTTTTTTTAGGATGTATTACACTGTCACGACTGGTCAAGTGCACCAGTTGCATGGCTATTCAAGGAGCACTACATGCAGTGTGGTCTGAACAATACTAAAGTTATCTTCACTATTCACAATCTTGAATTTGGTATCCACCAAATCAGCAAAGCCATGTCTTCTGCTGACAAGGCCACTACTGTCAGTAGCTCTTTCTCACTCCTGTAGAACAACCTTTGGTCTCAGTTATGCCAAATTTCAGCAACTTATGTTAAACTTATGATGTGTAGGTGTCACGTACATATTCTAAGGAAGTTTCTGGAAATCCTGCAATTACCCCTCATCTATACAAGTTCCATGGTATTGTAAATGGAATCGACCGTGATATCTGGGACCCCTACAATGACGACTTTATTCCTGTAAGACCATCCTTTCTTCTCGGCCACTCTCTATTCCTGTCTTCATATTTCTTTATGGTTTAATTTAAATATTAGTTTTGGTTTGGTAGTATGTCATAACTAGGACTTGATCTTGTTTGGGCCTCATTTAAATTAAATGGGTGGCGAGATTAAAAATCAGTATATGTGTTGGGTCTGTAAGGGCTTTCCCCAATCAGGTGCACTTAATTTTTCCAGGGTTGGAGTTTCTGGAATTTGGAACTTCTTTTACTTATTTTATTTTATTATATTACTCTTTTGTGGCTTACTGAGGGGGAGCCTTGGCACAGCGGTAAAGCTGTCGTCTTGTGACCAGTTCGAGTCGTGAAAACAGCCTCTTGCAGAAATGTAAGGAAAGACTGTGTACAAAGACCCCAAAGTGGTCCGACCCTTCACCTGATCCCACACAAGCGGGAGCTACGTGCACCGATCTGCCCTTAACTCTTTTGTGGCGTAATGGTATTTCGTAATATAGCCTGTCTTTCTTGAGTGAAGAGATAAATATATGGGAAATGGTCTTTCTTGAAAAACTAGAATGCCTCTCTATCTCTCTTTTTATAGACCACACAAACCCTTATTCCTATCCCATTAAACTTCCCCTCCCCCCCTTGCCCCAAATTATCACCGTCACTACCACCAGACTTCTCTTGATCTCTTGTTCCTTCTCTTTTAGGCTATGAACCTTTGCCCCTTGAACACAGATCTGATCTTAATCAGTATGGTACCTAAATTTGATTGTATACCTCCTGCCCACCATTCTACATTTGAATGCGGGAATCACCCATCAGGTCTATCTACTTCCTTTTGCCTTTTTTCTCTGTTGATTTGGGTTTGTTGCCTAAATTATGGATTTGAAGTTTGATGCTTTAAAATAAGTTCACTTGTCTGTCAGATCTGGTATAGTTGTTAATTGGATGAGGCACTGACCAGATTGGCAATGGTATGTTCTAATCTGACCAAGTTTCCAGGACCTTCATCCAATTGGTTTGCCTTTTCTTGTTAATATGGGTATTGTAGATGAATTAGGATTACTGATGCTTTTAACCTCAATTTTCCGAGTACTTCTTTAATATTTAAATGGTGGAAAGTATTTTCTGACGAAGTTATTTCTTTTTTGTTTAAATTTAGGTGCCATACACATCAGAAAATGTAGAAGAAGGCAAGAAGGCAGCCAAAACCGCACTGCAACAGAAATTGGGTTTACGTGTAGCGGATTATCCACTTGTTGGAATTATAACCCGGTTGACTGTGCAGAAAGGAATCCACCTCATAAAGCATGCGATTTCATGGACCTTAGAGCGTAATGGCCAGGTATCAACATTCGCTCTCAATATTTTGTTCATTTCTTCTTTTTAAGAACATAGGGTAATTCTAACCGTAAATTACAATTTTTATATATTATAGGTGGTTTTGTTGGGTTCTGCTCCTGATCCACGAATTCAGAATGAGTTCGTGAATCTTGGGAACCAACTGCATTCATCTCATGCAGACCGGGCCCGGCTTGTTCTGACCTATGACGAGCCTCTCTCCCATTTGGTGACTTCTCGTTCTTTTATTTTTTTCCTGCAACTTCTTTAATACCTTGGCATATTGTTATCTAATTTTTGGTATTTATACATTTTTGTAGATATATGCAGGGTCAGATTTCATACTTGTTCCATCAATCTTCGAACCATGCGGATTGACCCAGCTCATAGCCATGAGATATGGGGCAATCCCTGTGGTTCGAAAAACTGGAGGTAAATTGTTTCTTCTTTGCTTTTTTACTTATTCTTTTGTTTTGTTTCTCAATAATTTGTCGTGAAGGTTAACTAGAATTTTTTTGCTTGAAATTTAGGGCTCTACGACACAGTATTTGATGTCGATAACGACAAGGAGAGAGCCCAAGCAGCCGGAGTTGAACCCAACGGGTTCAATTTTGATGGTGCTGATACCGCAGGGGTCGATTATGCCCTCAACAGGTACACTTAGTAAATAAAAACATGATACAAGTTATCTGCTATCTTTACACCGATTAATTGTTTTTGGTCATTTCAGGGCAATCTCAGCATGGTATGACGCGAGGGACTGGTTCAAATCGCTGTGCAAGAGAGTGATGGAACAAGATTGGTCATGGAACCGACCAGCCTTGGATTACATGGAGCTCTACCATGCCGCGCGCAAAAATTTCTAATTTTTGCTAAAGAATGTACAATAGAAGGAGGAATTTTGTTGGGAGGGGTGAGGGAAGGTTAAGTTTTGTAGCCAGATTTGTACAGCGCTGCGCCTCTTGACCATCTTTTGTATACAAATTGATTATTAAAATAAATAGTTCCAACTTTTGTATAAAAATTGATTATTGAAATAAATAGTTTTAGCTCTGCTGTTCACTTTGTTTTCTCATCCTTTTCTTTTATTTACATGTTGCAAGTGTTCTCCTCTTTCTTCATCTTACTGTCAAGCATAATCTTATGCTTAGCTTGGACTATTAACACAAAATTAAATGAGAAAATATAAATACTTTCACTTGACATATCGTCTCCTGCGTTAAACGTAAAGTTATCAGGTTCTGATGTAGTGCTCCTTAATTAGGTGCTGATAAAGTGCCTTTTGATTTGTTCATATTTAACTAGGGCACCATATATTTACCTGGAAGGTTTTAGTGTGTTCACTTGGATTATTATTGTTTTTTTAATAAGTTTCGGAAGATGAAAACAGCTCTGAGATCCTAACCTGTGGCCACGATCAAAGTAGATTTCTAATTTTGATTTTTTTCTAAATTCGAATATTGTTAATAATATTTAAAATTCTTTTGCCCAAAATGCTAGTCCATTTAAACCACACTGATCAGGAAAAATTTAAACTGTAATTAGCATTTTGGGCAATTTTTTTAAATATTATTAAATAATATTCGAAATTAAATATTTAGAGAAAAAATCAAAATTAGAATCTACTTCGATCGCGGCCAAAGGTTACGAAAATTATAAAAAATAATAATAATTCAAGTTTCAACACACGTTCCAGGTAAAAATACGGTGCCCTAGTTTTGCCCTCGTACACCTATCACATATAATGAATGAGTTCACTTTTGTGTAGGAGACAACAAAGTAGGTGGAAAATATTGATAAATATGTTATGCGTTCAAGAGATTAAATGGACGGATTCGAAGACAAAGGAGATGAAAAATATCGATTTTAAACTATGGTACACATAAACAAAACGAAATAAGAATGTATTAGGCATTTTCATTGACCAGAGCCTTAATAACGAAGTTGTCGACGTGAGGAGATAAGGAAATTGACTTATTCTAGTCAAGTTAGTCGTTGGTGATTTGGTAATTTAGTTTTAGACGTCATTAGTGTGTATGACCCACAAATAGATTTGTGCGAGAACATCAAGAAAATTTTGGAAAGATCTAGAAGAGATGCTTAGAGGTGTGTCTAACGGCGATAAACTTTTTATAGGAGGAGACTTCAATGGTCATGTTGGTACAACTAATGGGATTTTGAAATAGTGCAAATGAGATTTGGATATGGTGATGGGAATCAAGAAGGAGAAAGTATCTTGAACTTCGCTGTAGCATATGACCTCATGATAACTAACACCTTCTTTAGAAAGAGACAATCTCATTCAGTTACTTTCAGCAGTGGCCAACACTCGAGGCAGATCGATTTTGTTCTTACTAGGAGAGATGACAAACATGTTAATTTAAAATCTTCTTTGGTTTGACAATTTACAAAACAAATCAGTACTAACCTTGCACAACTGTGTTTTGGTTAGTTGCAGGTTAAAACATGTATAATTGATTATGGCAAAGGCCTCCAATAGCATATACAAGTCAAAAGGAGCACAATGACATAAGTGACAAGCAAAACATAACCTCACAGAGCTTTCGTTATAGTAACGCAAGCCACATTCGTCATAAAGGGTTGCAACCCGTCACAACGGGCCTCTATGACGTTACAACGGGTTCCTAGGAGGACCCACAAGACATAGTGCTAAAGAAGGAAACAACAAAGGATTGCATTATAGTAACACATGGCAATCCGTCACAACGGGTCTCCAACTCGTCATAACAGGTTCCTCACCCGTCACAACGGGTTAATGAAGACTTGGGCCCAGAAATCAGATATAGACGCAACCAAGGACATTTCTGAAAATGTTCTAACCCGTTGTAACATGTTCCATAACAGGTTGCAAGAATTCGATAACGAAAGCAACTTTGATTCAAGACTTCAAGATTGAAGAAGTGTTATGCTTATATAAACTTGGTGCCTACGTTCCAGCAGACTAAGAAAGCAATCCACCAAGTTTACAAGCACTCAAAGAGCACCAGAGAGAACACTAAATCTTTCTCCTTCAAGCATCCAATCATGAGAGAGAGAGTTTAGGATAACTATTGTCTAATTGTTGATTCGTGCCAATTTTTGTTCAAGCATCCAATCATGAGAGAGAGAGTTTAGGATAACTATTGTCTAATTGTTGATTCGTGCCAATTTTTGTTTCTACTTTGTTTGGTGATTCACATTGTGTTGTCAAGTGAATCATCCTTAGGTTTAGATTCCAATCGTAGTACTTTTAGTTACTTTGCAAGCTTGGTGTTGTCCATTGCAAGGGTTTGATGTCTTTTGGATAGACTCTCCTTTTGTAAACACTTGTGATTTAGTGTATCAGTCTTGAAAGATTTGTGGATCTAGGAGTCCCGTCAAGGGCGGAACCAGTGGGGGGGCCAGGGTGGGCCCCGACCCCCCCTTTGGCCCGAAAAATTTTGTATTCTTGTTTAATTTTCTAATTAAATTTAATTAAATAGTAAGATTTTTAGTTAAAATATTTATTAAAAATTTGTATAATTTGATCAAAATTAAATTTTGACATCTTTATAATATTTAAATTAGTCTATACTTGCAGATCGGCTCCCCTAACTCCAAATCGGCTCCCCTTACTCCAAATTGCCCCCCCCCCCAATTCGGTATTCTGGTTTCGCCCCTGAGTCCCGTGGATGTAGGCTTGTTGATAAGCCGAACCACGTTACATCGCATGTTCTCTTGCTCGCTTTACTCTTTGCTTGAATTGTTAAGCCAATTGAGTTGCACCATTACTTTTTAGAATAAGCTAGGTGATTAAGGTTCTAAAGTAAAACTTGAATTTATTCACGCTTCCACAACCAAAATTAGGTCTTGCTCAAAAATAACAATTGGTATCAGAGCAAAATGTTTATACCTAGATAATAAGGTCAATTCTTGATAGTTCTTGACCTTGTTTTATGAAAAAAAAATGACATAATTGAAGTTTTTGAAAGAACCATCAATTTTGAAAGTAGGATATAAAAATTTCTTTTTTTGGAAGAAACTATTTCTTTGTTAGAAGAAACTATTATTCAGCAAATTGGAACAATTCAAGATAGAATATCAAGATTCTTATTTCTACACGCACTAATTGTACCTACAAAATTCCCCATTTCTTGCTCCTAACAACACTAGCATATGGGCTCCACCACATCTGACCCCACATGACAGTGAATATAAATACACAAACATGGATTTGTTTTTTTAGGATGAAGCATTTTGTTAGGTTTCTTGCGCTTATAAACAAACCTATTCGTCGACTTTTCCCATTTCTATATATTTCTATAATCTAATCGTCTTTTTCTTCGATCAATTTTCGACTTCGGTAAGAACAATTCCTTTCTCGATCTACTGAGATTTGCATTTGTTACGATCTCTCATGTGATTTAACTTTTTCGTTCGGATTTGTTTCTTTGTAGTAGGAGCAAATGGCGAAGAGCTCGTTCAAATTGGAGCATCCCCTTGGTTCGTGTTAACTTCTTGAAGTTTATTACTTCTTTGTTTTTTTTCTCCGCGAGTCTGATCTATGCATGAGGGTTTTGTTGTTTGGCTGCGTATTGGAATCTAAATTCTGTTTAAGGAGTTAATTTCTTAGAACTTGATTTAGGTATTTATTGCTCGTGATATATTGGATCAAATAAACCAAGCTGATCCATCGCAACAACGTTATAATCATTGTCGATAATGCAAGGATCAGTAATTGAAAATTTAATAGACCTCTATTTTCCTTGGTTGACCTTAATTCAACTGGGTTCTGGATCAGATGCAGTTAGGTAATTAGGTTATAGCTTCTATCAGGGTTTTCTGTGAAACTTAGTTTAATTGGAGATTATGGAGTTCCTATGACGAAGAGTTTTATAGTTGATAGAAACTAAGAGAAACTTATAAGTTAAGATTAATCCTCCTATTGGCTAAATTAGGATTAGGATTAACAATGGGTAATGTTTTGTTCGAGTCTTGCATTTGCTGACTGAGGCTTCTATTCTTTTTTTCTTTGTGTTCCTCCTATTACTTGTCTCCTCTCCATTTGAATTGCTTATATCCATGCATGTCTAAACTTCTTGTACTCACTTTTTATTTCCTAATGGAATTCAGTAGGTACTTCTCCTGATACTTGCAAAAAAAAAAGGCCACCCACATTATTTCTTTAAGCTATGTTAATTTAGATCATTTGCACATTGTAGTTAAAACTTATTGATCTAAGTGTGTGCAATAACTGCAGATTCTTATGTAGAAAATCAGTTATACATATCAGTATGTCGAAAGGAATGGCATTTGGTAATTTACTTCTGATCTTATTTTTTTACTAATATTTTCAGAAAGGAGACAAGCTGAGTCTTCCCGCATCAGAGAGAAGTACCCTGATAGAATTCCTGTTAGTATCATTACTTGTTATAAGGTTCCTATTATGATATAGTATATACTGATCTTTTGAATCTATAGGTGATTGTGGAGAAGGCTGAGAGGAGTGACATCCCTGACATTGACAAGAAAAAGTGAGCATATTTTTTCTTGACATCTTAATGCTAACGCTTATATATAGAGCAATGGCACTCATTATCATACTTATTTTTTGTTCAGATATCTCGTACCAGCTGATCTGACAGTAGGGCAGTTTGTGTATGTTGTCCGTAAGAGAATTAAGCTCAGTGCTGAAAAGGCTATTTTTATCTTTGTCAAGAACACACTTCCACCTACAGGTAAATATAATCACGTCAATGTTCCATCATTTTTTTCTAGTTTGGATGTTATGAATAATATTATACTCTCAGGAGACTTAACATATTTATGTGAATAAATGTAGCTGCCATGATTTCTGCAATTTATGAAGAGAACAAGGATGAAGATGGGTTTCTCTACATGACCTACAGTGGCGAAAACACTTTCGGTTCTGACTAGTGAAATCTTGATGGGCCTGTTTGTAAATAAGACTTGTTTTATTTCTCATGATAACCCCATGGTGCTGCTGTGTTCATATGATTTCAGTACATATTTTCTAGTTCAGTAGATTTCTTATTAAAATGCAATTCTGTGCTATCTCACAAAAGAATTAATTGTGAGTTACTACCATGTCAGTTGTTATCTTCATTTCTATGTTGTCTCGTGAAATATCCTTGGGCGTTTTAATCAATTAAAAAATATATACGCATGTTTATATGTTTAAAGAATTGTGTTGGTGTCAGTATATGGGCATTGCTGTTTTGAAAATAAAATTGTCTGTATTTGTCGGACTAATCTGACACAATCTGACCATCTAAAATAGTGTGACATGAGAAAAATAATTGCTGCAAGAAATTTTGTAAGTCTACAGGTTAATAGTTGGCAATTAAGGTAAAAGTATTTTATCATCTAAAACCAATTCTTCTATCTGAAGCTCGTGAGCTCATCTTGATAATGTCTCTGTATTAAATGTTACTAGCAGGACTGGCGTGTTGTAGCTGAATACATTATAGTACTTGTCTTAAAAGTAAAGTAATTATTAGTCTATGAACCAGAATTAACTAGATTGCACTACTATTTATGCAAAATAAACTTGATTGCATAATTATTAATGAAATAATGATTCTAATCGATTTGTGTTTCAAATATTTGTCCATAGCACACTCACTCGAGTAATTAAATTCAAAATTTTTAGAGAGAGATTAGATTCATTAGTCCAACAATCACCAACAATATAACATCTATCCAAAAAAACATCAATAAGCATCAACAAAATACATTTTCAACACGTAAATATGTAAACATCTAAAAAAATAGGTCCAAGTAAGAAAGCATCCTGCTTAGACAAATAGAGTCATAAAGACACCTATTTGAGGAACTCCAACCCCTCAATCAGTCTTAAGCTTCTCAATACAGGAAGGTGTAAAATAAATAAGGATAATGTTTCGTAGATACAACATTTGATACCAACTATTGATATCGATTTTATTATGCACATTTAGTTGAGTTATAATGTACATTATTTGAGTTATTATGCATGTTATATCATAACTTTTTCAGTACAAAAAATAACATGTATAACTATTTCATTACAGAAAATAACATGCACAATAACTCAAATAATGTGAACGATAACTCACCTAAAGATACATAATAAAATCGACAACATGTATAACTATTTCATTACAAAAAATAACATGCATAATAATATCAGCTCTCAATAAATAAAACAGGTTGAAATATACAACCAAAGAAATCTCAGGTTACTAATATATGAAAATTATCAAAACCAGGTATCAGAAAAAGGAAAGAACAATTTATCTTCATAAAAGCTCCACTCACCGACACTTAGGATCTTGACATAAATTCTTCAGCAGCATTAGTTGCCTCTTTGCAGTTACAACCCTTTATAAAAAGTTCTAATTAAATCAACAGAAATGTACTAAATTTTGAAGACAGATTGTAACAAAAGGTACGCTATATCACAGTTACAGCTAATTTTATGTTGTAGTGAGCATCCCGCTCATTCCCGTGCCAATATTTGAAATGACCTTTCTCTTGATTTGTACAGACTCAACAGAGTGCATTCAAATTATAAGTTTACAACACAAACCTCTTAGTTTGGTAATTCAAATAAAGGACTAAAACATGAATGAATATAGTCTATCTCACCTTGTATTATATATAACAGTTTCGTGTCTCCGTGAGTCTCTACTATGAAGCTACAACTTGCAACTCACTATCATAATTTCTTGACAATCAACAATATTGAAATCTGATGTTCGACAATCAGCATAGTGATATTGGTTTCTAGAACAACTCGCACTTATCCGGTGATTAGCTAATATAAAACTTCATGCCTATTACATCTTCCTTTCCCTCTCTCTTTAGAAGGGACTGGCAGCAGCTGCCAGTAACATGCATCTCCCTCTCTCAAAATTTTGAAGATGTAACATTTTCAGTTGCTTGGACAAAGATGCTCATACCTCCTGCAAAAGAAGATGTAACATTTTCGAAAAACTTGCTAATTTAGCAAGTAATTCAAATTAGAAAAATACAACTGCAAGTGTCATGTACGATTGGCCAAGTAAGTTGCAAGTGAAATGAAGATGTTCTAAGTTATATTTCGCCTTTTTATTATTTCATTTAACAATCTTAATTAAGTTCTCGCATAGGTTTTGCAATGGCATTATATATAGTATACAATTCACCTATGATATATGAGTACAAAATTTTAAGTGGCATTTTTGCTCAATTTTTTCAAACACGAGGGCTGTTTTGCATATTTTTATGGATAGTAAACAGGATCTCCATGAGGAAGTTAATGCAAGCATTTAAAAGAATAGCAGGAATCAAAAAATTCAAACTATTTTTGGATTGCAACCAATCTCCCTCATTTAATTCTCCAACTTCCATTTTGTTTGATCTTTTCCTCATTTATGGCTGCCTCTTTTTTCTCCCTTTCTCACTCTTCTTTTTGCTCTCTATTAAAGAACCCCCATCTCACATTCTGTCTGTTGCAATGCTTTCAAACCTCTCTCTAAAAATAGAATGAAGATTGTTTCTCCATTTTTTTACCCTCTCCCTCATGGCCAAAGAGTTGATTGTCTTACCGAGTCTAAGCATGTTTGCTTAGAACAATTTATTCTTGTTGTTTGTTCTTTTGTAAGTATATACAACTTTTTTTGAAATCTAAAAATTCATTTTTTTTTCTCTGCTTATGGCTTTTTAGTTCATATTTGCTCCTGAGTATATGCTCTCTCTCTATAAAGAGCTGATTAATTAGCATGTTAGAACCTGAGTCCTTTAAGGGGAAAGCAAAAATGTATTTGTGGATAGCAGGGTGTTATTAGTGTTAGTTTGTAACAATTTAGAAGTAAAATTTTTGTTTTACGGTCTTTTCGCAGCTTAGGCCAATTGACAGATTTTGAACTGTTCGTAACCCAACAATTAGAAAGTCAAGTTCCACAAAAATGATACTAGATAGCATTCCAAGAGCTCAAAAGAAAATAAAATGAATCCTGTTTTGTATATACATTGTCATGTTTACCAGTAACATTATTTAGTTAACATGATATTGGTCCGGTTCAATTAGAGAGTTGATGCCACTTATATTGTGGGCCCACTCTTCAATTGAGCCGTGCCAATATCACGTTAGTTCAGGGGCGGAACCAGAATACCGAATTAAGAGGGGAGGGGCGATTTGGAGTTAGGAGGGTCGATTTATGCTTATATGATTATATGCTTATATGGCCTCTATTTGTATATTAATTTTCCATTAGCTGTGGTATGGATGTAACTATTTTCTTGTACATTCTATTTTGAACTGTTTGTTGCTTGTGGAACTTATTAAGCAGTTTCTTTAAGAAAAGATAGATTGGTGTAATTATTCAGTTTTAGATACACACAAGAGATTCGCAATTGAAAATCTCACTCATGAACTTATTTTGCATATATATCTTCAATTTATTTTGAAGGATTTATATGCAAAACCTTATTTTGGGTTATAATATAGTGATCATTGTGAAAATATATAAGACAATTTTCAACACAATCCTCAATGTCTTAATTTCAAATGTCTCATTGTGTTATAATAGTGATCACTGTGAAAATTGTCTTATTTTATGGTTCACGTGTTGAAATTAAAGGCGATAAGTTATTTCCAGTGGCGTAGCTAGAAATTTATATTAGATGGGTTCATAAATTTTTATTTTGACTTATTATAGTCACTGAACCTGTTTCCATCATATCAGTAAGGTCCAACTAAATATTCAGTTGGGTCCTTTAACTTATTTATTCACAATTACATCATGTATTTATTAAATTTAACTTATTTTATTTAAATTTAAATATTGTTTTTGTCTAAATTTTTTTTTCAGGTGGGTTCATGGACCCACCAAACTAAGCTTATCTTCGCCCCTGTTTCCATCTACACTTAAATGACGTTTGGTTATCAATTATATTTGCAAGATAGTCTAGAATTTATTTATATATATATATTTTTTTTTTGCTAGCCTTCTTGTATAGAACACATGTGCAAAAGGGCAAAACTATCGATGGCTATGTACATTGTAAATATAGAATGTTTCAATTTCCAAAAGGAATGTCACTGAATTGAATAAAGATATCTTGAGCCATGGAGAATGTTTCAATTTTCAGGTTTTGAATCTTTAATTTGCCTTGAAAATATGTGACACCATTTAATTAGTGGCCAATGAATTCATCTGTTTTTTACTTTTTTTATATTTTTGCATTCTTAATATTTTCTTCAGAAGGATTATTAATGGCCGATTGTTAAACAATAACTTCTCTTTTGTTTAGAAATAAATTGGTGGTGCTTTTGATAATGAGACTGACAACAACGATTGACTAATTGAAAAAAAATGCTTTGGTATTTCTTAAATGTAAAGATAGAAAATGTTAAAGCGTGAGCAATAATGGCAATAGTGTCTGAGCTGCGCCTCCATACATAATGCCTTCATGGGTGAGTGTTAGTAGTGTTTTAATCACGGGGCTGGTCGGGTACCCGTGGATCCGACCCGTCCGGATCCACGAATCTACGGGTACGACGGGTCCACGGGTCCGAACCCAAAACTTCTAACTTGACCCATGATAAATCCGGACGGGTCGGGTCCAGGCGGGTCGGGCACGGGTCGGTTCGGATTCGTCCATTTTTTTATTTTTAATTTTTTCAAAAAATTTTTAATTTTTTTCGAATTTTTTAATTTAAAACTGCATATTATTTTAATATATATTTTGCATAATTCTTTCATTATCAACACACTTGAACAAATCCCTCTCAATATAAGTCACCAAGCAATCATTCAACTATTGATCCTCCATTCTATTTCTTGATGCTTATTTCACCACATTCATTACTGAAAATGTCCTTTCAACATTAGCGGTGGCCATCGGCAATATCAATGCCAACGTCAGTAATCTATAACCAAATGATAAACAATGTGTTTTTTCTTTCCACGAGCTTTTGAGAAAGTTCACTCATTCTCTTTACCTCTAAAAAAATCAGTATTATCTTGCATATCCAAATAGATTTTCTCCAATTGATTTTTCAAAATAGAAAGTTTCCATTTGCTAAAATACGAAGGATAAAATTGAGTAAGTTTAAGTAACTTGTCAATGTTAACGAATTTTAACAAGATAACAATATAAACACATCATTATAACACTCATGTCATGCTCTTCATTCTCTGCTCTTCCTAAATATTTTTTGTCATTATACTATGAATAGAAATAATTAAGGTAAGTAAAGGCTTAATGCTATTCGAAAAAAAGTAAAGGTTTAATGCATCTCAGTCACCGATTATTTGATTATTTATTTAATAATATTATTTACCAAATTATTTTAATTGTAAGCTGCTTTTTATTTTTTCAGTTACAACGGTATAATCTCTCAAATTGTAATCTTACAAAATTAATAAATCATAGACGTATTGTAATATTTATTCAACTACTGCCATGTTTCTTAGGTAATAATTGAATATAAAGTAGACTTAGTGCCAATATTTTTATTGAAATACTAGTATATTCTTTTTGTCAAAAACTTTTTTATTTTGTTCTTATTATTTTTATAATGGTCAAAGGAGCTGAGCATTACATGCTTGAACACATTAATCTTTCTTTTCCTCGGAGTGTTTATGAATGATTAGTATAGAAATATGAAAAATACAGATATTTTTTTAAAGATTTCTTTTTCGTTTTCTTTTTCTTATTTTATGAATGTTTATGCACTTTTTATTTAAATAACTCTTACGTGGAAGAGATACAGTGGCACATGAAATAATAAAGTGATTTGTGTAACAAGAAACATAAATATTAATTTGAAACAGACTAGTACTTCCCTCTCTTCTCCTCAGCAGCAGTTGTCGCCACTTCAGCTGCTTTCCACCGAATTCGCCATCATCGATCTTTGTTTTCTTTTCTCCGACCTAGGCTGCATCTGTTCCGACACCAGTACTATTATTCACCAGATCTATCACCACCACTTTGTCTTTCTTTCCTCCGACCTACGCCGCTTTACATTCGACACAATTGTTCTCCACTAGATCTGCCATCATCCTGTCTTCAATCCATCTGACCTAACCTACATCAGTTCAAACACCACCTCTAGTTTTGCCCCTGCCTCTTATTTTCCTCGACCTAGCCTCCACGTACTAGATCTACACCACCTCACAACTAAACAGAGCCGGCATAGACACCACCTCATATACAATCATTTTTTCTTACACCGCCACTGCACGTCTGCACACGCTCACTCCACTGACAAATCTGCCACCTGTTTATACTCTCACCTCGCCTCTCAAGTCTCAACCACCACATTTTCACCTTCTAGCTGATGCTCTCGACCTCCCACCAATCTGTTCATTGGGGTCTCCTTGAGATTTAACTTATTTCGTCGGATCTTGTTGTCATATGAAGTTGTTCACGAAGTTGTTTATCGATTTGGGTTGATGTTTATAGGTTTAATTTAAGGGTCATCACTTTGAGATAAATTTGTTGTTTGTATTTTTCTTTTTCTTTTTTTCCTCATTCATGATTCATGTGTATCATTTCTTTCTTCTTTTTCTTTGTGACAGTTTAATAAAATTAGACTAGTTAGTAGTAAGCAAGTTTCTTACTACTTCCAAGAACAATTACTGCAAAGCTATGTTGCACGAGTGCGGGTGCGAGTATCGTATCCGATACGATGCGAGTGCGGCGATACAACAATTTAAAAAAATCTTGGATAAGGTTGCGGCTATATATAATAAAATTTTAATAATAAAATAAATCATATGATAGATAAAAAATGTATTAATCAATATGTTCATAATATATATATATATATATGTCAAACACACTATAATCACAAAAAACAACTTGGTCTAGTGGTCCTTCTATCCATCAAAGGCCCTAAGGAATAGGGAGGAAGCTTGGTTCGATTCCCAGAGCTCACAATTTATGTCTCCAGACATGTAATAAGTGCGAACCTTAGGATTGGTGTCAGAATACGCACCCAATTGTATCTGACGCGAATTTTGTATCCGTCGGTAATACAGCTGCAATGCAATACCATCACTGCTATACATGAAATCTGACTAAACAACAAAGTAGAACATTTCCATAAACAATATAATATGTTGCACGAGTGCGGCGATACGGTGATTTTAAAAAATTTAGATACTAGTGGGACTATATATATTAAAATTTAATTTAATATATCATAATTAAAAATTTATATAAGTGAATATATATATGAAAACAATTATTATATATAAGAGAAAATATGACATAATGATAAGATGCCTTAATGGAAAGTGACTTTTTTTGTTCGAATTCCCTCCATGCTTCATTTTCCACTCATTTTTCAACGATTTTGCAAGAACCAAAGAATCCGTGAAGTATCAAAACATATTGAATCGTATCAGAGACCGAATATGTGGTCAAAGTGAATAAAATAATCGAATACACCACATGACGTGTTCGATACGCACTCGAGAAGTATCAAATAAGTATCAGATATGAGTACGTTAAGATATTTGAAGTATCCGGATAACATAAATAATATACAAAGACAATTAAAGTTGGAGCTCGTCATACTATTAAAGAAGTAAAAGAGAATAAAAGAAAACCAAAATCTGAATTGGGTAAATTTTTAGGAGGTCTCTAAATTATCAAATTCATTTTTCGTCACTGAGCTTTGAATTATTCATTCTTAATCACTGAAATGTAATATATCTCCAAATTTAGTCAATCTTTCATTGTTTTTCATAAAAAAAGTTAACGAAAAATTCACATGGTGCCCACACAGCAATTATATTTGAAAGATAAATTATTACAAAGAATTTAGAAGGAAAAAGATGCAATTTATTTCAATTTTGTTAATATTTTTTATTAAAATCAATAAGAAATGACTAAATTTGAAGACATATTAAAATTTAGTGACTAAAAATAAATAATTTAAAATTCAATAAACAATAACAAATTTTGATAAAAAAATTTGGTGACCTCCAAAATTTACCCATCTGAATTTGATTTGCCACGAAAAATGTTGCCATATATGGAACTTAACGTGATAATTTCTCTTGATAATCTTTTGTGCCACTTCAAGTCTTTAACAGTTCATGGCTTATCTGAAAAGTCTGACAAGAGGGACCATTATTTTAAAGAAATTGTGGTGACTCTTAAATGTGAAGATAGAAAAATGAATAGGAATGTGAACTATTTTTTTTTTTGACAAAAGCAAAAAGCAAAATTCAAGATAAACTGCCCGTTTTCATTATTTTTTGAAAACCAGGAATGTGAACTATTAATTGGCATCAGTCTCTAGAATTGCTCTGTTCATATATGTGCCTTCATTTATGTTTTGGAATCGTCTTGATAACATTGCTCCTACAATAGAAAACATAATTTATTTGTCTAATGGAGTGGTGAGTCACAAGACTTTCATGAGGAAGGTATGAAGTTCAAGTTCCGTCAGAGACTATTTTAAGAAAGTTTTTTCAAGTTTATTTTCTGCTTTGTTCGTGGGTGTGTGTTGTAATTCTACGGGCAATGAATAAAAAAAGAAAACATAATTTATTTTATTTTTAATCTAAGTCACTTTATTCATCCGATCTTTTTCTTAATGTGTCATGTGTTAGAGAAATACAATTCTTTTGTGTTCATAGCACGAATAATTGTGCTATTGATCATATAATTTATTATTATACATATATTTTAGTGTTACATTTGTTTGTTTTATTCTTAAAATTTAATATATGTAAATTACATAATCAACTAATAAAATTTTAGTTTTGTGACAAAACTTTAAACAAGATTCGGTTTTTTTATTAGCACTGATGTGATTTGAATTATACCATAATCCTATATAAAAATTGCAAGTATACAACCGTCGATTATAGTATTTAGGCATCAAATTTTCAGGAAAAAGTCAGATTTAGTTTCTTCAATAGAGTTAATTTAAGAAGTGAAAAAGAAAGTAAAAAGATTGATGTTGGTTTGTTTTTTTATTTTATAAGCTAAAGTAAAATTGCAGAAGTTTTAGAAAGAACAAGATGAGAGACTTAGAGTTCATATGATTTACTATCCACTTTGTTTGATAAATGTTTGTTTTGTATTATGAAGGCGCAATTCTCAAATTTTGGTATTAAGGTATATCTCTATATTAACATCATATCTAAATTAGAATAATTTTCACCACTCGTTACTTGATCATCATAGTCTAAATTCATTAAGATCTAATTGTCCTAATTAACTTTAAACAATATTAATTCACCTCTCGGTACTTGGTACAATTTCTCAAATTAACTAGGTTAAGCCTATAGACAACAATGTCACGTTTCGGTACTTATATTATTATCTACCTTGCTACTTGTGGTCAGAGTTTAACAATTCAATTTCTCAATTACAATAATTAAATCATATGTTATCTGATTTGATCAAGATCACAAGCAATTGAAACAAGCACAATCTATATGACAAAACAATCAAATAAGATAAAATATACCAAGTAAGATACAACAAAGTTTGAAGTAACCCCTAGAAAACCTAAAGAGAACTAAGCCCAACATGGCTAGATACATACAATCAAATAGTTCTCTAAAAGAAAGTAAAAGAAAGAAAAAATAAACCAAGATGAATATAGTATCCAAGACTTATTTCTTTTTCTTCTTCTCTCCCTAGACTCTCTCTTTCTCTTTCTAAAAATATGCAATGGAATAGAACTTAGAACTTATACCAACACTTTCTCTGTTTTGGCATTCCATATATATACTAAAGCCTACAATTCAAAAACAAAAATTTCAAAAATTGAAAAGCAATAAATAGCTCACTTTGTCCAAATCTGAATTTTCAAAAACAGAAATGCTTCTTTTGACATGTAAAATCTAAATTCAAACTTAAACACCCATGTCAGCCACCTAAAATTCGATTTGCATCCATAAAATTCAAACCAGCCACAAATGCATGGTGATTATGCACCTGCTTGGCATCCAAATTGAAACCTCTTTAAATTATTTGGCACTTTGAGTTAGATCCAAGTCTTTGTACCTATGTGTAGCCTAACATTCATACTTTCAAGCTCTGAACTATTGTTTGCTCTTTTTGTAAATTCTCAGAAATTCAAACCCCAAAGTCAAAGAAAAAACAACAAAAACTGCCCTCATTTCTTAAACCCAATTTTGAGTCTAGTTTTCTAAATCAAAATTAAAACATTTCTAGATCCTTTCACGTTTTAAGCCTTTCCAGTATTCAAAACAAACATCTAAATTATCTTAAATCAATCATCAAACTTGTTTTCATGCATTTGATTGCTTGTTTAGAAGTAATTTAGGTCTGGTGCTCAACTGAACCCCAAATTGAAATTCTTTTCTGAGCTTGATTTGAATTGCTTTTGTGATGATTAAATGGTGCTCATGCACATGGTTGTGGACTTTCTTGATGATTACAAGGTCAAGTTAGCCACTGAAACCCAAACCGGTACTTCAAATTGACCAAATTGTATTCAAATTGAACCAAACTCAAATTCGAAGCAGTGGTAAATTGAATTGAATGTTTATTTGATGTTGTTGATGCTTGTAAATGCTTATGGTACTCCAAAGAATTAAATTGAGCACTTGAAATTCAAATTTGAATCATATCCTTGCTGTCCTGACCCAAATGCCTTTGACAGTGAGTAAAACTCGATTAAATTCAAATTCAAATTGTGCCAAAATAAATAGGCACTTGCCTAATGTTGCCCAATGGAGAACCCTAAACGAGAGAAGCCAAATTGAACCCTGAAAACTCAATATAAAATTCAAAGTTTCACTATTATGACTCAAATCCTTCTCTCACGGTGAACTAAATCAAACCAGCAGTCAGATTGCATAACGTACAACTTTTTTATTTTTTCTTTGACTTTTATCACCAGCTTTAGCAACAATCGGTGATAAAAGTCACTTTTATCACCGGTTATTAGTAAAAAACTGGTGATAAAAGGTAAGGCATTATTTCCGGTTGTTAATACTTTTAGTACCCCTTCTACTATGTCGAAAAAAATTCGGTAATAAAGACAAAAAACACGAGAATAATGCTAATTTTTGGTGTAGTGGATCTTTCTGTTAAGTTCTTCACATGTTGAGAGCAAGTGGGCTAATATAATGTATTCGTGTTGAAGAAATAGGTGATTTTTCGATGAACAAATTATCTACAGTGAGCCTGTGCTTTTTTAGTTGTAATTCAGGCTTAGAAATAACCAAGCAAATTGGTCAGGGAGTTAAGTGGAAAAAACTTTGGGGCAGGAAATCACAGGCCCAAAAATTTAAAGGATATATCTGTTAAAATGTCTTCGGTTCTACATTACTGGTGAGAGGTGACTGGTGACTGGTGATTGGTGCCTGGTGAAATTGAACAAAAAAATCCATGTCAAACAGACCATTAGATTGTATACTTGTATGGAGTCTGTAACAAAGGAGATGATTGTACCTTTCCAAGTGTCCCTGACATACAATTAATGAATAACTAGTATTGAAGATGATGGAAGGTGGAGATGAACTGCTGGGAGGATTTTTGAGTGATGGATCATGGAACAGGAAATAACACGCATCTTACGAAACAAATTGAATTGAACAGTTCAAAACTTCGGATCCGCATAAAAAATATTTCTACTCGATCGAGAGATGATTCCGTTTTCTAGTTTTGTGGGGTGCATGACCTTACTTGAGAAATTAGAAAATATTTACTTGATGGGAACTGATGAAAGTTCTATAATTATTCTGATGAAATAGATTCTGCTTCGCTTTGAAATGAAATTCGTTGTTTTTCTTTTTTTCTGGAATTTCTTTGATCTAGTCCGCTTCAAACTCATCTCACGATTCTCCTATATCATAAAACAACCCCGCTTCAACTAATCTCGTCTATTCGTTTAAATTGGACGGTTAGATAAAACAATATCATTTGTACCCATTTTTATCGGTGCTTACTGCACCTGTTTAATCTGGACCGCTAGATTAGATATGAACGAATATGATTTTATAATACAAAAGTCCTCTGAATCATATAATTAGCGGTCACTCATCCATATCTAATCAGAAAAGTAATAAATAGCAAACGGTCTAATGACCGTTGGAGACCATATTGGCCATAACGGCTAGTTTGGTTTTTTTGGATATAAATAGCCATATAAATGTAGAAACAATACAATACAACAAAAAATATAATGCAATATTACTCTCTCCATTATCTTCTCAAATTATAATTTCCAACATGGTATCAGAGCAAGTTGTTGCTCGATCCAGAAAAGCTTCCGCAAAATCAATGGCTAAGGCCTCTTCTAACAAAATCACCCATGTCCAAGTCAAAGAGAAAGAAAAACTCACTTGGACACAAGTGGTGGCTATATCCGGCAACAAAGCCAACGATAAAAATCGAGCTTGTGCAAAAGCCTCAACTCTTAACAGCAGTCTTCAAGATCAACCTCCCGTTACAGAAATCTTGAGCCTTAATGATGGCAATAAGAAAAAAAAAAGGAAAGAAGGCCAGGCGTCCACTCGGTGCAATCATTGCAAACGACGAGGTCACACGAGGGTCAGTTGTTGGATTCTCAATCCTTTTCTTCAGCCATTTCAAAAAACAGGAAGGCAGAGGCGCTGCTAAGAGGGATCCAAAAAAGGGGGACCAAAAAGATGTTCCAACCGATTATAAAGGTTCATATTTAATACATTCTTATGGGCTTGGTAAAACTCACACTTTTAATATTCTCTTATCTAATTTAGAAAAAAAGAAAGGAAGAAAACAAACGTACCAATTTAGGCCTCAAGATGACCAATTTTACAAATAAAAATGACCATGATAAATGGATACTTGATTCTGGTGCAACATACCATATGACCAGTAACAAAAATATACTACATAATTACCAACCATTAAATGACATTAATTTTGTGACTGTTTCTAATGGTGAGAAAATGAAAATTAAAGAAATTGGTGAAATTGAATAATTTTCAAGAAAATAAAAAATGTTTTGCATGTAGGAAATTGTTCTTACAATCTTTTGTCTATAGAAAAAAATTACAAGTGAGTTGAATTGTGAAGCTATTTTTTCATCTAAAAATATAATTTTTCAAGAATCAATAACCAAACAAATTTTTGGTGAAGGTTCTTTTGAAAACGGCCTTTATGTTTTTAATTATCAAAAAATGAATTTTCATATTAAAAAAGATGACTTAAGCAATTTATGGCATAGAAGAATTGGACATCTAACTAATAATGTTCTTCAGAAATTATTCCCAACTCTAAACTATGAATCAAATTCATGTGATGCATGTATTATTTCTAAACAAACGAGATTACCATTTCCCTCATCAACAACACAATCAAAAGAACTATTTGAACTTGTTCATTCCGATATTTGGGGACCGGCACCCTTGACTTCATATAATGGATTTAATTATTTTGTCTTATTTATAGATGATTTTTCAAAAACTACTTGCATATATTTGTTAAAATCAAAATCCGAAGTATTTTCAAAATTTCAAGAATTTTGCAACGAAATTGAAAATCAATATAACACAAAAATTAAGATTTTTAGATCCGATAATGGTACAGAATATATTAACAATAATTTCACCGAATTTCTAAAACAAAAAGGAATCATTCATCAAACCACATGTGTTTATACCCCTCAACAAAATGGAATTTTCGAAAGAAAAAATAGACACATATTAGAAGTAGCTATATCTCTTTTATTTAATAATAATGTTCCAAAACGATTTTGGTCGGAAGTGATTCTTACCGCTACATACTTAATAAATAGACTACCTAGCTCAATTCTTAATTACCAAAGCCCCTTGGAAATTTTGTACAAAAGAATATTGATTATAAATCACTTAAGAGTATTTGGGTGCACATATTTTTTCACACACAAAGAATTGATACGTTGGACAAAATCGCTATAAAAACTATATTTCTTGGATATTCTTCAAGCAAGAAGAGTTATAAATGTTATGATCCGATTAATAAAAAATTCTATGTTTCTCGAGATGTAACATTTCGAGAAAATAAACCTTTTACCAAAAGACTTGTTCTAACAATGGTGAGACCAATAAACCGGACCAAATTTTTTTCTATGTCTCCAATTGTGCATGAATTAGATATACCAAGTAGAGTTGAAGATACGAATGTGCAAGAAGAAACCGAAAATTCAAATCAAGAAGACACAAGTGAGGGGGAGCATGACAACACGTCCCAAACCTCTCTTGAAACCGAAGAAGAAGAAGGAGGGAGGGAAGAAAGTAGCGATGTTGGAGGAGAAGTCTCATTGAAAAGATTAACTCGTCCATCAAAGTCGTCTACAAGGTTACAAGATTTCCTAACCTACAAGGTTCAATATCCCATCCAAAATTATGTTTCATACGATAAAATAAGCAATCCATCGCACTTTCTTAAGTGCAATAACAAAAAATGAAGAACCAAAAAAATTTGACGAAGCAAAAAAGAATCCAACTTGGACTAAGGCCATGAAAGAAGAGTTATGTGCCTAAGAAAAAATGATACTTGGACAATTGTTCAATTGCCCAAAGAAAAAAAAACTCGTTGGTTGCAAATGGGTTTATAAAATAAAATACAATAGTGATGGTACCATTGAACGGTATAAAGTAAGATTAGTTGCCAAATATACCCAAACATACGGTATTGATTACCAATAAACCTTTGCATCGGTTGCAAAGATGAATATCATACGGATTTTATTATCCGAAGCAATAAATAATGATTGGAGCCTATATCAAATAGATGTAAAAAATGTTTTCTTCAAGGGACACTTGAAGAAGAAGTATATATATCCCTACACAACATTCTTTTTTTCAAGAAGCAAAATGTTGTGGCATGATCAAGCGCGGAAGCGGAATATCGAGCCATGGCATCCACCGCAAGCGAGCTCACTTGGATCAAACAATTGCTTGAAGAATTAAATCTTCCAATCAAGGGTCCAATGAAGATGTATTGCGATAATAATGCGGCAAGACACATTGCTTCAAATGTCGTATTTCACGAAAGAACAAAACATTTTGAAGTTGATTGTCATTTCATACGAGAAAAGGTGCAAGCAAAAGACACCGAGACTCCCTACGTGAAGAGTCAAGACCAATTGGCCGACATCTTCACGAAAGGATTAGAGCCAAAATTATTTAACGATAATGAAATCAAGTTAGACTTAATTGATATTTACAATTCTAACTTGAGGGGAGTGTTGAAAAGTAATAAATAGCAAACGGTCTAATGACCGTTGGAGACCATATTGGCTATAACGGCTAGTTTGGTTTTTTTTGGGTATAAATAGCCATGTAAATGTAGAAACAATACAATACAATAAGAAATACAATGCAATATTACTCTCTTCATTCTCTTCTCAAATTATAATTTCCAACACAGACGGTCCAGATTTCACGAGTGCAGAGAGCACCAGAAAAAAAACGGTGCAGAGAATACGATTCTCGTTTAGATGAGCGGATAACATAATCATGTAATTTCTTGAAATAACAGCAGAGAGATTGGCTTTGCTCTTCCCCCTACCTCCTCCTCTCTGATCTGAACTTGCTATTATTTTGAAAAAAAAAAAGGAGGGCCCTCTTTTTCATATTTGTTCTGTCGGATTAGAAATTAACGCTCAATCGCTACTATTGAATTGCAGGAGATTGTGGATCTCATCCGTTCATTTAAATTCAATGATCCGATATAAAAAATAGAGTCCTATTCTTCTTTTTTTGAAAAATAGATGATCTCAATCACGGTGCTTGTCATGGATTAGAAATTAACGCTCAATCGCTACTATTGAACTGTTCATTTATTGAATTATGTGACTAACAGTGCGTTATTGAAGTGATTTAAATTGAAGTGCATTACAGAAGTCATTAACTAAATGACAAACTTAATGATGCTATTCGGATTGTAAGATTAGCATTGATTATTGCAGGTCACTTCACGAGATGTATATATTCAACTGTTCATTTATTGAAATAACTATATGACAAAAGAAGTGCATTATTGAGGTGATTTACATTGAACTGCATTATTGAAGTCATTGACTATATAACAAAATTGGTGATGCTATTCAGATTGTAAGGTTTGCATTAATTATTGTAACTTGACGAGCTCACAGCAGAATTATTTAGATGCTTTCATTTAGACGCCTCTATTTGTCACGAGATCACAGTAGAATGACTTAGATGCGTCCCATCTCCTTCAAAAAAAAGAATGACTTAGATGCATATATTGTAAAGAGACATTTTCTAAAAGAAAACAATTTATATTCAAGCTGTTCAATTAACTTCATGTTAATCTGCAAAACGTAGTGAATATATAACTGTATATGGGTTGTTGAATCGGTGGGCCCATATGTTTAATTTCCATATAAAAGTTACTTTTGCCTACACAGAAGAAACATTCCAACTCCAATTAATCATTTACTTCTTGATTTCTCAACCATTTTCCTTCTCTGGCTGCTCCTAAAGCTCATTGAAGTCTTCAATCCAGTAAAAAAAAAATCCTATGTATCAGTTGGTTTCTGTTCAAGTCCAATATTCCTCTCTTATAAATATTGTACCTCTATAATTCTATATACAACACTTTCCTTCTCTGGAAAGCATTAGATGCATGGCTGAAACTGCGATTATTTCTGGTGCTTCCTCTGCTATATCCTCTGCCATAAACAGCTTAGCGACTCTTGCTTGGAATGAGATTAATTTTCTCCGCAATGTTCCCACCAATGCTCAATCAATTGGAGTCAATTTGAGAGCAATCCAGAGCTACTTGAAAGATGCTGAGAGCAAACCCAACAAAAATCATATGACGGCCAACTGGTTGAGAGAGATCAAGCGCATGGCATATTGATCGAGCCGAAGATGTCATTGAGAAAATTGTTTGGTTGCAACGACGCCGTAATCGCTCAAAAGGTTGCACCGGCGCCTTCTCAAGGTATTCTAACATTCCTGGATATCTAAAAAGTCTCCATGATATAGGAACGGAGATCGATAGGATAAAGAATGAAATTCCTGGTATCATTGATATAATAAAAAAACTCAATGATGTTGACATAGGAGAAGGTAGTAGTAGTATGGTTGATCAAATCGAGGATCAATGGTCAAATGACCCCAGAACAAAATTGAATTTTAGAGAAGAGGGTGAAGTGATTGGATTTGATAAAGAAATAACGAAAATAGTAAGAGAATTACTAGATCCAGAAAATAAACAACTCATCGTTATTTCCTTATCAGGAATGGGTGGTATTGGAAAGAGTACGCTTGCTAGAAAGGTTTCCAATCACCTTGATGTAAAAACACACTTCGATGTAAATGTATGGATTACCGTTTCCAAACAGTACGATGTCCCACGTTTACAAAAGCAAATCCTAAAAGTTGTCACCTCTGTTGAAAATGAGCATCTAGAAACGATGACTCCAGAACAAGTGAGAGAGAAGCTGACTGATTCTCTTAAAGAGAGAAAATATTTGATCGTGATAGATGATATATGGACAACCAAATCATGGGATGATATTAATCCACATAACTCAACATTTCCTAATGTGAATAATGGTAGCAGGATTGTACTAACCACCCGAAAACTTGATGTTGGAAAGTACCCTGAAATTAGAACATTTGTGCATGAACTTCAATTGTTAGATCCCGATAAAAGCTGGGAACTTCTTAAGAAAAAGGCTCTTCCACCATATGTGGAAGTGAGTGATCTAGAACGAAATAAATTGGAGCGTTTAGGTCCACAACTTGTGCAAAAATGCGACCGTTTACCACTTGCTCTAGTTGTATTGGGAGGTTATTTATCAAAACATCCTGATTATCAAACATGGTCTAGGATGGCTGTAAACGTAGATTGGAATGAAGCGGGAAATCCGATAAACATATCACAAATACTGGCACTTAGTTATCATGATTTACCAAATTATTTAAAGCCGGCCTTTTTGTACATTACGGCCTTTTCGGAAGACCAAATTATAAATTCTTCAGAATTACGAAAATTGTGGATAGCAGAAGGATTTGTACCTCCTGGTCAGAAGAGTAAATTGGAACAAAGGGCCGAGATCTATCTAAACCAGCTATATGAAAGGGGCTTGGTGCAAGTTGTCAGAAAGAATAGAGTTCATGGACGAATCAGTAGAATCAGAATCCATGATGTGTTGCGTGATTGGGGCATAGAGAGAGCCCGAGATGAAGGATTTTTTTCTGTCATTAAAGATTCTAATGATGTCAATCCTTCTGAAGCACAAATTTCCTATCGCGTTGCTCTTCATGAGTATAGTGATGAAGATCTAGCCATCTCAATGCCCAATTTGCGTACATTCTTAGGTTTTGAATTGCCATCATCAAATAATATTTCTTTACGTGGTTGGAAATCTTTACGTGTTATGAGTTTTATCCAGAAGGAAATGGCTGGCCCGGAAAAATCACTAAAGTACATAAAGCAAATGATATTTTTACGATACCTTTGTGTGAGAAATTGTAGAACCATTTATATTCCTTCTTCAATCAAACAACTCAGTAATTTACAAACTCTGGAATGTCGATTTTCAGAGATAAGATCTGTACCCAGTTCGTTATGGGAAATCCAAACTCTTAGGCATGTTTCTATGGTTGCATGCCATTCGATGTAACTGGAATGGTCCCAAAAAAGGCCAAGGAAAAAACTTACAAACACTCATTATTAGGAATATGCTTCCTAGGTCACGGGCAATTAATGTGGGTTCGACGTATACAGGCATAGATGCAGTGGCCATAGCAATAGAAGAAATGGAACAGATTGTTAAACTGCGAATAGAAAACTTTGAACTTTCACTGAATAGGAATATCCTATCTAAAATCTCTCGCCTTCACCATCTTGAGGTGTTGGAGCTCAGAACCCCAATACGCTGGCTGACAAGAATCCCTGCTATTAGTGAATTTCCGCAAAACCTACTGAAGCTTGTACTATTTTGTGAATATATGGTGGAAGATCCAATGCCTGTCTTGGAGAAGCTCCCCAAACTTGTTATGCTCCAGCTATGCTGTATTTATAACTTCAAGGACATGCATTGCTCTGCTAATGGGTTTCTGCAGTTGAAATATCTCAAACTTCATTATTCGTCTGTACTGGAAGACTGGAAAGTTGATGTCGGGGCCATGCCAAGCCTGTGTCACCTCAAGCTTATTGATTGTAATGTCCTAAAAATGTTTCCTGAGGAATTGTTGGAACATCAGCAGCTTCAGCTAGTAGAGATCATTAAAATGAGTCATTTACATGAGGTTGACTATGGTAGGCTCAAGGAGAAAGGATGCAAGGTGATCTTGGCTGAGGAAGAGTATGATAACAAAGTGTCAGGTATATTAATATACCTCTCAAATCTTATGTTCTGTTTTTTTTCTCTCTTTAATCACCAATATTGTAGTTGATCATGATAAATTATTTTAGGAAATGCATCTTTCTTAGTGTTTCGTTATTAAATGTAATGATGCTCTCATAACATATAGTGTTTTGGCGAATGCATGATCTTCTATTTTATTATTATTAGTAGTATACACACGCATAAAATTAAATCCATTAAGGCCCTTCTAGGTTCTTTTGTCTTTGCCATTGAAACTAAAGGTACGCCTTTTGATGAAAAAAACTCCTACGTACGTCTCTACTTTCATCATATCAATAACTTATTTAGTTTTGATATGTCACACATATATATAGGATCGTTTTCTTAATTTATTTGCAAAGAGTTTGAATGCCACATATTATTGAATTCTTGTGCATTCATATTTGTTTAGAGGTACATATTGCTTTGAAATTTTGAATGACTAATTAATCAATTTTGTTATTTGATTTTAGACTTCTGAGGTTTCAAATTGAGAGAGCTGTCACTGGTGCGAGGAGTACTACGCCTTTGAGGTATGGATTTTTGGAGAATCATTGCAGTATATTTTGTCTCCAAATTAATTATTTTTTTTCTTTCCTAAAAATATATATTATGTATTCTTATAGTGAGTTCTATGTTGCAGTTAAACTGATGCATTTGTATCTATCGTTGTCTCGTTTGACGTGGATTGTGTTTTGTTGGATTGTATTACTATAACTATGATTTGTATTTTCTACTATGGACCATGCATTCGTTAATTTGTTGCTTAAGATGTGCGGTTATTTCCATTTGGGTGTATTGTACTTCGATTGTATTTGGTTTGTATTTGTATTTTGTATTTTGATTACGTTGGACAATAATTTGTTTCTTAGTTGTTGTAATTCAGGCTTAGAAATAACCAAGTAAATTGGCCAGGGAATTAACAAAAGAAGTAAAAAAAAAAGTTGGCAGGATAGGAAATCACAGGCCCAAAATTTTGAAGGGTATATCTGTAAAAATGTCTTCTGTTGGCAAAGCCTACTTTCCTCAAAAAAAAAAAATGTCTTCTGTTCAAAATGTCTGGTGAGGAGTGAGTGGTGATTGGTGAACTCAACTTTCTTGTTAATTACTTGTTTAAAATTATTTAACAAAAAATCCAGTCAAACAAACCATGCATTAGGTTGTATGGAGTATGTAGCAAGGATAAAATTGCAGCATCCCAACTCCAAGTGCAAAATGAAGAAAACAGTGTGATTGTATCTCTCCAGACGTTTCATGAAATCCTGCAAGTCTCTAAGGTAAACTAAAAACAGCAGATGGATAATTTATTTTCCAATGGAGGGAAGAAAACCATACGATAATAACAGTAATTGTTTTTTTTCTCATCAGCAACAGTATGACAAGGATCTGTATAACTCCAATATATAGATGTATCATTAAAGAATGCACAAGAACTAAGAACTAAGAACTATTCACCTTTGGCTGACATCCACTCGGGGAAATCTATCACAAGAAAAGATAGCGGTTAGAAAACCAAGCATGCAAACAAGCAAACACCAAAACCAACAATAACCGATGTGTTACATGTGTGCAGGAAAAGGTTTACATGATAGATTAAATACAAGCAGCTATTTAGCATAGTACAAGGAAATTACATAGTATTATCCAATTATCCTGCCACTTATTTACTACTCATTCACTAGATATTACTTCCACATAAACCCTAACAGCTCTACATTCGACATGAACGATCCAGATGTAGTTGCTAGATTAAGCCTTCCCCAGCTCCTTCAGGAAATCAACGTGGTCTACCAAGACCTGAGGATAAGGAGAATTGATTCCACAGATTTATTAAAATAAAGACAGAACAATATACAATTTCTATTTGATTCATGTAGAACTTATTTTTGATATGCTTGACGAGCCGACATACAAATTCAGCCACCTTATGAAAATGAAATCCAATATGGGATTCATTTCTAGCCTACCCCAACTTGTTTGGGACAAAAGGCTTTGTTGTTGTTGTTGTTGTTCATGTATTTTTTTTTGAGATAAAAATAGGGACCAAACCTCCCAACTACAAATATCAACAAGGAATCCAAGCCAGATTTCGAACCCAGTGACCTCCCATTCAGAGCATATTACCTTGGTCCTCAGAATGAAAGCAAGTTCTCAAATAATTTAGAATTGAACCCGGATTCTATGTTGAAAATTTGGCAACTTGACACATGCTACCTTGGCCATACCAGTACAATAGCTAAAGAACCGAAGGATATGCATTGATGGGAGTATCAGAAGCACACAAAAAATTTGACCTTGACAACCTTTTTCTTTGGCAAATCTTAAATTAAAACCCCCTGAAAATCCCATTCAGCAATAAAAATTTATCTAAAGCAATTCAAGTGCTCAAGAGAATGCATACCACTTTCCAGCCATCAGGATCAAGGAAGGAGGTAATTTTGGTATTTAGCCCAGGAATAGGACCTGGCTGCCTTGTGATTTTTCCTCCCAATTCCTTTGTTACGATATCGACCGCCTCTGCACTCTTGTACACATCCTCCGTGCTAATAGCAACCTACATAAAGAAAGTGAAAATAATATAAACTAATATGCAATTACAAAATGTGAAAATAATTGACAGTGCCTTGGAAAAAATGAGACGCAGCAAAAGAGAGTGTAAAACACTTGACCACCCAAAACAAGAAACTATCTCCAGTAAGTAGCAATAAAAGAAATGCTAGGAACTAATATTAAGAAAATAATTCAAGGAGAGAAATAAACCTGAGCATATGCATTGCCTTTGGTGTATTCAGTCACACCATAGTTGTATGTCAGCTCAAGAACAGTAGTTTCATGCTCTTCAGCATAACCCATCATGGCAATTGTATACTATATGGATGAACACATGAAAACTAGTTTAGCAGATATGAAGTAACCACGATCAGTTATAGGAAAGGATGGATCATAAACAAAGAAAGTAAAATAAGAAGAAATACCTTGTAGTCTGGGACATCCTTTTTCCTCAGCAGCTTCATACCACAAGCCTGAATTAAAGAATACAAATAAGAACAAAATTAATTCCATCAAACAATTAAAATAATTCTTGCATGAGCCATCCAAAAGACCACATTACTCTATAAGCTTAAATTCGTTTTCTATTTTTTTTTGACAGAAAAAGTGAATTTCATAACCATCAGTTTTCATTTCATATAAAAAGTTAAAAACCAACATATAGCCTTGTTAAACAAACGAAAAAATATTATCTGCAGCTTCTATGACATGAAAATTCCTTGGATTGTCTTAGAAGTTGGAACAATAGAAATTTATCTTTCTTCCTACTTTGTGCAAGGATAGCCAGATGGGTGGGTTTGGGAAATCTTTGAGCTAAATAAACGGAGAACTATGAAGGCTACATTTTAGTGTGCACGCTACATTTCCGCATTCCCTTACAAGCACGGTTTCTCATCTTCATTCTTAGGGCATTTGAAATTTTGTAGATCAATTCAAGAATCACCTTAAATAAAAGCAAGTATGAGAATTATTTTTCGAGGTGGAAAAAAAAAACATCTTACTATCTGTACAGGAACACATGACTTCATCACATTTGTTATATGCACTCATTCATATCAAAAGGAACCTTTTTGGCAACTAAACAGAACATCTCACTATCTTTACAGGAACACATGACTTCCACACATTTGTTACCACCAATTTTATTTTCTTTGTTTGTTATGGATACGACCAAATCATCACTTATTTGAAATCTTATCTTGTTTCAACCATAGTTCTGATCCATACTCAGAGATCAACAGACTGTCTGCTTCTTTATGCAATTTTTAAATTAATGGACAAAGATAACATGTCTTATAACAATTTGGGGCAAAATAGTCAATTATTAACAAAATTGAACTTTTTATTTTAACTAGAAGGCAGGGTCAGCTTGCAAATGTTTCATATAGTCAGATGCCAGTTGCAAATCTCGGAAATAATGGATAATATCATGCTGCAATTAAAAAGTACTTCTAACTTGCAACAACCCATTAGAAGGGCAGTGGCAATTACATGCAAAGGAGACTGCCACGTGTGCAAATGCACACCCAAATTAAGTAACAATTAAGTTGCAGGTTGATGCATGGAACTACTTACCTTTTGATAAAACTGGATGGCACGGTCAAGGTCCCCTACACGAAGCATAACCTGACACAGAGGTTCAGGTGTAGGGCCCCTTTGGATTATTTCAAACTTGTAACCATCAGGGTCTTCAACAAATGCTATTACAGTCGTTCCACCCTTGACAGGACCTGGTTCACGTGCCACCTTTCCCCCAGCAGCTCTTACAGTCTCCACCAGTTTAGTTATCTGGGTATTAAAAAAAATATTATAATGAGAATATTAATTGACCTGATTGCTGCCTTCTAATAAAATTTGAAGTTCTTAGGGTTTCTAATTGAAGCTGAATTTGTAGTCTGTTGAAAATTGAACAACAACAACGGAAAAAAATAAAGGAGTAACTAAGATGTACATCTTCAGTTGCAATGGCAAAATGGCCAAATCCAGTGCCAATATCATACTTGTCTACTCCATAATCTACAAATTAGACATAAAGTCAATCAATTGACAAGTCAACTTAGAGAATTGTTGATTCAAGAACTTAAGAGTCATCACAGGGTTGAGTTGGCAAAGACTGCAACAACCAAATTTAAGATGGAAACAAGATAGCGAACAAAAATTCCGTGTGTATTCAAGTGTTAGTTCAGTGTCGCAGTGGGTCTGGGGAGGATATGTAAAAGAAACAATTATATCTTCTAGTTGCTAAGATTATGGAATACGAAAATAAACAACAAATAGCACTTACTATATGTCAATTCGACTGCAAAATTAGTATCCTCTGGACCAAATCCAAGAAATGCATTGGCGTATTTCTCTTCGGGAACATCCCTTTTCCTCAGAAGCTTCATGCCAAAGCATTCAGTATAAAACCTAATTTCAAAGTAATGACCAGGTAAGGCAAAAGGGATCTACAAGTTTATAATATACAGAACATTTGGAAAATTTCTCTTGAATGGTGCAGAATTATACTTTATGGTACGATCTAAGTCACCAACACGATACACAGCATGTAAGAACCGGCGCTTGTCCTTCTGGACCCACTCCAATGCATTCTCACTGGATGCCATACCTCGAATGATCTGTATTTATAAGTCCAAAGTCAGTGAGGAAAAGTTTGTCTAGATGAAAAAACGGATAACTACAGAAACTGTGTAAATCTGGCTTGACAATTGCTTAGTGTGAAGTAAATCAGCTTCTTATGAAGTTACGAATTTGTATTTATCTTCATTTTCTTTTTCTAAAATTGTAACCTAAGCTCGACCTTAGGTTCGTCTAAGACAACGAATTTGAGAATAATCGTTGCAATTTCATCACAACTGGACAATCAACTAATAATTTCCTTTCAAACCATGAATTCACTGCATTATTACTAACTTCAAAATCATCAATTTGACAAAAATCATCAAAATATATTCTTCAGTCAGTACAAAAGTACGGTTCAGTACAGTGTTTCCATTTTATGAAATATGTAGACATCCGACTCCTAGATTGGAGGAATCAAGCTTCAAAGCAATCCACAATACTAAAAATTTAAGGAATAAAAAAAAGTATTAGAAAGGGAAGAAATATGCTGCTCTTACTGAGTAATAATGAGACGATCTCAAAAGTGAAAACCTCTTCTTCAGATTCTTCCCGGAGCTCGGGGTCGGGGTGGTATTTAAGCTAATATTTACTTTTCAAGTTATCTCCAGTGAAAACGCACTCTGAAAGATTAGTGAACTTTCTAATCGTCGGATCGAGATCGGAAGCGAAATCTTGTGGTACGATTTGTCTACCAAAATCAAACACTGGAGAGGACAGAAATGTTCCAGATATCTCGCGTGACTCGCGTCCATTTGGATTTAAATACTCCTTTGTCAGCACGAACAGTTTCTACGTTTGTTTACAAACACGTTAACGTGCACGTGTAATACCATATTTTATCAATGAGGTCTTATTGCATAGGCGAATATATCTACTTTTATAGCGGAGATCTGACTCGATTTCGTCCGATCCGATCTGATACTAAAAAAACATCGATGTTACCCGATCTCGTCCGACCCAAATCAACACTCGAAAAACATTGACGTTGTCCGACTCGAGACCCGACCCGAACCAACATCCGAAAAACATCGACGTTGCCCGACCGAGATCCGACCCAACATCACCCGACCCGACCCAGCACCCGAAAAACGTCGATGTTGTTCGATCCGAGACCCGACCCGACCCACAATCCGAATTTTGAGAAAATCAAACTAATTCGATCCGATCCAAACCCGCCCGACTCGCCTAACTTGCCACCTCTAGTTAAACTTACAGAAAGCTGGATAGTATAAAGTTTGATATCTTTTGCGATGTACGTACCGCACGAAACGAAATTCTCTGGAGAACATTTTGTTCCGCAGAGAGGAGAACTTTTATCATCAACCGTTAAATTGAAGATCGGCAGTCCAGATTAATAATATCAAAAGCTTTCCTGAATCATATCGTTGGCGATCCAACGTTGATTTTCAATCTGACGGTTCAAATTTAATTCAGCACAAAGCGAAGAAATAAAAATCCACAGAGAATACGGGTTCCGTACCGCACGGTGGGTGATAAGAGAAAAAGATCAAAAGGATATGTTTGTTTTGTAGGATATGTTTCTTTTGTTTAACTTGTTTAGTTGTTTTACAGTGAATTTTACTTCCACGTGGCTCAAACATACTCCGATACTCGCATAGCAATCAATTAAGAGGGGCTACCTTAAAAAAAAACTAAGAGCATGTTCTGTAGCAGGTAATGTTTGGGAAATTCAATTCAATGGGTTTGGGAATCTGCCACTCCAACTTTCCATCGATTTGGGCACAAAAAAATCTAGAACAACTCTATTTCTAAATTTCCATGGAAACCAACCCTTTTCATGTAATCTTATGGTTATCTGAACCCGTTTTCATGAATATTGTTGTTGCCGAACGGTGTGTGGGAAAATAATATCAGTTGGATCCAAATTTCCTCGATCCCATAAAAGTACCAAGATCCGAACAAGGTCTAAGAGGGGCTATATTATATAGTCACATTGGGTTTATTCTCGGATTTGCATTTTGATGTGGACCCTCGGATTGAAGTCGATTTCATTCAATCTTTGTGCATTTCTATTTCTAGAAAATTTAAGTAGTTTAAAATCCATCTAGAGATATCTTTATTTGTTTCGACATGGATGGTACAATCCAAATTCACAATTTTACAGATATATGAATTTCAGGTTGGAACATGTACTATTAATCTATTATATTAAATCCATTTCCACCCCGACTTACAGTTATCATCAATGTTTGCAGGGTTCCATTCCAGATGGAATGAGAACCGATAACAACTTTTCCCAGAGCACAAGGCGATTTCAATCAATCAATCAAAGAGAATTGTATACAGGACAAGAAATTTTATTCTCAAACGAGGAAATGAAAGAACAAATCACTGTCAGATTGTTAGTTTTTGCAATGACAATAAAAATTGAACACCAGAAATTCACGGTGATTTGGTCACAATTAAATAAGGAAGCTCTTATTGTTGTTTTTTTTCTCAAACCAGAAAGAAAAAAAACACTCACTTCTATTGTGCTTTACTTTGGTGGTTTGTAATACTGGGTTGGTACAAAGGGCATTTTAGTCACAACTGCACCATAGGACTTCCCTCTAACCAGAACCTTGGCCTCTGTACCAGGTTTGTGCAAACCTGATTTGACATACCCCATTGCAATATTCTTCTTCAGACATGGGCTAAACCCACCACTTGTCACCTCCCCAATCTTCTCACCACTCGTATCTGTTATCTCACTATGGCTTCTTGGAGGTGGGCCTTGAGAAAACAACCCGACCCGTCTAATCTTGGGCCCCTCCTCGAGCTGCTTGAGAATTACTTGGGCCCCAAGAAAGCCTCCTTCAGCCCTGCGGCGCTTTCCTATCGCCCAAGTGAGGCCAGCCTCAACCGGAGTGATGTGTTGCTCCATGTCATTGCCATACAGGCATAGACCTGCTTCTAAGCGAAGGCTGTCACGGGCTCCAAGACCGGTTAGCCTAACCTTGCCTTCAGAATTTTCTAGGATAGCCTTGGCAAGGTCGGTTGCATTTTCTGCTGGTACAGAGATTTCAAAACCATCTTCACCAGTGTACCTGGAAAAAGGTTTTTAAATTATCAGTTATTGACTTTGCAGTCTACTCAGCACAACATTAGCACATGGCTTACAAATGGCACTAAATATAAAAGCAAATTTCCATTTTGTGCCTAAACATTAATATCAGAAGCATACTCATGCATAACAAGAACCATCTCATATGCCCCTCAAAAGAGTTCACATTCCCTGCAGTGCCTAAGGTGGACAGTATCCTAACTGTCCATTCCAGAACAACTCAGACTTGCTCCTCATTATATTCAATTGCAGCATTACAGGAACAGGAGAAGTTTCTTTTAAATAATACATAAGTAAGGATGGTTAATTTTCTTATTTAAATGTTTTCATGGTATACATGCACAAGTCGCTATAGTTTTCAGGTGTGTAGGGACTTGGGAACATATAACATTCCCTCAAGATTGAAGATCAGATGCAACAAAGAAAGACCTGAAACCAGCAGTGGCTCAGAATTGCATGGAAAACCAGTCAAAAACAAAGAAAAAAAAATGCATTTATGCAAAGAGAACAAATAATATATAACAGGTAATTTATACCCGGTGCGAGTGAGATAGCAAGCAGAACCATTAATATCCAACATCTTGAATTCACCGAAGTACATCTTGCTCAAATCTTCCTTTGCTAATAGCTGGAGTGTTGGTGCGGCCAGTGGTCCCTGTTAACATATTTCTAGCTAAGTTTTAGTGATTTTTAAAACACCAATTTAGAAGTTCATAGATAAACTAAAACATGGAATTCACATCCTCCATGAAGAGTATGCTACTTGAACTCATATTAAGTTCCTACAATTGTGGAGTCCTCTTAACAAAAAAATTCGTTTTTCATTCTTACAGGTTATTTGTGATCTGGTGGTTTCTAGAGGCATGCACAACTATTTCAAATTTCAATTATCAGTGTAAAAAGCAAAGTCTATTTACCAAACTTCTACCAACAAACAAAAATTTCCAGAAATAATCTTCTCAGGACATTTCACTAAACAAATATGCACCAATAACAACCAAAACTGAACCAACATGAAAACACCAAATTCAAACAAGCTTTTTATTTTCTCTTCTACCTGCAGAGCTAGCAGCGATCTTTCATCGTGGATATGCCATGACACATCCCCGCCTTTTTTCTTAAATGACTCCATGTGGGCCCCGATATGGGCCAGGTCCTTGTCTCTACAACCCGCATTTACCACAAGGTAAATGTGATCGTCCTTCACCTTTGTCACCACGGAATCGTCAATTGCACCCCCATTTTCATTTGTAAAAACTGTCAGACTGCCGGTACCTGTTGCCAATTTTTGCAAAGGTAAAAATTATCAGTTTGTTTGTTTTAAGTGATACTTAGTTTTACAATTTGGAAACTGATACTTAGTTTATCAAAATTTCCTCAAAGTACCATGAGTTGTACAATCTTACTGGAGAAGCATAACCGTTATTTTCTTAAAATTCAACTAATCAGCATCATCATCATCATCAATTCATAATAATAATATAATAACAAAATAATAATAAATTAATAATAGTAATAAATATGTTAATAGAAGTGTATGTTTTCCGAAGGAGCCACGCCAAGTAGTAGTAATACCAACAGTGCGGTACAATTAGTCATAACTGATTGAATAAACGCACTAAATTAAAAAAAAAAAGCTGGATGGTCAAATAATCAATCAATTAGTAACAAAAAACATCAGTACCATAGTAACTGTAATGTCACTTTCCTCTCTCATGCTATCCAAACGATCAATCATGTATTTACATCACATTAAAGTATTAAACCAAGCAAATTTGAGAATAATTACCAGGTTTTAAACCAGCGACATCAGCAATGACTAGGGTTTCCAGAAAAGGCACAGCATCACGTCCATAGAGACTGAGGCCACACATGTGGGAGACATCAAAGAGGCCCCCATTGGCCCGACAGTTCAGAGTAGAGTCCATGATGGAATCGGCGTACTGGATTGGCATGGACCAACCAGCGAAAGGCACCATCTTTCCTCCATTAGCGACATGGAAATCGTACAATGGAGTTTTCTTCAGAGAAGCGGAATCGGTTGCGAATTGTCGGGAGAGACGCCGGGTAACGGATAGGAGGAGGCCTCCGCCCCTCATCGTTGTGCGCAAGAGTGTATGTTCGAGTGAGGGGAGAGGGACGAGAGAGAAAGAGAGAGGAGAGGAGAGGATGCGATGATGGAGATGAGAGGTACAATGTATTTGTTTGATCGAGGTTTATGTTTGATTATGGTGTTTTTCCATGGATAAGGAGCAAGATCTAAATGCACCACAGCACCAACTAGAATATATCTGCTTCATTTCTCTCTGTTTCAGCAGATCTATCATCCAATTTCATAAATTATTGGGATTGATTTTGAAAATCATGAAGATTGGGTATAAAGAGATTGTTATATTTTCATCAAACTTTGAAATTGTTTATTTTAAAGTATAAAATGTTTGTAACTGTGTAAATGATCTAGAATAACAGAACTAGAACTATTAAATGAGAACCAGGTTCATAAAATATAAAGATGAAGTGGGTGTGTTGTGGTGGGTGGAGGATTCCTGACCCAACAGCAACAAGGTGGTGGGATTTTGGGATGTGGTGCAATTTTGGATTTGCAGTGAGTGGCATCCATGCCTCTGTTTCTATCAAACCTTTTCTTTTATAAATTCATTTTGGTTGCGCACCATAACATTTTTTTTTTTAAATCCACGGATATAAAAAAAAAATTATGCAAAAATACGTTAGAAGCAAGATTAGATAATATGTATAGGACACTCTTCCGTCCTATACATGTTTAATTTTCTCGATAATTGAGATTTAATTTGCTCAATAAATTCTTCATATCAAAATTTTGTAGGAATTAAGTTTCGTGATTTTGGAATTTTTTGCTATTTTTTTAAATATTTTTTAAACATGCATGTTTAATATTAAAAAAGATATTTAATTTTTTGTCACTACAAAACTTCAAATTGGCAAAATGCCACTAAAAAAATTGTCAAAATGGCACTATCGGCATATTTTTTGTATTGAGATCAAATGCTGATAGTGACATTTTTACAATTATTTTAGTTGCATTTTTGTCAATTTTGAAGTTTTATAGTGGTAAAAAACTAAATTTCCCTATTAAATGTCTTTTTGGGTTGTTTTCAAAAAATATTTCAAACATTACAAAAAAAACTCTAAAAATTACGAAATTTTATTTTCTACAAGATTTTGTGTAAAGAATTTATTAAGCAACTAAAATCTCAATTTATTGAGCAAATTAAGCATGCATAGATCAAAAGAAAGTGTCATATGCATATTATCATAGTCTTGTTCAATATATTAGTCTTAACGGTGTGGTCCCGGTTCTGCACTCAAATTTTCGTCACACTCTAGTAGGGATGCAAACAAGTCGAGTTTGAGATGGTTAAGCTCGTGAAAATATGAGTCGAGTTCGGCTCATGAAAATACGAGTCGAGTTTAGCTCATGAAAATACGAGTCGAACCGAGCTGATTCACTGGCTGAAATGAGTCTAAATGAGATACAAAATAATTATTTTTAAGTTAATTTCGAGCGAGTTCACGAGTTGCGAGTCTGAACTTTTTTTAGACATATCCCGAGTGAATTTTTTTAGCTTTTTATTTAATAATATATGTATCATTTTAAAAACTTAAAATTAAAAAATATATAAATTAGAAATATTTCGTTACTTAAATAAAAAATTAAGAGTTTAAAATCCAAATTTATAAAACAAATCAATATTCATTAACAAATGAATGAATATATTACATTATTAATTTACATTATATCATATTATATTATGAGTCGGACTATTACGAACTGAGATGATTCAAATTTGCGAAATAATACAAGCTATACGAGCTGAATACGAACGAACATATCGAATCACGAGCCAAATACGAACAAGCTTTTCACAAATGCAGAGAACTACAAGTTTTCATTTCTTGTCGAAAACATGATATCCTAATTTTAGTAAACATTTCCAGATGCTAGTAATTTTGCTTAAAAGATTGTACAACAACATAAATTTTGTGATTTGGTTCCACGAATAATATTATAAAGAACAAGGGAAACGTTTGGAAATTGGAACCACAGATTAGCATAATAAGCACCAGCAGTCCCGCATTTAAAACAGTAGTTGCAGTGTTGCACAAATATAAATGTTCTTCAAGTTCAAAGTTGATTTGTCACAGGCAATTGTAAATCACTATACAAAAATCATTGGTTTCCACAACTAAAAGAAGAGCATTTTTAACCAAAAGAATCTCAACAAAAAATCTTCAAAAATCCAAAATCTCTCAATCAAACAGACAATTTAGCATGACCAGTGCTGGGACACCTCAATGCTCTAGTACTAACTAAACTGATATTTAGATCAAGAGGATTTAGCAGTGCCGGAACCCGGCTTCTTAACAGGGGCTTTCTTCTTAGATGGTTGGGGTTTCTTTTCAGGTTCAGCCAGTTTCTTCTTGTCCTTCCTCTCTCTCTTTTTCAATGCATTCATGTGTGCTCTCAGTACAGTAGCATAAGATGCTTGGAATTTCAGCTGATCTTTAGCTGAAATCTGGAATTTTGAAGTAAATATCATGAATTGTTACAAATATATAGGAAGATATTCTTATTGGTGACTGGTGAGTAATGTAGTTACAATACACTAGTGACTTGGTTAGGTGTGATGCAGTTTAACATCACTTCAAGGTATACTGAAATCTCGTTTTCAGAAGATCACAGCAGTGGGCAGGGGCTTGGAAGGAAGTGCTGCAGAAGGCACTGGAGCAGTGGAAAGGATATAGAAATTATCAAGACATAAAGAGAAGGTCGCAAATTGCAAATGAAGAAAGTACTTGTGGGGGCGAATTTTTGATGTTAAATGGCAATAATTGTAACTAGAACTTTGTTACTGTTATGGTTAATGTCAGTTTTTGTTAAAGAACAGCCGAATGTGTTAGTAGGCTGTTCAAACATACAACTAAATCAGTGGTTAGGGGGGGATTTGGGATACCGAGCGGTACCTTGCTTGGGGGTTATAAGGGGTATTAGATAACAATGGGGCACCAGTGTTTACCCCCAGACACTGGTGCCAAACTCAGATACAGGGGGCTTTTAGGAGGAAGAGATACAACAATAGATAGGAGTTGATACGATAGTTCAGGGGGGCAGGCGTTTGCTGGTTACTGTAATTTTACTTCTTTTTTCAATGAAAATCGAAGTGGTGAGGTTTCCCCTCACTTATTTCAAAAAAAAAAAAAGATCACAGCAGCAGCAGCAGCAACAACAACAACAAAGCCTTTAGTCCCAAAAAGTTGGGGTAAGCTAGAAATAAAACCCAATCGGAGCATTGGGTTTCATTTCCATGAGAATGGCTGAATTTGTACGTTAGCATGCCAAGCTTATCACAACCCTCGTTTTCCTGGCTTGGGAGAGAATATGTAAAACTCCAGAAGATCAAATCATATAAAATGCAGGGAAGCTTGGTATAATTCAGCGCAGCATGAATCCAGAAAACGGTGAAATCTTTTCATAAAAAACTATTAAATTTTAATTTACTGATATAAAAAGGACTAGTTGTAATTAATGCATTGACAACCGAAAAAGAAAAAAAAACACAACGTGAAGTTGAGAAAAAAATATGTAATTAAATAACCAATTTGAATCATAAATTGTTTTTCTGTTCTTTTTTGTTCCTTCACTTGAATGTTAAAACTGATGTTTCATAGGAAGTTCCAGTAAGGTCCATCAGCATTTCGCATTCTAAATTGAAGTATGAACTAAACAAAAGTCAAACTGAAAATTCATTGCTGCACTGTAATACCGGATCACTGACAGATGGAGCGATAGAATGCTGAAATTATACCATGAAGCATTTTGGTAAATTTTCTAGTGGTGGTACTATCAAACGAGAAATGCCTATAGTCCTATAATCTTAATTCCTAATCAATCAATTAGATTACCACGAAAACAAACTGAAAGACAATTAATCAGCAGAAGCAATGAATTTAGATAAAAACCTACCAAGGTTGAGATTGTCTTTTTTCCATCAGTAGCACGAACTAGACATTTATACTCAACCTTTTCTCCTTCTTTCTCCATTTGTAATCTCTTGTTCTTTGTCTTTAGACAAGCTATCAGATCAAAAGGATGCCAAAATTATCAAATCTCGAACAATAAAAACATTCCCGTATACAAGATTCACAACAATAAACCAAAATTTACGCAAAGATGCGAGCAATAACTTACATCGCTTCATAGTGACCCACACGGATCCACTCTCGGTGTTCTTCTCATACAAGCTCGTGAGCTCGTTTAGAAATGGATCTGGTTGTAGCAAAACCTAACAATGAAATCAAACTGTTAGTATTTGATTCTCCTTTCAGATTGGATTCAGACTTCAAAAAGGTACAGAAATTGATAAATAACCAAAAGAAAACCCCAAATTTCAGAATAATAATCATCAAACTAATCAAACTTCGAAATGCACTATAAGATCCGACAGTTTACCATCTTTCGGGTAAAATCGTGCACCCGCTTGCGATAAAATCCAAGTTCAAAAGGCGAGAAAATCTCGCGATCAACACTCGAGAGGCGAGAGGGAATCAGGGAAGGGTTCGACAGGCAGGAAATCCCAATTTGTGCGACAAATTTCGAGCCTAACGCCAGATTAAAAAGATTTGTCAAAATATCACTAAAAAACACAAAATTTGTTAAAATGACACTCAAATGCTAAGTGGTATTTGACCATTTTCAAATTTTATAGTGACATAAAACTCATTTTTTTATAAATTGCTAAATTTTATTTAATAATTTATTATTTTCTTTTATTTTTTGTATGAGTCTCGGTTCAATGTAGAAAATAGTGACGCTATTATTACTCTCATTCTAAGAAGTTGAAATAATTATGAAATTTTCGATTATTCGTGCTCTTATTTTCTAAAAATTAGGAAATATATAAAACTATAAAAGTATAAAACAGAAAAATTATAAATAATTCATAGCGACGTTATTGTTAATGACGTTTTAGGTCATTTATAAAAAAATTTAAGAGATCTTAGACTATTATTGTTAATATGACCAAATGTTAGACCCATAATAAAAATTCTCCAATTTTTGTGGTGCGATTTTTTTTTTATTCATTATTCGTAGACTTACAAAACACACCCACAAACAAATCAGAAAATAAATTTGAAAAATCGTCTCTAAAAAAAGCTTCTAGCGAGACTTGAATCACAGGCTTCTCCTATAGAGATCTTATGCCTCACCATTACACTAGATAGGACTTGACAATTCTGTGGTCCGATTGGGGAACCGTTTCGTGATTGGGTCGTAAAATGGAGATATCCATTATCCAGTATATTGTATGGGCTTTTAAGGCCCAATCTAATGTAGTTTAGGATTTTATGTCAACAGGTTTGGCCCAGTTGTTTTTAATCTTAATTTTCTTAAACAGTTATAACTTATAGTGAATTAGTGATGCCCCCGTTTGGATGAATGAATTTAAAATTAAATTTATTGATACAAGGCATACAACCAATATTTACATGGATGAAAAAAAAAATATTAGCCGAAGAATAATTTCTAGTTTACAACACGTAAGAAGAAGGAAAAGAAAAAAGGAGATGCAATAATAATTGTATCATTTTGTGTGTCGAAATAGCAAAAATTCACAATCACTATGTTTGGCATCCCAAAAAAAATGGCTGCCTTATACCCAAAAAAAAAATTTTGGAGCATGTTTGGCATCCCATCCGATACCAAACTGTGTTATAAAATGTTACAAGAGATCTATAAAATTATTAGATTTATATATTTTTTCACTCATTCGCATGAAATAGTAAAAAATCACAAAATGTAAAATTTGATGATCTCCTATGAAATTTCAATATGAATAATATTTTAACGGTTCGGATTGACTGTTTGCGTGTATACTGTTTAAGATTTAAATAAGAATTTTCCCCTTAGCTTATAATTATTTTTACTAAGAGATATATATTCCGCAGTACCAGAATTTAGGCATAAGATGGAAACCAAAACAACATCTACTACCAGTAAGGCAGTAACCTAATCCAAGAATATTGTTCAGTCACTTTTGTGGTGTCTGATTACAAAAAAGTATAGACTGCACATCACGAAATAAATAAATAGCGAGCCAGATGCAAAGTATTTCTAAAGATAGAAAAAATCACATGGTATATTTCGCACATAAAAAACATGCTTTTCTCTCAACTCCATGCGCGCACACACACACACCAAACATTATAAACTAAGTACTTAAGTAACTGAACAGTATTATAAATAGGACCTCAAGTTGCTGATATTTTTAGTGTGCTAGACATATCTGACAGAGAGGGAGAGAGAGAGGGAGATGGAGCATTGCAACACGGAGCTTTGTCTAAGTTTAAGCAAGAAAGCAACATCATCTTGCGGGTATTCTCGTTTGTTTTTACATTTTGTTAATTATATTATAATATTAAATAAAGTTAGAAAAAGTTCAACAATTTGTTTTGTTTTTTTCTAAACTAGTTTTGAGCAAGCTCGATCAGGCATTTCATTTTGTATTGTGATGCTTGCCATATATGGTGTGCTTGACTCAGCGTTTAACGATAGCAAATAGGATCAATACTATGTACGTACATAGCACTTTTGGAGTTCATCTTCATTTAAATCATAAGGTTTCATATTAATAATTTAATTTATTATGTAAATGATTTTATATATTACTTTATTATTTAGCTTAATTATCACTAACATGCATAAAAAATCATTAATCTGAATATGAAAGTACTAAAAATTAATAAATAAGTAAATAAATAATACAATAAGAAATCCATTTAACATGAATAATAAAATGGGTAAAACTCGGTATCAACAACGATACTAATGAAGGAATCCATATAGCAACTCCCTTTAGTATAGACATTTGCTGTGTTTTTTATTGTTTTTTTTCTTGGAAATTATATTTCAAGTTGAGAGAAGAATTTAACTATGGTGTTATCTTTCTTTATTATGGCAATGGAGGGCACCAGAAAAGAAACCAATTACCCTGATCTACAGAGGCCAGATATTCACTTGTGATGCAACTAAAATTCAGGTAATTTTTAAAAATATCCATATAGAATCACAATTAAATGTTTCTTTTTTCTCCAAGAAGTAGAGGTTGTCTCTGATTTTTTTCAGAAGATTTATGATGAACTCTCTCAAATAGACAAGAATGTAATACAGTTAAGGTACTGAATACACACTAGACGGAAGAATAAACGACTCCACACAATCTTTAAGCATATACCTGATTAGAGTAGTAAAGTAAGGCCATTATTGCAAATAATGTAATTTATAGTATCTTGTGGGTTACTTGGTAAAGTTGTACAAAACATTCTATTTGGATCGAGTGAATGCAGATAGCAACTGACTTTTCTTTCTTCTTCTTCTTAGTCTATTTCTCTTTTACTCTATAATAATAGCACCAAATGGAACTATGAATTATAACAGTACTATAAGCTGCAGGCTAGAGAGATAATATGCAAAGCGAAGCAAGAGATGAAGACTTGCAATGTTCATTTGGAAGAAAATGAAAGCAAAACTAATATAGATTCAATTGTTTCCCTGAGATCAAATTCAGGCCTATCAATGAAGAGATCTCTACAAAGGTTTCTACTTCAAAGGAGAAGCATCAAAAGGCGCATACTATTAGATAACAGCTCATCTACTTCATAGTTCTTTGATGATAAACTGTTGTGCCAGTACTGGTACCTCTATCAGTACATGGATAGATCCATTTAGTTTACTTTTAATTTATATAAAATCATGACTTTGGTCTTGGGACTATCAAAGAGGCTTGTACTGGATTGCAATATACTGTACCAGTCAAAATATAGATGATGAAAGTTGAGATGAAAAAACTAATTTACATGTGGTGATGTGGAAATTCCAAATCAGCTAAAAGTGCTTTAATCCAGTAAAACAGAATTCGTCAAGCGGAACCAAGTGAAGGTCCTGACACCAGTACCTTTTTTTACTGCCCGAATGGAGCCAAAATGTGAACTTAAAAAATTAACAGTGCTCTCTAAATTATCACCAAAATTCAACAATAGGTTACACTTATTGGAAAGCACTTGAATAGGTACTAGAAATACCAAAGAGCTTTAGTAAGCTCTGAACAAAGTTTATAAAAGATACCATGAATACTCTTTCTCTCTCACAAATTAAATGAGACATATTTAGAGCCTGGAGATGCTTCGCCGAATCCTATCGGATTCAGTTAGCACATGGTCACGCATAATATCCTTTAAAGAAGTGCATCCACTAAGAGCCATGGTCATCTCAAATTCATTTCTAAGCATCTTCAGCACATTCTTTACTCCTGCCTCTCCATCAACTGCCAAGCCATAAAGCACAGGCCTGCCAATCTGAGAAAAAAAAAAGATTGACAAATAGGTAGCTGTAAGTTCCCATCGACTTTTACTTTAATTAGCAACATGTGTTTGATGCATATTTGTGTCTATCTTCTGGAGTCCTGAAGTTCACCTAACCTTTTCATAAATTGGATGCGCTATTGGAGTTCAACTAATCTTTCTAGAATCCTAACTGTTATAATTTGGTTCCGATATTTCAGCAGAAACTGGGCATTATATTGTTAAAACATAACCATTCTGGTTCTGAAGCAACTTCATGGACATTATGCTCATTGAAAGATGATCTGTATAAATGTTGAATAATTAGAAAAAAGGGGGAAAAGAAGTCAGATTCAAAACTATGTACTTACAAATATGCCAGAAGCACCCAAGGCAAGTGCTTTAAACACATCAGTTCCACGGCGGACCCCACCATCAAGAAAAACAGGAATTCTTCCATTTGCCTCTTTTACAACCTATATTTAAATCATAATGCAGTTAATAACCACCAATTGTTGCTCGGTGTGGTAAAAGTTGAAGCTGGAGTTTTCTCCAATCTACATGAAAGTTAAATATGAAAAATTTAAGAACAAAAATTGAAGGTTAGTGCATTACCTCTTCCAAGCAACTAATGGTAGCAGGGCTATAGTCTAGCTGGCGTGCACCATGGTTCGACACAATAATACCAGCAGCCCCATATTCTATGGCTTTTCGGGCTGTTTCGATGAATAATGAATTATTAATTCAATTGTACTTGATTTTCCACAACTTATGCCATAAACAGGTCATTTTGATCATGCATGAAAACTTCATTGTTCTTAACTCTTAAATCCATTTTTGGTGAAAACTTCAATTAAAACCTTGAAAGGATGGTTTCATCTATTATACAAGGGAAAAACTTAGGTACATCAAATATAGGTATACTACGTACTATGAGTCACGTCGGACCGTTAGATACATCAAGATCCATAATATAGATCAAGATCAAACGGTCCGGAGTGACTCAGAGTACTTAGTGTACTTATCTTTGGTGTACCTAAGTTTTTCCATTATACAATGTAGTAAAATTCTCATTGTGAGTTTATGTCCAAAAGATTTTTCATGTTGATTTGATGTTATAATCATAAATACATACTGTCCTCAGCAGTAACAATTCCTTTGCACAATATTGGAAGGGAAGTAATTGTCTGCAGCCACTGCACATCCTATAGAATATAAGAAAACAAATTATTTCAATTCTTGAAATAATTTAAGTTGAGTAATTTTAGTCATATTAGTCTTTTAAAGTACATAAGAACAAAAAAAGCCATTTTCAATTCATGCAGAAAGACTCACCAAAACAGAAAAGAAAAATAATAATTAAAATAAATAGGTCTAACTATCAATTTGTATCTTCATTTGAAAACAGATAAATATAACATCTCAATGTTCAACATACCTTCCATGAGAGAGACTGGTCAACTTGGCTAGCAGCATATGCGGCCAAACCCGAATCATTTGCCTAAAATGCAACAAATGTGTGAATTACGACTAACACTGATTTTAGTTTAGGAACTAGGATAATAAAACTGAAAGATTACAATATCAACCTTATCCATCTTGCCAAGGTCAAGGTCCTCAAAGTTCTTCAGTGTCAACTGAGGTGGCAAAGTAAATCTGGAAACGATATCGGAATAAATAATATCATGTCATGTATGATGACAAAAAAAATTGAAGTAGATAGAATGTATTGGATTCACTACCAGTCACCACTGTACCATCTTATTGATTCTGTTCCCTTTTGTTCAATATTGTACAGGAGGGTATGGTAACTGATGAAACTTCTGGCTTCAATAGATTACCTTAAATTTGAAAATGGAGAAAAAGAGCTAATAAGTTGATTGTATAAATAAACAAAAGAGGAATTACCGATTCTTGATATCAATTTCTCTTCGACCAATACGAGGCGTATCAACAGTAAGTGCAATTGCCTTGAAACCAGCTTTCTCAGCCCTGCGTACCAGTTGCCTCACTATGTTCCTATCCTTGTACACCTACCAGTTCCAGTATATATTTGTTAATTACATAGAGGCTAGGATCAAAATTAATGCAAAAGCTGTCAAGTTTCTCAGCTTTGTTCTGGTTCTAATTGGAGCAGTCGGTGATTCGGTACACAAAGGCCTAGTAAATTTCAAACATGACCAACAAATAAGTCTTGTCACTAGCTTAAATATGCATTAACTGGTAAGGTACAGCACTGTTATAAACAATCAGGCATGTATTTGTGGTCGCTTGACGTATGTTTTATTATGGAGTGGCCATGGAAAAATACTTCGAATTGAATTAGTATAAATAACAGTACTAAAAAGAGGTAAAATATAATAGACGGTGAATTACATAAAGCTGGAAAAAACGAATGCCAGGTCCAGTTGCATTGACCTCTTCTACACTACAAGTTGACCATGATGACAAGGTCTGAAAAAAGATGCGTAACAATTCAATTAAATAACTCAGCATGCAGATATTGATGTCACATTAAATCGTATAAAATGTATTTTACCTGCTACGAATAAGACAAACAACTAGTAGCTCTAAACTATAGCATACATATACTTTAGAGTCCTCATTTTTTATCCAACTTCAAATATTTTAACAAATCATTACTAATTTGAGGGGAATCCGGTATGAATAAACTAACAACTAGCTAATAACTCAAAAATGTAGCATACATATACTTTAGTCAACATTGAGTCCTCATATTTTATCCAACTTCAAATAATTTAACAAATCATCACTAATTTGAGGGAAAGGTGAGAAAACTTTCATTCTTCTTTTCATAAAATAATACAAAAAAAAGGAAAATGCCAAACCATAATTGTTCCAGAAGAAGCTGCAGCCCTTGCAGTAGCAAGCTCGCCTAAAGAATTGAAACCAATTTTGTGAAGTCTTAATGCATGAAACAAAATTTGATTCTTTCTTCTATTCTTATTTTCCTCAAACAAATGAAAAGAAAGAGGGTTTATATACCATCAGGATGTGCCATCTTTTGCATCGCTGATGGTGAGATCATGATAGGCATTGAAATCTTGAAGCCGAGAACAGTCGTTGTCATGTCAATATTTGTTACATCGACCAACACACGGGGTCGAAACCTATTCAAATTGTAAACACAAAGTTCAATTTAGAGGTTGTTATCTTTACTTTTGTAACTTAGAGTTAAGAGGAAAGCAACTTACTGAAGACAAGTTATCATATTATAGTATTGAATGATGTCAATTTGTATATTTTAAAAAATTTAACTACATGAAAGTTAGGGACTTGTTCCCAAGACCTTTTGAGAATTTTGTCCAATGTAGTGGAAGGTTGTGTTAAGTAAACCGCTATATACAATCAACAACTAACAATTAAAAAATGTATCCATGTGTGTAGTTGTCTCTGTCTTAACTTGTCAGCCATTTTGGTTTGAACTTGAATTCTCTGTGTGTTCGCTTTCACCTACATGTACTGAGGTTTAGCCAATACTTTATTTCTTGATTCAGAGAATCATACTCACAAGTTTTTCTGCCTTCAAATTTTTATTTCAAGAGGACTGATTTAACTTAAAAAGTTACTTAGACAAGAAATATATATTAACTTTTAGTTGTCTTAATTTATGTTTCACCAGACTCCGTAATATAGCAACTAATTAATTTGCATCACAACAAATTGAAAATATAATAATAGAAAGTTTTCCCCATGGATGGCCCACATTGCTAAGACTTGAATTGAAAAGCAATAGTAGATTGGATATGGTGTCTGATCAAGAATCATACACAAGTTGCTAATATACATCTTATGCGAAATAAAAATTCATTTTTAATTAATTAATATGATAAATTCTGATCAGTTTGTCACATGTGGAATTGTCAGCATGTGACTCAACAAAATTGACAACAATAACAGGACAATTATATTCTTTCCATGTAAAGTTTCATACCAATCATCAATGGATCCATATATAAAGTGGAATATTGGGGACACTAAACTTTGAGATATCATGATTTCTTAATTAATTCAACATGGAACACTTCTGCCAAATTTCCACAATTTTCTGTCCCTATCCTATATAATGAAGTGCATCAAAACAAAGAGACTCCGAAATTCTAGAATCACCTTTTAAATATTGAACTTTTATGTCAAAAAGGCAAACAAGAAATAACAACAGAACTTTTTTTTGGTAACACTTTTCAAACTGGATTTTGATTCCAAGACTTGATACTTCTGCACTAGTCAAAGAGTGCGAGGCTGCACAGGGGTGTCCAACGTGGAAAAAGGATACGAAATATCTCAGTTTCGTTTTCGTTTCGCTTAGTTTACGAAATAAAATTTTATTTCGTTGATCGTTTCATTTTACAGAAATCGTTTCGTTCATCTTTTCATTTGTCACGAAACAAATGAAATATGAAATTTTGTGATATTATATACTATAAATTTTAAACGAAATGAAAATTTTAGTTTCGTTAACTATTTCTTTCTTGTTCACATCGTTTTGTTTCGTGACGAAAGAGAAAAATTCATTTGTTTTCGTTTCGTTTACCACGAAACGAAAAACGACGAAAAAGTGTTGGGTCAACAGCTCTACTGGTCAGCTGATAATTTGCGCTATGTAATTAATGAATTTAATATCTTGTATTTACTTTATATTTACTTAATAATGAATTTAAGAAAAAAAAATAGAAAAATAGAATCTATGACTCTATGTAGTGAAGGCGATAATACATAGTAAGTAACATTCTTACAAAATCCTTGAGAAGGCCTCTCTGTTTTCTTTGAGAGTCCATTGATCCTCTGCTCCGGCAGAATAGTAATCATACACCATTTTCGGCAACTTCTGCTTCGCCATCTCTTCATATTCGCAAACGTTTGTGATCTCCATTTTTCGAATTTCTCCCTTGACAATCTCCGGCGTCGACTCAATAACCTGTTACAAGAGACAATAGCACGGATGGTTCCGGCGGCGAATCAAGACGAGAGTAGGAAAGGGAAGGAAGTATTGGCTACCACCTTACAAGTTATGAAGCAAATTTGAGCAATGATAGGAAGAGAGAAAGGAACTTACTAGGAAATTAATGAGGTTGAGAAGAGAGGGAACAAGGGATGCCTTTAAATAGTCAGATGGCTTGATGGCGTATATACCGTATACAAATAATAATTACATGTGGAAGATCATGTCCATACACCAAACCAATTAGAAATGAAATTTTGTTCCAAAATCAACCAATCATATAGCGCCATGTTCCGTACCAGCTTCTAAATTCCGTCATTATGCCCCTTGCCGTTTCAATAATGTTATGCTCCTCTGAAAATAGAATTCACATCGCATTATCATCGCTGCTACAGCGTCGAGTGTTGTCAGTATAGTGTTTTGCTACAGAATCAACGAATTTACAACGTAACAGTGCTGTCCGTTGTCCATTTCGTGACCCCGCATTATTTCGGAGGATACGGATTCCTGAAAATACGCGCTTACATCTCTCAAGTAAGAGGGGAAATTTATCTCAAATTTATTTTCTTTTTCTGAATTTTTTTATAAATGTAGTTGTAAGTCTACTAATAATAAATAAATAAAAGTAAGAGAGAAAATTGATTGACCAAACACGAACTTTCGCGCAAGTAAATTTTGTTCCAACATCATTTATGAAGTGGCATTCATAATTCATTGATGAAACGCGAATTTTTAAGCCAAGCATGAATTTGTTTTTAGTAAAATAAAGGTTTTTATTCTTGAATATCATCAAACTTGATCCAAAATTTTTCGTAATAGATTTGTTGTCATCAGATTTCGAATGCGCATCTTGCACACGAAAAAATGATGTTCTTAATCAAAAGGTTAAGAATAGATTCTTTAAGTATGAAAAAAAAATGTAAACATGAAAAAACTTATAGATTGGCTCTTCAAGTTTATGATACTTAATTATTATTTTATATAGTATTGATTGATACTTGAATATTACGAAACTGAAACATGAAAAACTTATAACTTTTGGGAGGTGCTAACAGCTCTAACCCTTCTTCCACCTCCATTCTACACGTCTTTCACTAGAAGACAAAAACAATTAATGATCTGTTATGTTCGTTTCAGTTTCGTTCTGTTATGTCTGTTATCTAGCATGTCTTTATATTTAGGTCTAAAGTTTTTATATTAAATTTTTTCCAATATAAATACTCGCTGGTTCCAAATAGTTGAAACTTGCATGTTCTGATATAAATATTTGTTTGTTATAATATACAGACTAGCGGGTTCTAATATAAAGACTTTTTCTATTCATTGCTCGTAGGCTTACAACACAATCATTCACAAACTAGAAAATAAACTTGAAAAAAAACTCTAAAAGTAGCCCCTACCAGAGCTTGAACCCCAGACCTCCTCTATGGAAATCTTGTGCCTTACCACTACACTAAGTAGGACTTGGCTCTAATATAAAAACTTGCAGGTTTTAATATAGAAACTTGTAGATTCTCATATTGAAACTTACAGTTTCTAATATTGAGACTTACAGGTTCTGATATGAAGACTTTTTGTTATCATATATAGACATTCTTGCTCTAATATAAAAACTTGTTGATTCTAACATAGTCGGAGGCAGTGAGGAGAGAGGGAGAAAAGAGTGCGGAGGGAGAAAGAAGGGGGTGAATGAATTTTTTTTGTCTTATAGTGAGGGGCTTGTAAGGGATGGTTATGAAGGGAAAATTATAATTAGAATGTAATAAAATATAGATTTTATTTTTCTAATATAAAGACTTGCATATTTCAATATTGAGACTTGTAGGACTTGCATGTTTCAATATTGAGAATTACAGTTTTCAGTAAATTTAAATATAAAGACTTGCAAGTAATAATATACAAACTTTGTTGTTCTAATATAAAGAGTTACAATTTTCAGTACTCAGAAATAGAAATGAGAGACAAAAGAAAATAAAAAGAAGAGACGAAATAAATGAGAATCAGAAAGAAAATGGAAATAACATAACAAAAATCGAAACTCGGATAAAACGCAATAGCTTTTGGTTTGCTTTTTGTGTTGAATTTTATTAATAATTTAATTGATGAGTTATGTTATATTTAGGTTTTTTTTAATAACTTTGGCTACGTTTGTTGAGATCATAATTAGTTTTTTTTATCGTCGCAAGACATCAAGCTGTAAATATTCGAGTCTACTTTAATCAGGTCGAGTCTAAAAAAATTAATAATTAAAACATAACTTGAAGATGGAGCCAAATTTGAGATGTGCATTTCTTCAATCGCAATCAGACTCGACGCAATGGAAGTAGACTCGAATAACTACAGTTCGATGGATTGCAACGATAAAAAAAACTAATTACAGTCCCGACGAGCATAACCAAAGTTTGTAGAAAAAATACTAATCATACTTAATATTTTATAACAACTTCGACTACTCCCGTCGTGATCATAATTAGTTTTTTTATCGTCGCAAGTCATAGAGTTGTAGATATCCAAGTCTACTTCCATCGCATCGAGTCTGATTTGCGATCGGAGAAACGAGCGATTCAAAATTGATTCTGACACAAACTCATGATAAAAATTACTAATTAAGACATTAAGTTAAAGATGGATCCATATTTTAGATGTATATTCCTCCGATCGCAAATAAGACTTGACGAAATGAAAGTAGACTTGAATATCTACATCTTTATGGCTTGCAACGATAAGAAAAACTAATTATAGTCCGAAGAGCGTAGTTGAAGTTGTTATAAAAATATTAAGTTTGATTAGTATTTTTTCTACAAATTTCGACTATGCTCGTCGAGACTATAATTATTTTTTTATCGTCACAAATCATCAATCTGTAGATTGATTAACCTAGAGGGGGTGAATAGGTCTCAATTCGATTTCTAGGTTTATTTAACTATAATGCACAATTCAATTCTAAATAACAATACAATTACCAACAAGTTTAGCAATTTAAAATAAATCACATAAATTAAATAAGATGAGTTCAAGAAAGATCAAACAAAGTGAAGAACATGTGACACTGATATGATAACGAGTTCAGCTATTGACGAGCCTACATCTCCGGGACTCCCGATCCCCCGACTTGGTAATGAGATAGAGTTGTTTGCACTAATACCAAAATATCTGTTACAATGGCCGAGATCTAGCTCTTTACACACTTAGAATAGAGACTAGACCCGTAGAAGATGCACAAACGCAGTAGAAGAATAATAGTTACACAATCTCTCAATTCTCACAAATTATTTGGCTAATTTAGAGTAGTTGAGTTTGAGAGTTTGATTAAATAAGAGCTTGGTTAGAGAGCAAAAATGATGATATGTTGCTAGGGTTTTAATTTGAGCAAAGATGGATTAAGAAATAAGAATGAAAGCCTTATGTACAACAGCAGCAAAACCTTTCCAAACAGGGGATTTGGTGCATGATGTACGAACCGTTATATAATGGTTATCAATCGTTATATAACGGTTGGATCTAGAAGCCAAAGGGAAAACCTGAGGGTTTGATAACTGTGCTCACAGTTATAACAGTTGGAAACCGTTATATAACGGTTGATTTTGGAACGACTGAATGAAATTGGGAACACCTTAGGACTTTTTCAATGAACCAACCATTATATAACGATTGGATCTGGAAGGCTGACATAAATTGGGAAATGACTTGGGATTTTATCAAAAGAGCTAATTGTTATAACGGTTGAGTCTGAATTTGATTTTTCTCAAGCTTAAGAAGTCCAAATCACTAACACCTTTCTAATACTTATTGATGAATGCTTCAAATGCTCACGTTGTATTTTCAATTCATGGTGCATGTCCAATTTTGCAATACAGTCCCTGCAAAATGCTTAAAACACAAAAGAGTGGTAAAATTCAAGATAGTTTTGCAAATCGACAAATATAACGAAATTGTTAGACACAACATAGATATTCAAGTCTACTTCCATTGAGACGAGTCTAATTTGCGATCGTAGGAATGTGCATCTCAAATTTGGCTTCATTTTCAACTTATGTCTTAATTAATAATTTTTATCATGAGTTTGCGTCAGAATCAATTTTGAGTCGCTCGTTTCTTCGATCGCAAATCAGACTTGACCCGACGGAAGTAGAGTCGAGTATCTACAGCTCGATGGCTTGCGCGATAAAAAAAACTAATTACGATCCCAACGAGCGTAGCAAAAGTTGTTACAAAATATTACCTAAATATAACCTAACCCATCAATTAAACTATTAATATTTTTATTAATAAAAATATTCAACACAAAAAGCAACCAAAAACAATTGTGTTTTAGTCAATTGGTTGATGTTGGCAACACCGGTCTTTTGACTTTTTTTAAAGGTCGACGTTCGCAACTCCGACCTTTTCTATTTTTCAAACTTCCACATCAATCTTTTTTCTATTTATAATTTATTAATTAAGTTTGTAATATTAAAAAATCGGGCATCGGGGACCCGAAGACGTAGACTCGTAAAGCCGAACTCTGTATATATTCGGTGTCACTTGTGCTATTGCCTTGTTTGAAATATCCTAACTCTTCTTTATTTATTTTAATTACTATATACTCATTTGAGAATATTTGAATTGCTAGAATTGTTTTAATTAAATACGCTTTCGTCATTAGTAAAAAGTTAATCAAATTGATACTAGCACTTTTTCATCTAAATTGCTTGAAGTATCAACTTGAGAGGTGCATAGGTTGGAAATTTGAATTGATAGAATTATATTGATTTGAAAATTACCATTATAATTAAATTATGAAATTTGCAATTATAACTCTAGAAATTTATAAAATCTCTATTCACCTCCTCTATAGTTATCTATCACAGTATGTATGTATAGGAGTGGTTTTTGAAGATTAGTTCCAGTTAGATAATTTTATATTTTTTTTTAAACTCATTAAAAATTAAAAACACTGTATCCGAAAAAATCAGGGAATTATAGAGATGGGGTGTGGGTGTCTACTGTCATGGTGTTTTGTGGAATATTCCTGACCAAATAGCAGTAAAGGTGGTGGAATTTTGGAATTTGGATCATTGGAGGGATGTAATTTGGGGATTTATATCCGCTGATATTTGGAGGAAATAACAGAATTTTGTTATTTCATATCTGACTATTCATTTTCGATCTAACAAATAAATTATATAATACAACGGATTTCGTGCAGTCCATCTGTACCGTCTGTATAGATGGACGGTCAGCAGCAAAATAACAGAATCATATTATTCCCTCGTAATTTGGAGCTGTAGCGACCAGCGAGACAGCAAGCAGCCAACTAGCCAAGCATGCCGTGGTCTCTTTTTCTTCTTCAATTCAACCTTAAATAAAACCTTAATGATACAGAGGGGATGCAATATTCACGATTATTAATTAAGGTTATTGTGGTACTATTTTATTCGTGTTTGACTTAATTAATATAAATTAGGGTAATAAGGTCTTGTAGTACTATTTTATTTGTGTTTGACACAATTAATATTAATTAGGGTGTGGTTACGATACTTTACAAAGCATCAAACACGTGATACTTCATCTCCGTATTTCTAATTTAAAAGTTCAAACGACCGATTCAGATCATTAAATGTGATCTCTATATTAAAATTTTCTTGGTGACCGAATTTTATATTTTCTAAACACTTTTTATTATTTTTTTAAAAGAATAAAAAGTTGGTTAATCTAACGATTTCTGGATCATACCGATATGAATGATTTCCCACATCTCCAAAAATAGTAAAAAAATTTAAAAATATAAAATTTGATCATCAATGAGATTTTATTATGGAGATCAAGTTTAACGATCTGGATCGATCGTTTAGACTTTGAAATTAGAGATACGAAGGCGAAGTATCACGTGTTTGGTGTATTGTGAAGCATTGTAGCCTCACGATTAATTATTAGACTTGTATTAATATTTTTTAGTAACAGACAAGAATCTTTGGGTCTGTTTGGCAAAACAAGGGATAGCGACATAAGAGCGCAATTTAGAATAGTAAAAGTAGGATATTGTGATTTTAGAAGAGTGGTAGAATAGTGTTATTTTTTACTATTCGAAAGAGCAAAATTATCGTTTGGCAAGTATTAACTGGAATAGTAAAAATGTTAATAATTATGATGATAATAATGATGATGATGACATAATATAATGATAATAATAATAAATTAATAATAATATGCATTATTTTCTAAATAAATAAAAATAAAAATATTGATGATAATAACAATAATAATAACTAATAACATAATAGAAATTGTTGCAGTAAGCAACTTCCTTGGTTTCACAATTTGCAAAACGAACGCAATCTAACATGTCTTTTGTTGAGATTATGTGTGTAGGTACACAATTTGAGCAAGGCAAAAGCAAAGCATGACAAGGCAATGCATGGGAAGCATCTTGGAGCACTAGGACTTGATTCTTGAAAGCATAAGATAGATTTTTTATTTCTAGGTTCTTATCTCCGGAAATTTCGGCTCTTGGAATCAGTCGAATCAAGTCAAAATAGTGCACATCGATACATATCGATATATCGATGTTGCTTATCGATATATTGATATATGGGACAGTCAGTTGGATGACTAAGTATAGAAACTCAGAAAGAGCCGTCACAATTTTTGAGCCATATCCATGTATCGATTTCATATTGATTGGCCTATCGATATATCGATGTCGATATATCGATATCCCTAATTAGCAGACTCATTTTTTTCTAAGTCAGGAAAGAACTTTTTAGGGAACGTTCACAGTTAAATCATCATATTGATTTAAGAATCGATATATCGATATACCCAATCAACATATTGATATGCACGGTAATAGAATTCTCATGTTTGTATACAATTATTTAAGGAGTTGATCTCTTTTTTCTCTCTCCAAGAAAACTACCTACACTTATTCTTGCAATCTAAGAGAGATCAAAGCTTCCTTCTAGCTTTTTCCAACCATCATCTAATCATCTATTCTACAATCTTTTTGAGAGTTTTGACTTAAGTGATTGAGTGTCAAGTTGTCGAGATCTTGTGGAAAGATAGTGTTCCTCCTTGATTCCTTTGTGGATAGTTGTTGTAATCCCTTTTTGGATTGTTGTTTGATCCCTTAATTGGACCGAGATTCTTAGCTGCACATTTGTTTTGTATGGGAACTAGAATCCACCTTTGTAAGAATGTTTTGTGATAGTGTATCGGTCCTGGTGTGGAATCAAGGAGTCCCGTGGACGTAGGATTTGGAAATATTTCAGCCGAACCACGTTACACCGAGTGTCATATTTCTCTTACTCTCTCGTACTCTCTCTTTATTACTTTCATGCAATTCTTTGAGTTTTTTATTTGCAATTGTTTGAGTCAATTGTGTCAATTGTGTCAATCTTGATCATCTTGTACTTCTACATTTAATCCTTAGTATTAGTCTTTATTGATATATCTAACAATTTCTTTGTATTTGTCGGTTTGCAAAACAAACTTGAATTTTATAATGCTTTGTGTTTGAGAATTTTCCTAAGGACTTAATTGCAAAATTGGAGATGCAAAATAGGAGCAAGCAAATTGATTCAAGAATAAGCATCAAGATTCTTTAGTAAAATTTCTTGTACATTTAATTAATTTAAAATATTAATCTTGAGCAAATTGAGCAAATGAAAATAAAAAATAAAGTTTTCAGTCTCAATCGTTATAACGGTTTGAGTTCTTCAAAATCCTTATTTTTTGTCTCAAATTTCAACTCAATTAGAATAAAAAAATGAATATTGGAAGGATACAACCAATGCAAATAAGACTGATAATGAGAGTGAGTCTAGTAAAACCAAGAAAGGCTAAGAAGTTGAGGAAGAAGGAGTTGAAGAAGACATGGTTGATGAAGATAGGCTTGAAGAAGAGGAGGAATTTGGAGAGATTGAGAAGGAATAAGAAGAAAAATAAGAGGATTTTGATTTTCTTTTGGACTCTCCAATAAAATAAAATGTCTTTCAAAAATGTTTTGTTTCAAAATTTTCTATGCTCTTAGCTAGAAAGAATTTTCTTCCTTAGTTGAATAATTACAACTTATTTTGTATAATTCATTGACATTGCTATTTAATTTGCCTTGTCTTCACATTTTATTATATGATTGCATGATATTATTGCTTGTGTTTGTATATCTTGCTATGATTTAGGGTGAGCTACCTGCTTCAACCTAGAGGGGAGCTCCATGCCCATGTTAAGGGAGAGCAATTTTGATAAGGGTTCCGATTCAATACCATTTTGATCAATTTCTAAAAAAGGGAGAGAATGATCGATTAAGAGTGTACGTGTATCTTACTTCTATTGTAAGAGCACTCTCATGTTTTCCAAATTGCCAAAAGAGGGAGATTGCTATACTAAGCAACTTCCTTGATTTACTAGTTGTTGAGACTGATCTTTTGTTTTATGGTGTGTAGTATTTCTATCTTAGGTATATCATTCTAGAGACATAATGTGTTGTTTGGTTGTAATTTTTGTTTTAGGTCAGTTAAATCCAGAGAGTTGGATTTAATTCTGGCGAGACATATAGTTTCAATGAAACTGGTGGTTAAACCACTTTTTTCAAAAAAAAAAAAAAAACAACTTCCTTGATTTGACAATTTGCATGCAATCTAACATGTCTTTTGTTGAGATTATGTGTGTAGGTACATAATTTGAGCAAGGCAAAGCAAGGCATGACAATGCAATGCATGGGAAGCATCTTGGAGCCCTTGGAGAACTATGACTTGGTTCTTGAAAGCATGGGGATAGAATTTTCTTTTTCTAGATTTTTATTTCCAAGGATTTTGACTCTTGGAATCAGTCGAATAAGTCAAAACAGTGCACATCGATACATATCAATATATCGATGTTGCTTATCGATATATGGGGCAGTTAGTTGGATGACTAAATATAGAAACTTAAAAATGATCGTCACAGGTTTTAGACCCATATCCATGTATCGATTTCATATCGATTGAGTTATCGATATATCGATATCCCTACTTAGCAGACTCATTTTTGGCTAAGTCATGAGAGAACTTTATGATGGGACCGTCACAGTTAAATCATCATATCGATTTAACAATCGATATATCGATATGCACGATAACATGATTCTCATGTTACTATACAGCTATTTAAGGAATTGATCTATTTTTCCTATCTCCAAGAAAACTATCCATACTCATTCTTATAATCTAAGAGCGATCAAACCTTTCTTCTAGCTTTCCTCAACCATCATCTTGAATGATGTGTATTTTGAAAGTTATAATTTTATAATAAATTTATGAATTGTTCATGATTTTAAATGTTATTATACATTTTTGTTCCTTGTGATTAATATGTTATATCTTTAGAAGTGTTCAAGAAGATGCTCGTGGTCTTGAATCGTAGAACTCCTTAGATAAAAAAAACATATAATACTAAATATGTTCACAATCATGGTAATTAAAGGAAATATTATTTACCATGAAGATTGTCATGTCAATTGAAAGTACATTATAATTCTATAAATGTTGATAAGTGATTATCATTCAATGACATGAGATATAAATTAGTGATCTTTTATATATGAACATGACCTAACCCGATGAAACATCATATGGATTGTGTTTTGTGTCATAAATATTTCCAATGTGTTTGAATCTTATATATGAGACATATATGTTTTTTCACATGAGAAATATATAATGTCATTGCTATTTAAAGTTCATTCAAATGATTTGAATAATATAGTAGTTCATTATGTACAACTTGTGGAGAAATTTATATGTCAATGTTATTTTTGTCCCTCAATTATTTGAATTATGATATTACTGGCCCCTTGGTAAAGTGAAATTATATTGCATGCAATATAACTGATGTAGTTACACTTATAATTCACTTGAGAGACCAAGAAAAGAATATAATGTAAAAATGACACGATCCCAATTTGCATATTAATTAAAATATCATGAGATAAGGATAGACACGTATCAAGTGGATCAAGCACGTAACGACTATGTCGTTTGGGAGACTATAATGTAATGATAGAACCTCTTGTAGTCCATAATATAAAATAGGATAATGTTTCGTAGATACCACATTTGATACCGACTATCGATAGCGACGTTATTATGCACATTTAGTTGAGTTTCTATGCACATTATTTGAGTTATTATGCATATTATTTCATGTTATTTTTGTAATGAAAAAATTATTATGCATGTTAACAAAATAATGTGCATAATAACTCAAATAGCATGCATAACTATTTCAGTACAAAAAATAATATGCATAACTATTCCAGTGCCAAAAAAAATAATATACATAACTATTTCAGTACAAAAAATAACATGCATAATAACTCAAATAATGTGCATAATAACTCAACTAAATGTGCATAACAACATCAGTACGATAGTCGATATCAATATTGATATCTACGTATCAGTTACCTCTAAAGTATTATATATTGTATCCCAAGATGACGTAGATACTCTGTAAGGTCACACCAGCTGAATAGAAACAACGAGTATTTTACATTTTGTATAATATATTTGATCTCATGATGTATGAGATAAAATACATGTGATAAAATGTTAAAATAATATGTCATGTAAAATGACATGCTTAGATCATAAAATAAATTTATGAGAATATATGTGAATATTATTTTGTATAATATTTGAGAGCATTATAAGAATAATAAATTAATTCATATTAAAATAATATGATCACATTATTTACTCATAAATTAAATCCTTGCAAAATATGATTAGAGAATAACAAGAGAGTAGTCAATGTCATTTGTGTAAATAATTAACACAAGTGTTGCTCTAGGGATTGATTATATAAAGGAGTATGTTTGAGATGAAAAATCACTTTTTCTCTCTCTTGATACAATAACCGCGAATTATAATCATGAATCCCTTCTTCTCTTGTGTAGAAAGAAAATCTTTTTTTGTTCTCTTCTTCTCTTGCAAAGTTTAGCCACCAAATGAAATAGTTTGTTCACTAAAGATTGAAGATCTAGGTAGTTGGATCTAAGCTCTAATCTCTACATCCATCTATCTAAGGGTGTTTTAGGTTGTTGTTTAAGATTTACGGTAAATCGAGAGACAAGGATACTTTCATGACCGAAGAAGGAAGATGAAGGCTTTCCAAGAGGCATAGAAGATGAATCGACTCCTCTCTATCAAGAGATTTGACAATATCTTTAGGTATAACTTTTATCCACTCTTGTGCAAGAAATAAATGGACTAATTTCTATTTTTGTGATATAGAAGAGATGTTCGATGAAATGTCATAGTATAATCTTGCTTGCAATTGTCATCGAAATAACATCATTTGTGTATTGAGTTAAATAGAGGCAAAAAAAATTAATTTTCGCCCTTTTGAACATACACATGAAATCCCAACACATCTAATTATCTATTCTACAATCCCTTTGAGAGTTTTGACTTGAGTAATTGATTGCCAAGTTGTCGAGATATTGTGGAAAGATAATGTCGGGCTCATCCTCCTTCTTGATTCCTTTGTGGATAGTTTTTGTAATTCCTTTGTGAATTGTTGTTTGATCTCTTACTTGGATCGAGATTCTTAGTTGCTCACTTGTTTTCTAGTACCCACCTTTGTAAGAACATTTTGTCATAGTGTATCATTTCCGATGTGGAATAGGAGAGTCCCGTGAACGTAGGCTTTGAAAAAAATTTAGCCGAACCACGTTACATCGAGTATCACATTTCTCTTACCGAACTCTCTCTTTATTACTTTTTTAGCAATTCGTTGAGTTCTTTCTTTGCAATTATTTGAGTCAATTGTGTGAATTGTGCCAATCTTAATCATCTTGTACTTCCACATTTAAGTCGTAGTATTAGTCTTTCTTTTTCTAACAGTGATAATGATAATATAAGAAAAAAATATATTAATTATAATGATATTATTATTATTAAATAATAATAATAAAGTAACTATATAATATAAGAATATTAATAACAATAATAATAATAATTAAGTAAATAATAGAATAAAATATTATTAATTATTAAATATAATACAACATAATCAAATAATAATGATAATTATAGTAACAATAATAACAATAATATAAAATATAATAATATGCATTATTTAGAATAATAAAATAATAATAATAAATTATATATAATATACTAAAATATTATTAATTGCAAATATAATACAACATATCAAATAATAATGATAATTATAGTAATAATAATATGCATTATTTCAAAATAATAAAATAATAATAATTAAAAGTAATTATTCATTTATTTTAATAAAAAAGTATAATAATATTAAGCATAATAATAAAATATATATAATATACTAAATTATTGTTAATTACAATGCAAATTTCATTGTTAATTTTGTCATACAGAATAGTGTATTCTAGTATTTTATCTATATGGTGGTATATTATACTAGCCTCTTCTACCCGCTATTATATTCTCTTATATCGTGTTTCACATTCCTTCTGTGTTGGAATAAAGCTCTATTATAGTATTCCTTGATATTTCCTGAGTGCCAATCGAAGCTTTTGTCTTTAAATATTTCAAATTTGACCTAAAGTCTTGTAGTGTCATTTTGCTTTCATTTACTCGAACTCACGACCTCTCACACAGAAGAAGTTGCTCTAGATATATTAATAATTAAATTGACTTCAAGTGTTAAATTCAAATCATTGAAATCGATTTATTTTACGCGTGATGCATTTACATATTAAATTTGTTATTTTGTAGTTCACTTAATGTAAATAAAGTGAACACTCATGAAATAAACCGACTTAAACAGTTTGAATTTGTCATTTGATGCTGATTTAATTATTTTTTTAGTTTTTAGTTAGGCTCATCAATATATTTGGTGAGTTTAAGAATACACTGATTTTACTTCATTTAAAATTTTAACTTCATTTCAACAACTATCAAAAGAATTATTTTTTAAGTAATCGACAAGAGTCTTTACCTTTAAATATCTCAAAATTGACCTAGACTTTAGTTATATTTTTGTTTTCACTGAATTTCGAACTTACGACCTCTCACATGATGGCGTTGCTCAAAAGAATTAAATTACATCGTTAAAGTTTGATTATTCATAAGAGTTAAGGCAGAGAAGTCATTTCTTGTTTGCTCATAGAACTTGGAAGTTTATTCTACAACTTTATTTTATAAATTATATTTATTCATCAAATTTTGGATTTTAAAGATAATTTTCTAACCAGCACCAACTAACATAGAAGCTTTGTGGTCTACAATTTATTACCTTTTAACTCATTTTGTCATTAACTGATTAGTTGGAATTATATAATTGTACAGTGGGCATTTAGTTCTGTTTTATGAGTCCAATATAAAAAAAAAATTTGAAGTAAAGATGGGGGAGTCCAATATAAAATTTTAGAAAAAAAAAAGTTGGTCTCTTGTTCAATTCTTCGAATCTTGCAAGGAAATAAATTCTCTGCATCTCTTTCTCCTTCAAATTGTTGTTGGTCTGCGTGAGCGCAAACAGCGTGTTAATCAATTATTTTTTTGAATAAAATAGCTATCTTTAAATGAGGTGCCAGTTTCTATTAAAAAAAAGCAATAAAATGATATCACAATTGTTAGCATACGAACTGGTGTGTTAATCAATTATTAATAGCTATAATCTATGATTTGCCATTTGTTCGAATTTAAAGGTTATTTAATTTGCAAATTGCCATACAAGAAATTAAAAATACGGGACCACCGAGGTTGATTTTTTCAATTTTATAGAAAATAAATAATAATCAAGTTGCAATCTCGTCACCCAAGGATCCACATAATTTGCATTCACGAGTGACGTTATTTATTTATAATATAATAATTAAATAATTGGAGAGTGTTTTTTAAACATTTCTAATTAGGAGCTTAAAGAAACGGGAATAAAGAATATTACTTAGGCAGATTCCTTGAAGAAGAAAAGATTCTATGGTTCTTCCCTTTCACATTAGGTGAATAGGTAGGCATAGTGCTATGTTTTGTTTTGGTAGTTTATTTTTCTGTGTTTTATTGAATTATTGGTGAAATAAAAATCATTAAGATATCAACATAAATAAATAGATGGGTCGTTTCTTTATGAAAAATCATATTTTTTATTTTCACAAAAATATTTAAAAATCAATAATGACTAAACGATGGAACTAACAACAATTATTATATATAAAAGATATTTTAAAGAATTATAATGCACATCAAATAACTGATTTGACAAGTTCTACTGAAGCAAAGTTAAAAATAATTTTATTAAAAGAGTTTAACATAGCATATGAAAATAATTTGATCTTATTTAGCATTATTTTATTTATTGACTTCACTATTATGAACACCACCACTTTGAAAAACAATTAATTTTTGTTTTCATTTTAAATTTATTTCACTAGTCAAACTTGAATTTTTTCCAAGGAAGAAAACTTTAACAAATTCCAAAAGAAAGATAGTATTTTAAGGTCATCAAACAAAATTAGATTTCTACACCTTGAGTAAAACAAAAATGTTTGTTAAAGACTTGCCACCTTTGGGCATCTTAAACATTTAATATTTGTAAAGTGACATGCTTCTAAAAAAAATTGTGTAAAAAATATGAAATGGCAATACCTGTAATTATCATGGACCAGTCAATTCCAACTTAAGTTGTAGGTTCATGAATATTAGCAATTTTTTATTCATTATTTTAGATTTACAGCACACTCACAAACAAATAAAAAATAAAAAAATTCTCTAAAACAGTTCTCATCGAAGTTTGAATTTCAGACCTCTCTTTTAGAAGACTCGTGCCTTACACTACATTAGCAAATATCTTTGGAAGTCACTAATTTAAGTTGTTATGTTGTAAGATATTTCTATTTGTAAAATGATAGAATTAACGAACCGGAATTTGTTTGAATCAGAAATAAATCTAGAACACAGGATCTAAAGACCGAATCACCCTCATGGGTATATATTATTGTCATATAATAATAATAATAATAATAATAAGAGTGATGCAAACAGCCTCCTTAATAGTCTCTCTCACGCCTCCCGTTAGAAGGCAAAAGTAATTAATGCTCTGTTTTGTCCGCTTTGTTCTGTCTATTTTTACTGTTTTCCTGTATGTTTTTATATTTAGGTCTGAAGTCTTTATATTTAAATTTGTAACAAAAATGTTATGTCCGTCATGTCGCTTCCAAATTTTTATATTACTATAAGTTTTTTTTTTGTAAGTTTTTATATTAAAAATTTTGCAGTTACTTTTTAGCAAATCTAAATATAAAAACTTGCATGCAACAATATATACACTTTATTGTCCTAATATAAAGACTTGTAATTTTTGCACCCGCTCCAGTTTCACTCTGTCATGTCTGCTCTATCTGCTTTGTCTGTTTTCATGCATGTCTTTATATTTAGGATTGAAAACTTTATATTACAGCAAGTCTTGATTTTATTTGCTACGAGTCTTTATATTAGAAAATTTTGCAGCAAATTTAAATATAGAGACTTGCATATAACAATATATAAACTTTATTGTTCTAATATAAGAACTTGCAACAATTATGTTGTAAGTCTTTATATTAAAAATTTTGTAGCAGTTTTTTTGTAAATTTAAATATAAAGACTTTAAATTTAAATATAAAGACATGCGGTGGAGCAGACAGAGTGGACATAACGACAGAGGAGAGTAGAACATGAGCGGATAAAATATAACATTAATTGTTTTTGTCTTCTAGTAGAAAATATGTAAAGGATCGGTTAAGAGAGGACATTATATTTACTCTAATAATAATACTCTTTAAGCGATAAGCAAGTAAAGTATGTATTCAGTCTAAAGTAATTAACTAATTGTGAACTTAATTTATGAATTTTGTTAAGTATGCTTGTGGGGTTCATTTAAATTATTAAAGAAATATTGCGAAAATGGTACAATTCAGATTGATGTGTAAAAAATTGCGAGCAGAGGGTTAATCTGAATAATATGGTAGTAAATTTAATTTGAAATAGTTGGAATTGTGCAAATGCTATTGTAATTATATTGGGTGCTAAGTTTTTTATTAGACAATTTTGGACTAGCAAAACATCGCGAAATCTTTTGTCTCAAATAAATTGGAATATGTTAGAAATTAAATTAAATTTTATTTACATAAAATTAACTGAATTTTTACATTGACTCGCCACCACAACCCTCATTTGCGAACTTGAGAGCGGTTATGTAAAGCAGACGGAGTTTTCGATAGCACCAAACTATAAACAAACAAACAAAAATGATATTTGAATTGCATCCAATAAATAATAACATTGTTTGGCTCTATTGTCAGCTATTCAAATATTTACAGTTTATAAATAATGGTTGAGACACTATTAATAGAGATAAATTGGTTCAAGAAGTTAATATAGTACTCTCTTCTTCTTTTAATTCTTGCTAAATAAATTTTCTTACCAACTTTTCTACTACCTTCATTTTTTTATTTTTACTTACTTCTCACTGTGTGCTTTTTAAGTAGAGAAAAGGAGACTAATTTTCACTTTACACAACATTCTAAGGAGAAGGAACATCAAAGAATGTGAAATGAAAATACTCCTCTATTTATCTCTTTAAAATTTATTTCTTCTCAATTTGAAAAAACATATATATTTTTTTTACTTCAATTCTTGTTTCTTTCCTCTTTAACTAAGACTAGGCCCTTAGTCTCCTTCACTTTATGTTGTTCATTTTATTTCTTTTGTTAGTTCGACATTGTCTAAGGTTTTCAAAAGATTCCATATGTTTAGACGGAGGGGCGAATTCAGCATTTTCGTCAGAAGAGTTCAAAATGATGAATATTTTTATTCTTTAATTTTAACAATATTTTTCAAAAAAGTTTCAATCGTATGATAAATTCTAAAAAAATAATTCCAAGCTAGTCAACTGACTTCCTTACTCAACGTAACTCTGCCACTGTCTACATATTTCAGCATCAATTGCTTACAGACGCCAGAGTAAAAACAAAAAAAAGAAATAAAATAAATTAAATTAAAGTAAAGTAAAGTAAAATATATACCAGAGGAAAAGAGTGTTAGACCAGGCCACCAGCATTTTGTCATCAGTACTGACAGGTACAATACAAAAGAAAATGAGAGAACTAGTAAAATTTAGATTTAAATATCAATTATGAATATCTAAAATTAAACGATTTGACTTCAATGTTTTCTAAATCAACATTAAAAAAACATAATTGTGTCAATATAGTAATTATTTAATCGAAGTTTTTTCTTTGAGAACTAAAAAAAATACCTCAAATTAAAAGATTGAAACTCAATTTAAAAGACTTGTCTTACTCAGTTACTCTTTTCTGTAAGAAGTTCAAATTTAAATATGGACCGTTTTTACATAAGTGACCCTCACAAGTTTCATTATTCTTCAAATATTTTCTACATTCTGCAGCAATTTTTGGTGTCTGACTACTTCTTGACAACGGATTTTTATAGATTTCAATCTTTTGAATTTGAATTCAACTTCTAATGTATCCATTTCAGAAAATAAGAGTTTCCACATCAAAGAATTTCATGTGCAAATAGACAATCGCTTGTTGGAAACATGGGTTGTTGTTGACTTGTTGTTTATGTAATTATCTAATAAAGCCCACATTTTTTTGGGCTCTTACTTATTCCTTCAAGTTTAAGAAAAGCTTTATAATATAGGACTAAGGCCGAGACCAATGTAGGCTTTAGTAAACTGCTTATTTCCGTAGTTGTGCAAACTTACAACTTACAAGCTCTTGTCAAAAAGAAAACAAGGCAGAAAAGCAAAAAGAAAGTTCACTGTAATAGATTTGTCTATTATAACGGATCTTATGATTCTTTGGCAGTTTTTCTCTATTATATCGACTCTTTGTCTGCTACAATAGATCAAATAAGTCTGCTGTATTAGACTATTTTTATTGTAGTGGAATATAACAGAATATTCATTTGTTGTGTATTCAGTATTCATTTATTAGCTTCATCTAACAAATATTACACGTCAACGTTTTGCTAGTTTTTTGAAACCATGATATGATTTCATTTAACAGATAATTAAAAAATAATAACAATCTGAAATATTGTATGAAAATATGATGATAACTATCATGTACTATGCAAAGTATTTCTAAAAAAAAATCATGTACTATGCAAAGTGAGTCTCCAAAAATTGTAATATGTGCTAAAAGAATCAACAAATTATTTGTTAAAAATTCCTGTTAAACGGAGCAAAATATTAGCACTCAATGAATTTTTGTAAGGTCTCCTGACTCCAAAAATAATATCTGGGAGCTGATATATCGATATCTTCATTGATATCTCTATCGATACCAACAGTACATGTTCAGTTAAATTCAGTTTGCATGTTGTTTTTTATGATGCATGTTGTTTTTTGTATTATGCATATTATTTTTGTTATTATGCATATAATTGATCGGACGCTCCACGAAAAAACAAATGTCGTTACGCTCACCGACGCGAATCAATACGCTCATCGATGCGGACTGGACGAATCCAGTTGCATTTATTTTGAAAAATTGATCTAGTTATTATGCATGTTGTTTTTGTTATTGTGCATATTGTTTTTGTTATTGTGCATGTTATTTTTTTTTATTATGCAAGTAAATAACATGCAAAATAATACAAATAACATGCATAATAACAAAAACATAATGCATAATAACGAAAACATAATAAATCATAAGTATAACAAAATAACATAATGAATTTAGCATAAAAATCATAAGTATTTGACTGTTATGCATGTTATTAGATGCACAATAACAAAAATAATATGTATAATAACGAAAACAATATGCATCATAAATAAAATAAATTTTCGTCGAAACTCAACTGAACGTGTCCAGTAAATATCGATGACGATATCGAATTTGAAATCTACGAAACATTTTCCATAATATATTGTTGACCTCTGTACCGGACCAACAACGTAGTGCTAATGCAACTTAAAGCGTCATGTCCACTATCTGGTTTTTTTTTCGCTTTCTTTTTTTGTTCTTCTGTTATTGGCTAGTACATCATATTTTACGTATATTTTTGTACTTCCTTTTCTATTTTATTTATTGCTTACAGATTACAATGGAATATTGTGTTGTTTTTTTAACTTTTATGTACGTCACTAATATACGTGTGATGTGCGTAACTTTGCAAATTTTAAGAACCTGTTTGAAGGGATCCGAATCTGCTGCTTGTTTTTGTTGTCTCGATCCGACCGCCCGATCGTCACGGACGGCTGTGATTTGATTCAGAAGGCAGATGTTTTGATCGTTAGATGAGTTTTGAACGGTCCAGATCGAAACAAACAGGATTTTAATAAGCAGCAGATTTGGTTCCCTGTTCGAAGCTGCATTTCTGTGGGAACTCAGATCCTGTGGATCTGGATTAATTTTGATTCTTTAAAATCTACGTTTTCATAGACAAATATCCATTTCTGGGAAAATAAAATTATGGATGAATTAATTTTTCCCTTGGAAATCAAGTATTTCTGTGCTTTTTCTTAAAAACATGAATCCATACCCAACTCAAAAAACAAGAGATATACCTCTAGACTTTTAAATTTTTTTGTTGTGACAAATACTTCTCCGAAGTTTTCAAATGGATAAACAAATTTTTCCGGTTCGAATTTTAATTTTTGATAATTTCATTGCTCCGATTTAATTTTATAAATCGTTGAAGGTATTTTTTAATTAAAAAATCATTTTGACGAAATATAATCAGGGAATGAAATTGTCAAAAAATCAAAGTACAAAAAAATTCTTGTTCATTTGAAAACTTTGAAGAGTTGTTTGTCACAACTCAAAAGTTGGGGAGTTTGAGGGGAATGAGATCGAGATCGTTTGATTTCCTCGTGATTCGTGCTCCAGATCTAAATTTTTTTTATTATCATCTAAACAGCTGAGGCCCGATGCCGCGCGGTAGAAGAACATAGTCCAATTTGAGGTACCACGCTATACGTGATTTGGATTGTCCGAGCGACACTGTATGCTTTGAGATTTGTGCTCCACAATAATACAATATTAAAACCTCATGCATTTCATCTAACTGTTCATGCCTTCATGGTTGTTAAGTATAATAAATCAAAATATTAAAGTAATTAAGGATATTTATGAATTAACAGCACAAAGATCTGCTCCTAAAAATATCATAGCTTGATTAATTATTTTTGTCTACTTAATTCGAATTCTAGATCTTTCATTTATATAAATTTGACCAACATACTTGATAAACATGCCTCTGTCCCTAATATTAATGTTTACATATATTGGATCATATTTTATCAACGATGTATCATCACATAGTTATTATTTTTCTGAAGGTTTTCATATCAAGTTGAAAGGAATTGCAGTTATTAGATAGAAGACCATAATTAATCAACGTTGTTATTATCACAAACTTGTCATGTTTTTGAAGAATTTTCTGTTAAGTTTAAAAGAATTTCCAATGATTGGATAAAAGAGAAAAGGGGGAATGAAATGAAGGAGAGGTGAGAACAGAATAGAAAAAAAATATTATCAATTCATTGTCAAAAGCATACTCCAACTATTACAATGGAATATTAAATACATTAATTAATCTCGCAAGGAGCTACTTTTAGGGGTTTTTTTCAAGTTTATTTCTGATTTGTTTGTAAGTGTGTGTGTTGTAAGTCTACGGACAATGAATAAAAAAAAATTGAACTGCAGAGTGTTGCTCATCGGAGGTCATTGGCGGAGCTTTGCTCCGGTCAAGGTGGATCATGGATTTCTTTCAAATATGAAAATATGCACTAAAGTATATATGTTTGAGTCAATTTATATTTGTTGTGTACAATATCTTCGTATTTGTCGATTTGCAAAACAATTTTGAATTTTACCTTTCTTGTGTTTAAGTTTTGTTGCAGGGACTATATTGTAAAATGGAAATTTGGACATGCAACTTAAAGACACGAGCATGCGGATTAGAGGTGTCAAGATTCAAATAGGTTTAAGTTAATTAAAATGTAAATTTGCCTGGTTTAGCATAATTGAGCTTGAGAAAATCATTTTCCAAAACTAACCGTTGTTAACCGTTGTAACGGTTAGGTCTTCGAACCAAGTCCAGAATACACAATTTTCCAGATCCAACCGTTATACAACGATCAGCAACCGTTATAACGGTTGGTTCAATGTCTTGATTAATTCATTTTTCAGACCTTAGATTTTTACTCCAGAAGCAAGCGTTATATAACGGTTGTTTACCGTTGTAACGCTTGGTCCAAATGTTCAATTTGACCATCTCTCAAAACTCAAAACTCATCTTCCAGAAGTAGGCGTTATATAACGGTTTTGTACCGTTATAACGCTTAGCTCAAATACTCATTTCGATTATTTCTCAAAACTCAGAATTCAACTTCCAGAAACAAGCGTTATATAACGGCTGTTAACCGTTATGTAATGGTTAGTTCATACTGTCCAAGACTCCTGAAATTTTGAACTAACCGTTATAATGGTTAAACCCGAAAAATACTGTTTTGGAAAGATTTTGGCTGGTGATTTATATAAGCTGGTTTTTGTTACCATTTAAAATTATCTTCTCTTGAAATATTCAAAACCCTAGCAGCAGCCTCCATTATTGATCTCTCTCTAAGCTATTGATTAAGTCAAAAACAACTCAAGCTCAAATACTCTAAATTAGCCAAATAACTTGTGAAATTGAGAGATTTTGTAGCTCTAGTTCTTATATTGCTTTCGTGCACTTACTACGGATCTAGTCTCTTATCTTTGTGTGTAAAGAGCTAGATTTCGACCCTTGTAAAAGAATACTCTTTGGTGTTAGTGTAAACGGTTACCAAGTCGGGGGATCGGGAGTTCCGGAGACGTAGGCTCGTCAATAGCCGAACTCCGTTATCATTTTGGTGTCACGCGTTCTACGCACTGTTTGATCTTCCTAAACTCTATTTATTTTTATTTTCTGCAATTTATTTATCTTAAGTAGATTTAGTGATTTGGTATAAATTAAGATTGAAATTGAATTGTGCAAATTTGCAAAAAGAACCCTAAAATCTCTTAGTGTACCTATTCACCCCCTCTAGGTAAATCAATATTTGATTCATAGAAATAGTGTCATCTCAGTTTATTTTCTAATTCAATAATTTTCTCAAAATCTCAATCACTAAAAAAAGCAAAATTTATCTATATGTCAGTGCATAACATGTCAATTGTCAAAATAGCATTTCATAACATGTAATTGTTAAAATGTCATTATCTCTAATTTAAACAAGTTTTGTTCATCTCTAATTAAGCATTTCATGTGATAAATAGATGGGAAGGGGAAAGAGAAGAAGAAGACGGGTATTGTGAGTATCTTTAATTTTTTTTTTAATTGTGTTAAAATAAAGATAATGACATAAATACAAACTATTATCAAATTTAATGATTTTTTATAATTAGTTGTTATGTAGTGATATTTTGACAATTAATATGTTATATAATAACATATAGACAAATTTCTCTAAAAAAAAATGACCCCTCTCAAAAATTGTATATAGATTTATATAGGAAGTGTCCTTATTTCATTATTTTTAGCTCCAATCGGTCGTCTCTTTAAATACACTCAAGCGGGATATTGCTGGAGGTAGATTCAACGGCTTCAAGAACCCCTACAAATTTGGAATGAGATCGTCTGACGCGTGACATCGCGTTGCACGTTTTCGAAATCGTCCGATTTTCTCGTAATTCGTGCTCCAGATCTAAAATTTCATTAATTGTTCATTTGACGATCGAGACGCGGTACTACGCGGTACCACCCGGCAGAAGAATGGATCCTACAAGTTTGTATCGTGTTACACGATGTAGCAACATCTCTATTGCTGTGTGGTACTGTAGTGTGACACTTGTTTCAACTGTAGAGTTGAAAACTGCAAGTATGATAATACAGCTGGAGATATAAAATGAAACTAACGCATTGAATTAGATCAGTTATAAATTATAATCCAGAAATATCCTAAACGAATTGAACGAACGACGAATGATGCCAGGTGTCTGGTGGAAACCCACCCACGTAAGATCTTCGTTGGCTGACATCACCCACCTTGTTTCCTTGTCGCCATTCGTTGCAACTGGCAGTAAGGAAACCACCGGATCCTCTGTTGCATTTACATGTAGCGTACTGTAAACATTAAACAACACCTACCAGAACGAAAGAAATTTTGCTGATTGGAAAAGTGCCGATACTCAGCGTAAAATTTACAAATTCACCCCAAAAATCGCAAGAAAATGTGCGCGGATAAATTTTTCGGTTTGAAACGGCATGGTACGGATTGGAGTTTATTCCAAGAATTTGGGGTTTTAAGTCTTCTGCGGCGACAATTGGTGTTGACTACCATGCGTTAATTTGCGTCAATTGTCTCACTAAGCCGTTAAAGCATTTAATTATTTGAAACCGCATGATTTGTATATATATTATACAAATTATGAAGAATATATTATAATTTTTTTTTGTAATTTGAACAAATTTTGTCTTGAGTAGTCCAGATTCATGTGAATAAACCACAATTTTTTTTTTGCACTAACCTAGATAGCAAAAAATAACCACTATTTCAACCACTAATCTAAATAGCACTATTTTTGCACTAACTATGACATGATCCAAATGCACTCATAAAGGTTGAACATAGCTGCTACAGTATTATAAATAGTATTTTCGTTGTAGCGCGCTACAGTGATTGTGTTGTGACAATTATTTTTTCTCGTTGCTTTTTTATTATTTAAATGGTTATTATAATTTTGTTATTGTAATACGAAAGTTTAAAATTTATTTTTTTCACGCGAAGCCCGAACATACCTCTAGTAAGAATCATTCTTTAATCAGAGTGCCAGACAGACGATGAGGAATTTGTTGTTCTTATAATTGTTTTTTGTTAAATAAAATAATTCTCAATGTCTATTTTATATACACAAAATAATATATTTTGTATTTGATAATGATAAATATTAATATCATATCACCTTTATTAAGAAATCGAGAAGACTTGATCAATTCGAATCTAAACAACAACAACAACAATTTTTAGGTATTTACTACTTACTTATTTAGTGATTTTTTTTATGAAAGGTATGTTAAAATAATACACACTTTATAAAAAGTTAAGTATATAATTTTTTTATGAAGGGTATGTATAGCAAAGTTTTTATATACGCTATTATAAAGTCTTTCTATTCAAAGGATAATAGCGTAATTTTGTATGTCATAAAACATTTTAATTCTAATGGACTTAATAATTAATTAACTTAAAAAATAATTCATATTAATGATATCAATTTGTCATAACATGTTTTAATTCTAATTCATATAATGTCATCATATTCCTCTCTCCAATCTCAATATTTACAATGCATAAATATGTATTTATCAATTATATGATAAAACAACTAGGAAATAATCCTTATCAAGTTTATTCAGTAAGTTTATGATTTTTTTTATATTCATATGTCTTTACCGTTGTACGACAAGCTAATAAAAAAAACTTACTCATATTCATCTTACAAAATATAATACGAATACAATAGTAATATAATTAAAAACCTCATTTAAGTTTCAATTTTAATGCAATGAATCAAAATTAAATTTAAAATAAACTAAAACTTTTCTTTGAATGATTATTTATATGTACATAACAGCGATATAATTAAGTAATGATTGATGCAGATTCTATTTTATCATTAACATATATAAAAATAATAGTTTTTTGTACAATAATAAAATAAGGCTCAAATTCTAGTATATATATAAAATCATGACGCCTGATGTGCATATAGAAATTACTAGTAATCGTACCCATGCCAAGCAACGAAAGACATTATGAACGAAAAAGAATCATTTAAATTGCGTCTTGATCAAATACTATTCTTGCGTGTTTCACATTTTTGTGAATTATTCGACGCATATTCAAAATTATGTGTTCTTGTCAATTAGTATTAAAAATAAATGCTTGAAGAAGTGCTTTTACAATTTTTCGCGCGTATTTATCTTTCAACTACATAACAATATAATATATACATGCACTGCACAACAATTTCATTTAGACGATGATTCTCTAGGTATCACCGATGTGTTGTCAGCATAAATATAAGAAAGAAACTGATCCAGACAGCTTACAAAATAACATACAAGTAAAATTCCAAAAAAAAATCAAATAAAGTGTCACAATCACATGAGCTTAATTATTTAGTTTGCTTCAAAGATACTAACAAAAGAAAAACTAAAGATAAAAATGCTAGAAGCACATCTGCTAAGAAATGAAACTTAACATAAGAAAGAGAGCATATTACACTTTACCAATATTAGCCATATTGTAGAACCTCCTGGTACAATAAATTTGGACGTGTAAACTCCTGGTTGCGTTACTTTACTAACAGGTCTAATCAAAACCTTTGTATTCCTACGGGATGTCCCTCTTGATTTGTCATGCGTTGTGTGTAATACGTCATTCGTCATGCGTCATGGGTCATGGGTCATGGGTCGTCATGATTCATGCGTCATGCATTATGTAAGATCGATGTGTCATGTTTCATGCGTCATGCGTCATTCGGCTTGCGTCATGCTTCTAAGTTCATGCGTCATTCGTCGTACGTCATGCGACTTGCATAATGAGCAATGTGGCATGCGCCATGCGTCATGCGTCATGCGTCATGCAACATGAGTGATTTGTCATGTGTTGTGTGTAATACGTCATGTGTCATGCATCATGTGTCATCATGCGTCAAGCGTCATACGTCATGCGTCATCTGTCGTACGTCGTCAGTCGCCATTGGTCATGCCGCATGACGTCATGCGGCAAGCGTCATGCGCATGACGTCATGCATCATGGGGCACGCGTCATGCGTCATGCAACATGCGTCACGTGGCACGCGTCATGCGTCTTGCATCATGTGTCATCCGTCATCATGGGTTATGTGACATGGGTCATGCGTCATGCGGCATGCGTTATGCGGCATGCGTCAAGCGGGAAGCGTCATGCGGCATGCAACATGCGTCATGCGGCATGCAACATGCGTCATGCGTCACGCGTCATGCGGCATGTGGTATGCGTCATGCGTCATGCGTCACGCGTCATGCGGCATGTGGTATGCGGCATGCGTCATGCGTCATGCGTCATACGTTGTGTGTCATGCGGCATGCATCATGCGACATGCGTCACAACAATTTAGCACGGGGAAGCACACAAACGTAGATACCTGATAACTAATACTGGGTACTTAGCCAAATTTGAGAAGGTAAATACATATTTTCTGGTTGCTAAATTTGCATCATATTATTTCCTATTTCTTTGAGCGGATTTTTCGGAATTTGATCTCGCTTGATAAGGTTGTTGAAGCTCTTTCTAACGATTGCTTACGCCTCTTATGTGTCACTGCGGTTTAGCCTGGATGAACGCACAAACATAGCTACCTGATACATGATACTGGGTACTTAGCCAAATTTGAGAAGGTAAACACATATATTTTCTGATTGCATCAGATTATTTTCGAATCTGTCCTATTGCTTCTACTCGGCTGTTGAGTCAACGTAACGGCGCCATGGAGGTTTTTTTTTCAAGACAGCAATAGAGAAGAGAGTAAAATACCTGAAATTGAATGAAATAATTAACACACTCAATCCAGAGATTCAAACAAATATTTAAAAAATTTGGATAGTAATCCAGATTTATACATACATTGCATAATTTCCAATGCTATATTTAAAAAATCATCAGCAAAATAAAATGTATTATTTATGCAATTCGTATAGTAATATTTCGTAAAATGTACGTTATAAAAAAACAGACAAAAACAACTTAGTTTAAATTCTCCTAACTATGATATAGGTCCCATAAAAATTAGTTCTTGTATCATGTGTAGGTCCCATAAAATTTATAAGATAATAGTTTTGAGAAAATACATCAGTCTCAAATATCAATTATATATTGAAAAATATATGTAAATGCAAATCTTTGAACTTCAAATTAAATGCATGAAAAAGTAATTAACAAAACAAAATTACAAAGCATGATTGAATATTGCACCTTTTCATTAATTTCATGATTTGAAGTCTAACCAAAATATCAAAAAATAATATATATATATATTTATATAGATATATTTTTACAAATTAACTAACTCGTCAATTTCTTGTAATTGTAAATTGTTGGTAGAAATATTGGTCAGTAGTATGATTCTATAATTTTTTAAAATACTATAATTTTTTTACTTTGTCATAGTCAAAGTTATGTGACATTTAACCAATTTTTTAGTTAAAAAATAATGAATAGTTTAAAATATTTGATACATTAGTATGGTAATGCGACTATGAAATGCGTGCTTGAAAATTAGTTTGTACAGGAAATATTAATAGATTAAAATATTTTGGCACAACTTTCAATTTGCTTCCCAAGCTAATAAAATGTAATGCCACAGAAGATTTCAATATGTAAATAATTAGCCTTATAATACTTACCATATATAATTTGTACAAATGACATTATTGTCCTTATAGAATCAAGCATTGTGTATCAGTATTCTCTGATTTGAAGGGTATTTTAGTCCATAAAAAAGTAAGATTATGACCAAATGGAGAACTCAATTTCTTAGGTGCTTTATAAGATAGTATATAAAAGTTGACAAAATTAATCAAGAAAGTAGTTATTTGTGCGCTGTTTCTTTATTACTTTTAATATATTACAATTGCTGACTAGAAGTACACTATAATAATAATAATAATGTCAATCCAAATAGATTTCTATTCTGCTAAAAAATGAATATATTATAATTTTTAATAATATAAAATAGGGTGATGCTAACAGCTCTTCTTAATCGCCTCCTCGTGCCCCCCTCTAGAAGATAAAAATATTTAATGCTCTGCTCCGTCCGCTCCAGTTCCGCTTTGCTTTGTCCGCTCTGTCTTCTCTCTTGCATGTCTTTATATTTAAGTTTAAAATTTTTAAATTTAAATTTGCAACAAAACTGTTATGCCTGTCCTGTCGCTCTCAAATCTTTATACTATTGCAAGTCTTTATTTTTTCTGCAAGTCTTTATATTAGAAAATTTGCATAATTTTTCAACAAATTTAAATATAAAAACTTGCATGCAATAATATATAGACTTTACCGTTCTAATATAAAGATTTGTAATTTTTGCATCAATTATACTACAAGTCTTTATATTATAAATTTTGCAGCAATTTTGTTGTAAATTTAAATATAAAAATTACAGACCTAAATAAAAATAAATGCAGGAGAGTGGACAAAACAGAGCGAAACTAAAACGGACATAGCAAAGCATTAATTATTTTTATTTTCTAATAAAAATACGTAAGAAGAGTAGAAGACGATTAAGAAGATATTACATTTACTCTATAAAATTATGTAAATATTAGATGGTTGCATGCAAAACATGACAACAAATGACTCATTGAAAATCAATTATATGGACAAGTTACTCGCTCATTAAGAAATAATTAATGTGTGCACTAGAAATAGATGATTTATCGCTCATACCTCTCCTATACTCGGTAAGATTTTTTTTTACATATAAGAGTTCCGAATATCTCCTAACATATATTGTTAAATGTCTCTTAATAAAATTTTCATTTTTGTGTTCACGACGGTTTGAATTTATAATTTTGTTAGAGTCATAATGATTGGTTATCACTGAATTACTAGATCATTTACAATTTCAATCTAGATTATTCTGTCAAATATTAATTGTGCTTAATTTAAATTTAAGTTTAGTTCTTGATGATATAACATGTTTTAGAGCATATACATTTTCTTCTTATTTTCAACAGTCATGATAATGAATTTAAGCAATTTAAAATAATCAAAGATATTATATTCTATTAAATTTATGGGGTCATGAAAATGGTGCACGTTTGATCTCGTACCCTTTTTATTCATGGAATAGTTTCGATATTGACCCTAACAAATTTTTATTTAAAAAAATAAATTAGTTCATAAACTAAAAAAAGGCTCAAATAGCTATTTTTCTTTGATTGATTAGTCGTTCTTGCTTAAGTGACTTTTCACTAATATAGCTTAAACGTTCTATAAGATAATCAATCAATTTAAGTTCCAAATCTGGCTATAAATTTTAATTTTAATTTTCCATTTTTATGAGAAACCAAACTTTCTTTCATAAGAAGACCTTTTTTTGGTGGCAAGTTGAGGCAACACATTAATATCTTTCTAATTATATTATATCAATAATTAGCTCTAAATATATAATATATTAATATTTTGTGCCTAAGGGTTTTGTTTCCATTTATTAAGGTGATATCACATTATATTATTATCTTTAATCTGAATATAAATAGGAATCATTCCAATTCTAATAAATTGATAGAAATAACATTGAATTATTTCATCTAAGAGTAATGCTGGTGTACATCCAAAAATAGTGTACATACAATTTTATTATAAATCCAGTGGTTATTATCACATCATTAGAGATTTATTAAGTTTCTATTTTTTGTCATGAACTTCATTAAATAAGGACACAATTGGCACATAAAAAGTTATAAATAGAAATGATTTTAACCAATTTATATAGGAGGGTAAAAAAAGGAAACCACTTAATTAAAACGTGGACCACTATTTAATTAGCAATAAATACAAGGAGAAAAAAGAAATCATATGCTTGATGTGATGATAGGGCATACCGTTTTTTTTTTTTCAATCATGTGTCGGCTATGATTGTTTTTATATTTGACTATCAAATTTGGCATTGGATCTTTCTCTAACAAAATTTGAACCGGAGTTTTGTGTTTATATTTTATTTTGCTGCATTTATAGGTACAATTTTTCAAACTTTTATATTCGCATATACTAGTTTTTTCTAATGTTCCACTTTTCTAATATGTCAAACAATTATTTTTTTTCTTATACGCTTTAATTTATAGGATAAAAAAGTTTGTGGTCAAATAAATAATATTTACCAAAAAATGGTATTACGTACGTAATATTATTTTTACTCTTATTAGTTTCCAAAAAAATGAATATTATTTGAAAATACTATTGATTGCCACGGATGAGTCATTTACAATCTTGAAAATGTTATTAAAAAACAAAGTTTGAAATTAAATTTTAATTTAAACAGTTCAAGAATTCAAAACTATTAAAATATGAATAAGTTTTTATTAGAAAAAGAGAATGTCGTCAAAATAATGTCCCATACTAAAAACTCTGTTTGTTTTCAATAATGATCAATATTCATGTCTATTTGATATTGCATTTGAAAGATGTAATAAATTAATTTAATTATACCTTAAATATGATTAAAAAATAATTCATGTGGCATATGGTTCAAATATTGCATTATATGCAACATATGTTATACATGTTATTAACAAAACATCACACTAGTATCAATATTCATATCTGTCAATATTTAATATTTATACACTTCAAAGATTTCCTTAAAAGACTTCACTTTAACGATTCAACATAAAAAATCAACCAAATATAACTCATGATATGCAAACGACTTTACTATCCTTATACAATCAATGATGGAGATTAGAAATGTACACTAATTTTGGATGTACAATAATTTTGGATTTATACTAGAATTATCCTTCATCTAAAATATAGTGATTATGAGTGAAAATAAAATGCAAGGTAATACGGAAATATCTAATCCAGCTAAGCAAAAGATTTTCCTTTTAAAATCGACTCATGACAAGGAAACAACCAAATTAATGGGCACATTTCCAAAATTTCGTCTAAGGGAACCTTTTTTTTTTTTTTTTTGTGAGGAAACTAAGGGAACCTCACCCCCGGTGTACATACCGCCAAAGCGATCCACCACCAAACAAACTATAAAATCACCCCCTGTGCTATGGGAACTCAAAACCAACACGCGAAGAAAACCGCAAAATAGTACCTTTTTTTTCCCCTTCTTTCTCTCCATTAACCACCTTCTATCGTATCGTGCTCTCTCTTTCTCGCCTAAAAAGACGCCGACTTTCCCCAAATCACCTCAAAATCGATTCAAGCTTCCTTCGATCTCTGTCCAATTCGATCGGATTTGAAGGGTTTTTGGAGGAATTCAATCGATTTAAGTGGAGCAAGGTCTTGCGGGGCATACTGCATGAGCTGGTTCGTGAATTTGGGACTGAACTCTAACTCGAATCACTTCGTGACTTGTTTTCTCGTTTTTCTCCTCCATTTCTCACCTCAGTTACAGATACCTCCTTCTAATTCTAATTGTATATCGACCAGTAATTGTCATTTCCGCTACAATGGAGAAACAAGGTATTGTTCTTTTTCTATTAATTGAGAAACATTATAGTGTACAATTTTCGTTTTTTAGGTTAATTTCAATGGAAAAACAAGTGCCCCACGTCTTCTAGAAAAATGAAGAAACAAGTACCATCATATTTTTAACCAGCTGCATAATTTTTCAATATTTTTATGCTGCTTTGCTTCTAATGAAATTGCCAATTGATCAACCTGTGCCCAGCATGAGTAGGTATCAGTTCTCTTCACCAAAAACAACGCCCTACAACTTGTTTTGCACTTTTGCAATGCTTTCATTTCAACTTCTACATAAATATTCCATGAACCAATTGACTACTTTTTTTGTTGATCCCTACGTCTGAAAGGAGACTTGAATTTGAAGTTTTCCTCTGCAGCTTAGTTGCTTGTACTATGCTGTTTCTTTCATACGAAAAAGAAATAAAAAAAACGTGGTTATTACAAGTTCACTTAGACCACTTTGTGGGGTATATATAGTTTGATTATCTTCCAATATAAGATTATGGTAATGCTTATGAGGAAATTATTCATGAAAAAGGGTAGACCTTGTGACATAAGCGTGTACCTAACAACCACCCTTCAATTGACATTTGAGAACCCATGTAGTCTGCCAATGCAAACAGTTGGTTACACTTCTCAGGGAATTAATGTTAAATCTGGATACAAATTTCTATAAAAATTAAGAAATTATAATTGTTAATAGCAAGGAGAGAACTCAATTGGCTAAATTTAAAGTATTTACAACATTAAAGGTTAAGGGTGAGCAGAAGTACTTGTCTGGTGGAGAATTGGTGCTTTATCATTTTGTGGTATATTTTATGTGCTTTTTAGACTCTCTTAGATGGGACTTAAGTGTACCTGCACTAAGTTAGTTAATATTTTTGGTTGTCCTGGGACCTTTATATTTATGTATATTTCTATATATCTGTTAAATGGTCTCTTTATTGTCACTTCCGTATGCATGCAGATATGCACAACATACCTAAGCATAGTTGTTGTTTTGTATTATGTTAAACAGTTTTACTGTGAGAAGTATAGCCACTTGCAGTTTGATGTGTCCCAGTCTCATGGAGTTCAGAAATGATCACCTACCTTTTAAAGTATTTAGAACATCTAATTAATCTTTGTGCATTCTTTTGTTTCTTTTGAAGTGTCATGTGTATCGAACATTAGAAGGAAGTCGGTTTCTCCTTCAGTGATTGTAATTGGTAGTGGTTTTGCTGGCCTAGCTGCTGCCCATGCTCTAAAAAATGCATCATTTGAGGTACCTTAGTATTTTTTCCTTGACATTATTGTTGAAATAAGACCCAGAAAACTGGAGTCTATAGTTAAAATGAAGCAAGCATTTTAGATTTATTGTCTGTTATATGAATGATGTCTGCAGTCATTATCTTCTTTTTCTTAAGCATCTAATCTCACTCGTGAAAATGAATACTTATTAAAGATGAAGCTTGTTAGCTCGTTACTTTTCAGTGAAGATACTAATGAACTCTTTCATCAATAGCACTGACCAGATGGGAAGTGGACAGGATTTAAGTAGAGTGTTAATAAAAAAATGTGTGCCCTTTTAAGAGTACATGTTACAAATTCATTTTGGAGCTGTATAACTTGCCAATGCTTAAATGGATGTTTTACTTTCTATTTAAGGTTGTTATTCTCGAATCGAGAGATAGGATAGGCGGTCGGATATGTACTGACTTCTCTTTTGGCTTTCCTGTTGACCTTGGTGCCTCTTGGTGAGTTGAAATCCTTCTGATAACTGTTTTGAATTTAAATTTCGTTTATACTTCGAGCTATCATTTTTATGTTTTTCAATTTGCTCAGGTTACATGGTGTATGTGAAGAGAACCCCCTGGCACCTCTGATAGGAAGGCTTGGCCTTCCTCTTTATCGTACTAGTGGAGATGATTCAGTACTGTTTGATCATGATTTGGAGAGGTATTACATGTATTATCTTTCTTAATGAGAACTTGTTTTCATTGTATGTCAGATGTGACTGAATAAATGCCATTTTTGTATAGCTATGCCCTCTATGACACCAGTGGGCAAAAAGTACCTCTAGAACTTGTACAAAAGATAGGCGTCGTGTTTGAGACTATACTCAAGGAGGTACGTCATTCTAATAAAACTATTAAATCTGATAATTATGACAGGAATTTTAGTTTCCTTGGTTGTAATTCTGTTTCTCTACATGTACAGACTGATAAGCTAAGAAAGGAAAATAGTGAAGACATGTCCATTGCAAAGGCTATTGCAATAGTACTGGAGCAGAATCCACATCTGAGGTTTGTAAATAAACAAATTTTTTAAATGATCTTTTTAAAACACTTCCTTGGCAATTTCATTGATTATTTATTCTCATTCTTTCTTCTTAATTTTTTGTCCTTTTTCTTTTTTCTTTTTTGTTCTTTTAGACAAGAAGGGCTTGCACATGATGTGCTCCAGTGGTATTTGTGCCGTATGGAAGGATGGTTTGCCACTGATGCTGATACAATCTCTTTACAATCTTGGGACCAGGTAAACATAAAATATTTTTTCTTTATATCCTTTTTCTCTATTTTTATGTGCATCGTAACCCATAATCTGTATGAAATGAGTGCAGGAAGTGCTGCTTCCTGGAGGGCATGGTTTAATGGTACGTGGATACAGGCCTGTCATAAACACTCTTGCTAAAGGCATTGATATTCGCCTATGTCATAGGTTTGCACTGTTCTTGTCTTACTTTCTATTGCAATTTCAGCCCATGATTTTTCAAGGGAAAACATCATATATTAAAAGATTACTCTCCATCTTTTGAGGTTTGGGCACTGGAATTTCAAAGCATGAACTTTTTGTGGTTATTGTGTATCTATTTTCCTGACAAAGTGATCTTTAAGTTCCAGTGTTCATGAATTTGAAAAAAGTACAACATCAAAATTATTTTGCAATTTTCCTGTTGCCGAGCCTTTTATTTTTTCTTCACAATTGCATTGGCACCTAATACTTATTTGAGAGGAATTGATTGTATAAGATTGGTTAAAGAAAAGTTAACATCCAGACACAAACATAACTATTATATTAACTTGAAGAAATTGTCTTCTTCAAGGGTTACACAAGTGGTACGCCACAATAATGGTGTAGAAGTAATGGTAGAAAGTGGCAAGACTTTTGTGGCTGATGCTGCTGTCATAACCGTGCCGGTCGGCGTACTAAAAGCAAACACGATTAAATTTGAACCTCGACTGCCAGAATGGAAGGAAGAGGCAATAAGAGAACTAAGCGTAGGCACTGAGAATAAAATAGCATTACACTTCGAGAGGGTTTTCTGGCCAAATGTTGAGTTTATAGGGGTAGTTTCATCAACTACTTATGGATGCAGTTATTTTCTTAATTTGCATAAGGCAACTGGGCATCGTGTGCTTGTTTACATGCCAGCTGGCCAACTTGCTCATGATATAGACAAATTGTCAGATGAGGCTGCTGCAATGTTTGCATTCTCTCAGTTACAGAAGATCCTACCTAATGCATGTAAACCGGTGCGTATTTGCATTTTTCTGATATTGTGCCATAATTATACAAAAGTAATAGTGTTGGAAAAGCTATATTGATGATTATAAAGTATAAGAGTTTGCATAAATATTAGTAAATTGTGGGCTTTTATTATCATATCTCTGTGGTTTATTGGTTTTGAATCCTTACAGATTAACGAGTAATCCATTTGTAAAACTATAGTGCTCCTTAGAGCACCAAGGCCTCCCGTACTCTTAACTCAAAAACATCATTAGACACCTTTAAATTTCGATTTATCATGCTCAATAATTTCTTTATATCAAAATCTAGTAGGAAACAATTTTTTTTCTAATTTTGGAGCTTTTTAAATATTTGTTTTGATTTTTTTTTAAAATGACTTAGTTTTATATATAAACATTGATTATTTTATTTCTATTTTGAAGCCACTTTCAAAAATTGTTTTGAAATTCAAAACAAGACTTAGTAAACTCTAAAAATAGAGAATTTTTGTTTCCTATTAGATTTTGATATAAAGAAATTATTAAGCATGATAAATTGAAATTTAAAGATGTCTAATGATGTTTTTGAGTTAAGAGCACGAAAGGCATTGGTGCTCTAGGAGCACCATAACTTCACTCCTATTTGTATTATTCATGATACATTTCTGCTAGAACTTGCTACCAAATATTGAACTATTCTGATGTGCTGCTATATGGTATGGCACGTGGGGACAATACTTTGTCAAAAGAAGATTCTCAGTTCTTTTTTATTCAGTCGTGTGCTGTTTTGACAATCTGTTTCCGCTACATTACTTTTCAGTAATGAAAAACTACCAATTCCCTAGTCTCAAGTTCTGCTGTTTGTTGTAATGAAATAAAGTTTGGCATATAACTATGGGTTATTCTGATTTTGGTGGGATAAACCAGGGGTGAGGTTACATCTATAGTTGCAGGTATAAAGTTACTCGCAAGTGGACTTACAGTTTGTCACTCACAACTCCGACCGGTGTCCGGCCGCCATCGGGTGATGGTACCGCGACAGCCGCAAGGCTCTGGTGAGGCAACTCGCAACTACTCTCTGGCAACTAAATTTTCCGTACCAACACTTGCATCCTATTTGCATGCACAAAACCATGAGTGCATCAGACTGTTCCTTAACCACACTATAAACTCCAGTCCAACCCTTATAATTTTGCCACTTCTACCTAATAATCTGTAGCATGTACAAGAGGATATTTACACCAGTTGTTTTTACAATTCTTCCTCTTGAGGAAATAATGACTTCCAATTATTTGCTAATTTATTTATTTATCTAATTCGTTTCAGATCCAGTACTTAGTTTCACATTGGGGATCAGATGAAAACTCACTAGGCTCGTATACATATGACGGAGTTGGGAAATCTCGTGATTTATTCGAGAAGCTTCGCATACCAGTAGATAATTTGTTCTTTGCTGGTGAGGCTACTTGTATAAAGTATACTGGTACAGTGCATGGTGCATTTTCTACTGGTCTCAAGGCTGCTGAGGAATGCCGTATGCGTGTCCTGGAGAGATACGGGGATCTAAGATCACTGGAGATGAAGTTCCAACCTGTGATGGCAGAGGAAGCTGCCTCTGTATCTGTGCCCCTGTTGATATCAAGGCTTTAAGTATATAAAGCTTTATAAATGAGGGCTTTTATCTATTGTTTATGTTCTCCACAATTTTAGTTGTGTAAGCATTACCAGTATGCATTTGCCTTTATTGTTCCCTTTCCAGGCATGAGGAAATATGTGTTCTGCAAATGTGTGGGGAATTTACGAAGGAAACAAATAAAATCGCGAAATAGCGTGGATTGTGTATTGTGCTTGGTTTGTTGTAAGAGTTTAATGAATTAGTGTTCTGTGGCTACTATAGTTTGCTTAACATAATACTATTTGATTAATGCCTATTTGCATTATGCAATCTCAGAGAATCGACTTTTCTGGAGAATTTAGTTGAAGCCTAAAGCTCTTGTCAATTAATTTACGAATTTACTCTCCTTTATCTGTAAACAAGAAGTGCTTGATTATATATGATAGTGCTTGATCGTTATTTGATCATCTTTCTGTCAAAACAAAATAGGAGGCACAAAACTTCATAGTTCAATCGTTTAAGAAAAATTCAGATGCAAGTTGTAGGCTATTAGTAACCAGCGTCCATTAGCGGAAGTGGTACAAGATTATAGTATGGTCTTGTTATTTAAGCGTCAGGAAGCACTTAAAATGTTTATTATTTGAAGCGTATGATATAAGAATTCCTTATATTTCGTCTACGCACCAACCGTAAATGTGTGTTGGGGAAGTGGAGAGCACTGAGCACATAGGAATATAGGATGTTGAAACAGCGTGAGTTATTTAATTAAAGCTGACAAAATCATGACACCTGATACTGTGATACATTTTTTTCCTTCATCCTGAGCTATGTTGCACGGGTGCGAGTGCGAGTATCGTATCCGATACGGTGCAGATGCGGCTATATATAATAAAATTTTAAAATTAAAATAAATAATATGGTAGATAAAAAATGTATTAATCAATACGTTCAGTATATATATATATATGTCAAACACACTATAATCACAAAAAACAACTTGCTCTAGTGATCCTTCCATCTATCAAAGACGCTAAGGATTGGGAGGAAGCTTGGGTTCGATTTCCAAAGCTTACAATTTTTTAATCCAGACATGTAATAAGTGCGAACCTTAGGATTCGTGTCAGAATACGCACCAAACCGTATCTAACGCGAATTTCGTATCCGTACGTATCGGATACGGATACGGAAAGGTCTGTGACGAATCTGAGTGATACAGATCCTGAGTGAGAAAACTATATTGGAAAAGGAAATACGTACTGATAAATGATAATTAAGGACGTTAGAAATAGAAATCAGAAGTGTCTGGCGTTATGACTCATGAGTCGTGAAGCGAATATTTCTTATTCAAACATCTACATGTATATATTATATGTGAAGGGATCGGATGACAACAATTTTGGTGACATCAACTATGACAACAATCATTTTTTTCATTTTCAAAGTCCAAATTGTTGATCCAAACCGTTAAACATGATCTCCATAATAAAATATTCTTACAGATCAAATTTTACATTTTTTGAAATTTTTTACTATTTATTAAGACGGGTGTAAAATTCAACGATTCAGGTAGTGGTAACTTTAGCATATTTTTGCACCTATCTTAATAAATAGTAAAAAAATTCAAAAAAAATGTAAAATTTGATCTGCAAGTGTATTTTATTGTGGAGATCATATTCAACGGTTTGGATCAACAACTTGGACTTTGAAAATGAAAAAAATGACTGTTATTATAGTTGGTGTCACCAAAATTGTTGTCATTTGATCCCTCCTCATATTATATATATATATATATATATATAGAAATGCTAAAATGCACCATGATGCCAAAAGAATTGTGGCACTGGAAAAACTGAACCATTAGATGTGTATCCCTTGTTTTAAGATTCGTACTTTTTGAGTGGTATGTAAAAATTTCAATTTGTAAAAATATGACCAATCCTGAACTGTGGACCTAGAAAACTTGAAATTGAAAGTCAGTAAAACACATACTTAACCAAATTTTAATACATGAGCGACTGGAGAATAACACAAAAGAGCACAAACTACTTGGAAGCGTTAAAAGCAACCAAATCAATTGAAGAACCCGCGGTTGGTTTCGTTAAGCCGACTGAATCAAAGAGTGGTACTGCTACCATAATTAAACAAAATAACACCATAATCCAACTCTTGGTGAGACTTACTGAAAATTTGGAGGATTGTAAAGAGGCTATTAGAAGTATCAGGCAAGTCGTAGCTGATCAAACGACAGCCGGGACGAGTGCTGATATAACCAATACCATTGACGAGTTACAAAAGAATTTAAAGAAATTGAGTTTAGGTGAACCAATCCCTAAACCAAAGAAGAAGGAGGTACCATTCTACGTCTTCAAAGATCCACTAAAAATTTTTGAAGAAGAGAAAAAGAAATTAAAATGAACAGAACGCGTACTGAGACTGTGATGGAACCACGACCATCTATCTCGGAACAAGAACAACAAAGTCGTAATGAGAATCAAACCCCAACAATTGAGGATCAAATCCAAAATTATAGACGTAGCCAGAGACTACGACAAGAAATACAAAGAAGATTACCCGGAAGGAGACAAATCGGGTACAATAGGAGTTTGGAGAGCCAACTGAATCCTGACGCAGAATTAAACATATCCCAGTTCAGAAGAGCACAGTCAGTACCAGCAGAGACACTTTACCAAGATGGCTGGACTGCTACTCAACATAGAGTATACCAACATTACTCTGACCAACGAATCCTCGTAACTGATGGACAACAGTTAGAATTACCATTTATTACCCAACAAAGTTACGAAGAGATACAAAGATCAGGATTTCAACATTTACACCTAGGATTAATAATGATAAGATTATATACTCTACATCGTAGAGAAGCAGGTGTAAACGCCCTTGTAGTGGTGCAAGATACCCGGTGGGCAGACGATAGATCCATAATTGGAACAATGGAGATGGATTTAACTACCGGAACCCAACTAGCATACCTAGCACCAAATATGATGCTTAGTATAGCTGATTTCTTTAACCATATACAGTTGGTAGTTCAAACACATGGGTATGAAAACTGGCAAGCTGGAGAGAGTAACCTATTATTAACAAGATCATTAATAGGAAGACTGTCTAATACGAGTTATACCAGCTTTAGATATAATGTACAAAGAGTTTCGGATTACCTAACCAGTAGAGGTGTCCAAGCGATCCCTGGACAATCACATACCACAGAAGGACTAAGGGGATCAAGATGGATTATTAGACCACCGCGTGTAGCAGAGGTGCAACATCCACAAGACGCTATGATTCGCACGAGATCAAACAGAACAATTTCATTAAAATTCAAAAATTATGCGGCTACACAACCATCTCAGGGACCAACAGTTGGAACTAACGATGAAGAACAACTGTCAGAGGAAGAAACAGTCTTAGTACTGTTTGTAAACGTGTCTGATGATGAATTAGAAGATGAAGAAGATGATGATACGTATTGGGGAGCTATTCAGCTAACCGCCAATTTGGCTGAAGTAGAATTAGAACAAGATGGTCCTATATGGGACCAAAGTGATGAAGAAAACGAAGAGGATTTCATAAATCCTTTCGCGGAAGGTGGTGGGGATAAGAACAAGCCTTCTTTTGAAACCGAAACTGTATACGTTTTGGGACAAGAATCAGAATTTGATTATCTTATACTAAAACAATTTCTTGAAAAACCCATTGTCCAAAACACAGTTTTATCTTCATCGATAACATCAAATTATAATCTACCCCCCGAGCCAACAATGGGAAGAATAAATTACCCACCAGGAAGATTAAGAAATGATGATGAATCATCAGGAAGTAGATTCATGCAAAGACCAAGAGGTCTACCCGGAGGAGTCGGATCACACCAAAATGAGCAGTGGAACTTACCAACTGCCATGCAAAAGCAAGGTGCAATGTTAGTCTTGCCAGAAGATATTGGCTTATACAATGATGTTATTTCAAGATGGGAATCAATAACGTTAAACCTAATAAGTGAAAGAAACTTTGATAATAATAAAGCTAAAATACAATTCATCGAAAACTTATTAGGCGAAGTAGAAAAGAAAATCTGGATCCAATGGAGAATGGCCTTTGAGGCTGAATACTTAGCCTTAGAAGCAGTGGCAGATGACACGCAAAACGTAATATCTCAGATCATAAGAGTATTAATTCTGGAAAATCCATATCAGGGAACTACTGATGAACAAGACAGAGCGTATCAGGATTTGGAAAGGCTATCCTGTGAACATGTGAAAGATCTATTCTTTTACATGAATGATTTTAAATATTAGCTGCAAAATCAGGAAGAATATATATATCCCCCGAACTATCTGAAAAATTCTTTAGAAAAATGCCACCGCTAATTGGGAAAGAACTTGAACAAGCCTTTCAAAAGAAATTCCCAGGAAATACAGTTGGGGTAATCCCCAGAATCCATTTCTCGTATCAGTACCTAGCCGAGATGTGCAAAAAGGCTGCGTTACAAAGAAGCCTGAAGGACTTAACGATATGTAACAAAATACCCATCCCAGGATACTACCAAAATAATAGAAAGAAATATGGGTTAAGAAAGGCTAGAAATTACAAAGGAAAACCTCATGATTCACATGTGAGGGTATTTAAACGAAAGCACGCAGAAAGGGTACGTAAATGCAAGTGTTTTATCTGTGGAGAAGAAGGACACTTTGCTAGAGAATGCAGGAATAAGAAAGGCAACATAGTAAGAGCCGCAGTAATGAACGATCTGGATTTACCAGATGATCTCGATGTTGTCTCAGTAGATCTAAACGAACCGGACAGTGATGCAATCTGCAGTCTGTCAGAAGGAGAAGCTGGTAACACAGAATATCAGGTACGAACTTGTTTAGAGGAATTACCTATGGAATCAAACCTGATGCTACAAATTACAGACTTCGGCTGGAGAAGCAAAGTCGAATTACCCGAAAAACAAGAATCTTGTGAGCATAATTTTGAAGAAACAGAAGTTCAAAGGAGTTGTAGCTTCTGTAAATTAACAATAAAACCGGAATACGGTATAGGGTGTAAAGAATGTAATCTCTCAGTCTGTTCATTATGCGCCCCATTCTATTTTGGAAAACAAGTCAAACCAAAAACTTCCTTACAGCCAAGACCTTACAATAATAAAGATGCACTAATAAAGGAATTGACCAATTATATTGTGTATCTTGAGAGCGAAATTGAAAAATTAAAACAGACATTACAAGAGGAAAGAGAGAAAAATCTAATCAGAGACTTAACTAATGATTTTAATAATCTCTCAACAAAAGAGGAAGATGAGATAGGAGAAGAAGACGAAATAAGAAATGAAGGAGTGAATGTTTTATTTGAAATTGATGAATCTTCCTACAAGGCATGAACCTCTGAACCACAACCAGAGAAAAAGAGAATCTTTAACCATCTTTACAACTTAATGATCACATTCGAAATCCCTAATATAAAACCTTTTGAAATAAGGGCAATTTTAGATACTGGTGCAACAAACTGTTCAGTTGATCAACTAGCAGTACCAGAAGAAGCCCTGGAACCCAATCCATACCCGGTACAAATAATAGGAGTTAACTCAACCCATATAGCAAATAAGAAACTAAAGGGTGGCCAGATGACAATTTGTGAGAATAAATTCAGAATACCCTTTACTTATAGTTTCCCCATGGGTATGCAAGACGGTATACAAATGTTAATTGGGTGCAATTTCATTAGATCAATGCAAGGTGGACTAAGAATTGAAGGAAACACGATAACGTTCTATAAGAATGTTACTGTTGTTCAAACATCTACTGAAACAGTAGCCCATTCTGTTGCAATTGAAGAATTAGGATTAGATGAAATAGAGTATATCACGATTCAAGATGCTCTATACCATCAGTCGCTAATTACAAATCCAAAGTTTGAAAAGAGATTTGGCAGCCTCTTAACTAGACTCAAAAATCAAGGATTTATTGGTAATGATCCTCTAATGCATTGGCAAAAGAACAAGGTCGTGTGTAAGCTTGATATCATAAATCCAGATTTGACCATAGAGGACAAACCATTGAAACACGTAACGCCTCTCATGAAAGAACAATTCGATAGACATATAAAAGCGTTACTAGAAATTGGTGTTATCAGGCCAAGTACCAGCAAGCATAGGACAATGGCCTTTATTGGAAATTCTGGTACGTCTATTGATCCAAAAACTGGTAAGGAAATAAAAGGAAAGGAGAGGATGGTCCTTAATTACCGAACTTTAAATGACAATACACACAAGGATCAATACAGTCTGTCCGGTATAAACACAATCCTTAAAAAGATCAGTAATAGCAGAATATTTTCCAAATTTGATCTTAAAAGTGGCTTTCACCAAGTAGCCATGAGTCCTGAATCTATCCCTTGGACGGCTTTTATCGTCCCAGGAGGGTTATATGAATGGTTGGTTATGCCGTTTGGCTTGAAGAATGCCCCCGCAATATTTCAAAGAAAAATGGATAATTATTTTAGAGGAACATAGGCATTCATTGCAGTGTACATTGACGATATTCTAGTATTCTCGGAAAACGAGGAGAAACATGCACAGCATTTAGAGGTGATGTTAGCTATTTGTGAAAAACACGGTTTAGTATTATCACCAACTAAGATGAAAATCGCTGTACCTGAGATTGACTTTTTAGGAGCACATATCAATAGAGGAAAAATTAAGCTCCAACCACACATCATTAAAAAGATAGCCAACTTTGATATAGAACAACTCAAAGAGAAAAAGGGTCTAAGATCATGGCTTGGAATTTTGAATTATGCTAGATCGTACATCCCGAAATTGGGAATTTTGCTTGGTCCTCTTTACTCCAAAGTTAGCCCACATGGAGATAAAAGATTGAAAGCCTCAGATATAAATTTAATAAAACAAATTCAGGAACTGGTCCAGAATTTGCCAGATCTGAGTTTTCCGCCAGAGGACGCATACATTATACTAGAAACAGACGGTTGCATGGAAGGATGGGGTGGAGTTTGCAAATGGAAACCGAGAAAGAATGACCCCAGATCAACCGAGAAAGTCTGTGCATATGCCAGTGGCAAGTTTGATGTTATAAAGTCAACAATTGATGCAGAAATTCACGCTTGTAAGGAAACGTTATCGGCCATGAAAATCCATTATTTGGACAAGCCGGAAATCACATTAAGAACAGATTGTCAGGCGATAATAAATTTTTATAACAAGTCATCTAACAATAAACCCTCGCGCGTTCGATGGGTTAAGTTTGTTGATTTTGTAACAGGTACAGGAGTACAGGTGAATTTTGAGCATATTGAAGGAAGACTCAACTCACTAGCAGACACTCTCTCGAGACTTACAACTGCTGCCCTTAACACACAATGTCTCACAGACCAGCAAGGTCTGATGCTCGAGAAATTGGGACCAGTACTAGACGAAATGCACAACAAAGAGGAAAACAATGTGCCAGTCCCGAAGAAATTAACCCAATCCCTTCAAGAGAAAATCGAAAACCTGTTCCCCTTATCAATGCAGATCAACTACATGCACAACAGTTCGAGGCCTACATCAACAAACAAAACCAAAGCCTCAAAGAATGGCGTGAGAATGCACAAAGATTGTCCGACACCAAGGAAATGCACATGCGACACACCTTGGTGGACATTCAGCAATTGATTTCCATAACTGTAAGCCTTACCAACGCAGTGACTGTATCATAACTGATAATTATTGGATACTAAAGAAACAACTTGAAATGCTCGAAAGAATGGAAAAAGATTTTAAAGTTTTTCTTAATAATATTGTAAAAATGTAAATTAAGGAAGCTGTGGTGAGTCCCAAAGTTTAGCAAAAGTTCATGAAAACTGCTGAATTTTGATAAATAAATCTTAAGGTTCAGTCTGGCAGGGTTTTATGGGTAACTGCTGACTTTTTAGGTCTGGATCACTTAATTGTGAGAATCTTTCTTTTGTTTTGTTTTCTTATGCAGGTGGCATGATAAGATAGCCACTACTACATGTTTGTGAATGCTTTAGCAGGTGGATGGATTAGAGCCGTTCACCAAAAATTTGCTTGGAGTGTAGTGCTCAATTATATGAGCACCTTTTTACTTTATTTTGAGTGGAGTGTAGTGGTTAGCTGAGTCACCCACTCACGTTTGTTATCTTTTGAGACAAAGTATTGTGGAAATCCCTTTATTCACATGTCGATGGGGCCCAATGAGCACCCGATGTGATAATTGAGATTCCAAAATCCGAGTCTCTAGTTCTATATAAGGGCTTGTATTCAGAGTTGCAAAACAAGTTGAGAACCAGCAAGTTTTACTTCTCTTACTTAAATATCAATAAAATTCCAACTTTTCAAATTTCTTCTTTCAAATTCACTATTCTGCACTTATCTTCTTACTATCCCGCGTCCTCAGTGGCCTGCGAAGTTTGAAGATCGATCCGTAAGGCACCATTTACTGGTATCAGAGCTTAATTTTTGGTTAGTATCTTTCATGGCTTTCTAAATTCTTTCATAATTTCTAGGAAAACAGGGATGGAACAGTCATAAAAAAAAAAAAAAAATCCTTTTCGGATATATAAATTGAACCTAAAAAGCTTGAAGTTTGGGAGACGTGTACTTAGTATAGGCGATAAAAGGGGAAAAGTACCCAGAAGGGGGAATAGTACCATTACGTTCGTAATATTAAGAAGGCACCCAAATGAATGGCTAGAAAGTTTTAAATCCAATGGTGAAGAAGGGTCTAATGCCAAAAGAACCTTGGCACTATAGTGCACAATAGCCTATCCCTATATATATATATATATATAGAGTTGTGCTAAAATACTTTATAAAGCACCAACATTTAAATACTTTAGACTCGTATCTCGAGATACAAAATGCAAACGGCCGATCAAGACCGTTGAAAATGTTCTCTATATTAACATTTATTTGGAGACCAAATTTCGTATTTTTGGAATTTTTTTACTATTTTATCGGGTATGTGAAAAATTCATTAATCTAACGATTTACAGACCTTCAATTTAACCAACTTTGCACCCATCCGATAAAATAGTAAAAAAAATTTTAAAAATGTAAAATTTGGTTTCCAAATTTTTGTTAGTATGGAGAACATTTTCAACGGTCTTGATTGGTTGTTTGCACTTTATATCTCGAGATACGAGCCTAAAGTAAATGCACGTTGGTGCTTTATAAAACATTTTAGCACAACTCTATATATATATATATATATATATATATATATATATGAGCATGCATAAATATACGATATAAATTCGGTGCCAAACTCTTTGTTTTCGAATTTCGATGCATGTAAGGTGCACATGCTGCACATACGATATGCTGGAAGTGACGAGAGCACATTACACATGAGATGTTCAAACGTGTACCACAGTACCAGCGGATTGACATGCAATGATGACACAACTTGAAACATTTCTTCTTTTTTCTTCACCTTTCAATAAGTAATTGAGAAAAATATTTTGGAAAAAAAATACATACATAATGCATCATTTGATAAAAAACTTTGAAACAATCATATATAATTTAAATGCAAATTAGAAGCATTCGTAAAAGTACACTTCAAAGTGAATATTTTGGGTGACATAATACCAAACTGTCCAATACCTAATTTCACTAATATAATGAATAATGAACAATGAAGTTGATGAATATGAGAATTTTTACATTTTTCAAGGTGAAAATGATATTACGGTTTTTGGAGGGGTAAATATGTACTTTAATATTTTAGAGGGATATATATGAAAAAATTCAGTAAAATTTTAGTTGTTAAGTTTTAAAATTATACAAATTTGTGATATAAAATTGTTAAACTTTAAATACCAATAATTATATATTTTATTTGACAGATTTGTAATTATAAATGATATTCATGAAGTGAACGGGCAATGAATTATGTGGCTAAAGAGATATGAGAAAAAGAGCACAAGTGCACAACCATGGTTTTCTATCTGCATCATTTGATACAAATATACAGAGGCAATAGAGAAGATATTACTCATTTCTATTCTAATTCATATATGAATATTTGACGAATACGATACAAATATGGATAGCTGGCCAGATATGGTACTAATTTGAATATATTTTAATACATATTTATGAATACACAATTTTTAGTTAGAATACAAATTTGAATAATTATCCAAATCCACTGTTTTCCAAAATTCAGATATCAATTAAAGTTTCATATATAAATTTTTTAGACTTGATGTTGGATATGAAATTTTTTTTACAATTACAATTAATTTTAGATTTTAGCTGGCTCATATTTCATCTATATTAGAATTTATATTTTTTTATGCATTTTAACTCATTAATAATATTACTATAATTAGTGATTATTTTTTTTGAAAAATAATATTTAACTTTTGTAACTGATAAATTTGTAATGAAAATAAGTGGTTATTTTAAAATTAAATGTGCAGCACTTGCATTTAAATATCTAAAATACATTCACACTTGTATTTAAATATTTAAAATTTAATATGTATCCATATTCATATTCTTGGAATTATTTGTATCTAAAAATAAAAAAATAATAATAGAATACAATTTAACTAACTATATAGGTATTTATCTAAATATTCTATCCATTTAATACAAATACTGAAATGTGGCCATGTGGGGTACAAATAAATAATTTAATACAAATAAATAAATCCTGAAATGTGGGGTACGCATAGATAACTAAATAACTTAGTCTCGTGTGGGAAACAGAGTTTAAACTTTACTGTCAAAGGAAGCCTGCGGGGTATCTAGTATGTACTACTGGCTTACTATTCAACCCGCTACATTATCAACATGAAGCAAGCGATACATAGAAAGCGAAAGCGGGGTTCTCTTCTCGTAAACGGAATCCTCTGCTGTACATTTTTTTGCAGCAGAAGACTGCACATTAATCTGGACCGTCAATAAGTGATCAACGGTACCGATTCGGTAGTATAAAATCCCGTTACATGAAGTGGCGGTATAACGTTGATCTTTGATCTGACGGTCCTGATTAATTTAAGGCCCTCTGCTGCACAAACAAGTGCAGAAGAGGATACGGTTCGTCTTCTCGTGGGGTTTTACAAGAGCTGATAAGGCATTTCTCTGCTTCTTCACTCTCCATCCATGGAAGCAATTGGTTCTCAGTCACTTCTCTCTTTCTCTTCAACCAGTATCCGGTACGCCCCCCTCTCTCTCTCTGACTTTCTCTTTTTTTGAAAGCAAAAAAGAATCTCTCTGACTTTCTCTCTCTCTCTTTGTGCGGGTGCGTGCGGGTGTGCGAGTGTGTGTGTGTGTGGGGGGGGGGGGGGGGGGGGGGGGCGTGTGAGATGGTATGATTCTTTCTTTGCGAAGCGAAATTTAGAATTCAATTGAGTGGGAATTTATCACTAATTGTTGAAGAGGAATCAAATCGAACCTCTTACTGGCCTAATTGAATGCCTCATTGTCTCGATTTGTTTTGTGTATTGTGTTTCCTCTATAAATTCTTCTGTAAATTCAAGCTTTCATAAAGAAGATTATAAGGGGAAAAAGTTTCATAGTAAATCTTTGTGGTTACAACACAAGTGGGAAAATGCTCATCTACTTGTTTCAATTCTTTTCAGCAAAACAAAACCACCTACACCCCTTTTAAACCTCAATACAAATAATAATGGAAGGCGACTTGAGGTGGTATGCTATGACATGTTGGCCCCACGGAAGTTCATGCGAAAGAAAAAGAAGGAAGAGATTTTTGAAAAGTCAGCTGATGCGTTAAAGCAGAAGAGTTGGAGAAAAATGATGAAACAAATTGAGGAATCTGGCTCAGCTGTGGAGGCTCTCCATAGACAACGAGCCAAACTTAAGGATCTCCCTAAAGAACTTGTTTTGGGGACTCTTGTCAGGTTTAAGCAGCTGAAGAAGTGGGATATTGTCAGTGAGGTAATTCATTATTTAATCATTTGAGCAGATAAGATATTAAGCTTAATTCAGGGAGAAATTTGTCTGTTTTTTAATATCTTATACTTGATTTTGTTTTTTTGGATGTTAAATGGTAACTCTCAAACCGTGATGTTCAGATGCAAAATGGGACAAGTGTGGGACTTTTCTTTCTCCAAAGAAACTAAAATCTCAATTAGTTTCCAAGTTGAAAGCATGAAGTTTTCTTTCAAAAATTGTCGTATCGATAGGCTTAGGCGCTTAGCTGACAAGAATAAGATTTAACATTTCAGGGTTACCTACTGGTAAAGAATGAAATGCACACAAATATTTTATAATGGCATAAACAAATTTAAGCAAAGCTATTAGAAGAGTGGTGTTGATACATGCAACTTCCTGGTTTTGTTGGTGCTGATATACTCTATTCCATACCAGAATATGTTGTGCCCTAACTATTATTTCAGTATTACACTACTATTTTGTTACTGGTAATGCACTTAATAAATCATTAAATCTAGAAACAGGTTACATGAATTGTGCATCAGTGCATGTTGCTTCATGGAATTGCTTCTAATATTGGGTACTTAATATCTATTTTTTAGTTAAGTAAAAGGAAAAGAAACTGCAGTCCAGTAGTGATACCATCTTCGTACTGTGTACACATGCTTACAGTATTAGTACACCTTATGTGAACTGCATCTGCTAGACGTTTTCCTTATGATTTTTGAAGGGTTGAGTTTGAGATTTATCCTTCTAGTTCTTAACTAGGCCTTGGATATGCTACTATTAAAGTATGTGGCTATTTTTTTTCTATATATCTCTCAGATCCTTGAATGGCTAAGGACACAGCATTGGTGGAGCTTCTCTGAGATGGATTTTCTAATGCTAATCACTGCTTATGGGAAGTTAGCGTCTTTTGATAAAGCCGAGGGACTCATGAAGTATATGAATGAAAGTGGTTTTGCACCAAGTGTAATTTCTCATACAGCCTTGATGGAAGCGTATGGGAGAGCCAAGCAGTACACCAGAGCCGAGACTGTATTCCGTAGGATGCAGTTGATGGGTCCCTCACCGTCACCATTGACTTATCAGATTATACTAAAAACTTTTGTTGAGGTATATATTTTTTATTCTCATGTCGGATAAATACTTTAATTATGCAAATAGAAAATGCAAACTGATATAATATTTGATTTTAGATAGTGGAGAGAAGAGAGAGGGTCATTCTCCTTTTGTTGTGAATATAACCAGAAAATAATTTATATTCAGGGTGAGAAGTACATGGAAGCTGAGGCAGTTTTTGAGAGCCTTTTGAAAGAAGAGAGGCCTTCTTTCAAACCAGATCAAAAAATGTTTCATATGATGATTTACATGTACAAGAAGGCGGGAAATTATGAGAAAGCCCGTAAATTATTTTCAGAGATGGCCAAGAGGGGAATCCCTAGAACTACAGTCACTTTTAATTCCCTGATGGCATTTGAAACAGACTACAAGGAAGTTTCTAATATTTATGATCAGGTATCTCTTCTCTTTCTTGAATTAAGAACTATACAACTAAACTTTAAAGCAAGCCTGCATAGTAAAAAGGAAAAAGATTGTAAAGTGTCTAGTATGCCAAGACATAAATCCAAACAGAACTGAACTGATCACATTCAACCAACCGCAAATGGAAGAGAACTAATCAGAACATTAGTGTACTTCTAAAATGTTCTATAGTAGTTATTTCCAATGGTATATGTGCGGATACTACAGAAGATGGCTGTAGAAGCATCTTTTAGAGGGATATATTTTAAACCTTTGTTTTATTAATAGATGCAAAGATCAGGAGCTAGACCAGATGTCGTAAGCTATTCTACTCTGATAAGAGCTTATGGTAAGGCCAGGAGAGAAAGTGAAGCATTGGCAGTTTTCGAGGAGATGCTTGATGCACAGATCATGTAACAGTTTTCTCTTTATTCATATTTTTTTCCTTTTTACCTGTAAAATAAGAATTAGATAGCATATTTTAAACCCAGTTTGTTACAAAAGCTGACATATTTATTCGTTTGCTTTGTTCTTATAGTTTAGGAACTTATTCGGTACAAATATTCAGGGAAATTTGACATCATGATAAACTGTGTAACTTGAAGATTTCTTTTGATGTTAGTTCACGATTTTAAGTGGTCTAGATTTTAGATTGGAGGCAATCATCTGAATCATTTCTATTTACTTGTTATGCCATTCTTTTTTCCTGTTGGTAGTTCTTTTAGTTAATTATTTCTTACTCTTTGGAATCTTTTTTACCAGGCCAACACGTAAAGCATATAATATATTGCTGGATGCTTTTGCCATATCTGGAATGGTCAAAGAAGCCAGAACGATTTTCAAAAGAATGAGACGGAACAGGTATGGCAGGGGTATAGTATACTTGAATTAGAAAACATGTTAGATTCGATTTTAGAAAGTTACTGTTTTTAAGTAAAAAAATCAACAACAACAAAGCCTTTAGTCCCGAACAAGTTGTGGTAGGCGGGAGATTAAACCCAATTTTTGGGTTTCGCTTCCATGAGAATGGTTAACTTTTATGTTGACTCGTCAAGCCTATTACAACCCGGCCTTTTCCTAGCTCTGTTATAAAACTACATAGGTGGAGTTTTTAAGTAAAAATAATAATCTTTTTTTTTTATTTGGATAGGTGCGAACCTGATCTATACTCTTATACGACCATGGTGTCAGCCTATGTAAATGCATGTGACATGGTTGGTGCCGAGAAATTCTTTCGTCAATTGAAAGATGATGGTTTGAAGCCAAATGTGGTAGCATATGGTACACTTATGAAAGGGTATGCAAAACAAAACAATCTGGAGAAAGTGGTAAGGGTGTATGAGCGAATGCTAACACAAGGTGTTAACCCAAACACAACAATATATACAACCCTGATTGATGCGCATGGGAAGAATTTGGATTTTGGTAGTGCGGTATCTTGGTACAAACAAATGGTTGAAAAGAAAATCGAACCTGATAAGAAGGTGAAGAATATCCTTTTGTCTCTGGCTCGAACACTAGATGAAAAGCAGGAAGCGAATGAGTTGGTGGGTATTGAGGCAACCTGTGAGCAACTCGAGTTGCAAAAAGGTGAAGTGAATACAACTGAGGGGAATTTGAAAAAAGAAAATGATGAGGAAATCAAGAGTGATTCCAGTGAAGTTAGTGCGGATAATTATTACAATGATGAGGATGACGACGACGACGATGATGTGGATGAAGATGACTTTGGTTTGGTTTCATTTAAAACAAGGCAAGAACTGGCACTTGCAAATAAGAGCTGAATCACTCATTCTGTAAACTTTTTGGCCCCCCAAGTGCCTTTCCTTGCATGAGCTAACCTTGTGCGCAATATGCATTTTTTTTCAGTGGAGAACGCAGGATATATATTTTTGTTTTACCCTTATCAAGTAAATTTCATTTCTTCACAAGATTTCATCTCTTCCCTGAAGCTAGACATAATTTAGCTTATTTTTTTAAAAATTTGTTTTGCTGCTATAAGGTATCTTTTGATATGCCAAACTCGAACTTCGTATCAGACATTCACGATATTGTCCTGCTACAACTCAATGTTGCTAATTTTGGTATCTGAGGAACCAATCATTTTTGCTATAATATATGGGATCTCATATGATAATGATATTGCTAGCACGAATTAAAATCCTTCTGATTATGTAGACCAAATCTTTTGAATTCCTTGGTATTTGTAAGAATTAAGTTTGATCTGGTTTTTCATAGTATAAGACCAAAATCTAAATAATGGACCAAATTCAAATCACGCACGGTTCTCTTCTTCTGTTTTATACTTTTATGTTAGTTCCCATTTTTTGGTTTTAGGTATATTAGCTCACGTTTTTTGTCTCACCTAGAATTAGATTGGGCATGTTAGGATTCACTGTTGTCTCAAGTTCCGCCTAGGTATTATTAGAAGTTCAAACTTGGTTTTAAATTCACTTCGAAAAAAAATTAAATGTCGGTTTGCATTCAATTGGTTTATTATAGAGAACCACACAAGTAGATGACCTCGTTTGTTCAATTACTTTCAGATATAATATATTTACATTCTACAATGAATATTTTCCAGTAATTATGGTACTTGCGAAAACAAGAATAACAATATTTGCAGCTATAAAACTTTATTAATCGAGGTACATACAATTAACCTTCATCTGAAAAAAAAAAGAAGACATTCACGCTAAGAATCCAAAAAACTACAGATTCTTTAGTGTGTAGATCAAAACTTCAGTACATATAAACCCTAATCAGTACATGAGGCCCGATTGTTTCGACCGGCAAATAAAAACCTTGCTGGCCGAAAGTAACGGTGACATATGTATTAACCTGCATACCAGTAGCAAGTTATCGAGCATGGGTCTTGTGACCAGAAACAAATGTACATAGATCTGATGTTGTGATACGAGAACTGTCGATCGAGCCGAATGGCCCGTCCTCCTCTTGGATCGTGTCAAGTGTTAAATGAATGCTTGTCCTCATTCGTGTGATTAGGCGTGTCGGTGCAACAGCATCGAATGGAGACTTGGGTCTCAATCGGCGGTCGAAAAGGACGGAAGCCAATTGAAAGCTCGCCATTTGGTTTTTGGCTCTGAAGAAAGGTTTTGGATGCAGAAGTAAAGCTATTTACTTTGAAATCAGAACTGTAAACAAGTGTTGATGAAAGAATCTAGGAAGAAAGATACTTATAAGCCAATAACATTATGAACATGCCCCTGTTTAATGCCTAAATTTTGTCATTGTTACAGCTGTTAGAAGGATACTTTGGGAAACAGGTTGGTTAGGGTTCTCAGTGATCCACATGAGGTGGGTTTTCGAGTTGTTGCCTAAAATAGGAGACATTGTTTGTATATTCATGTACCAGTCTGTTGCAGTGTGTTTCACGCGTTCCAAAGGTTCATGTAATCTACTCTGTATCTAATATTGCGTCTTTCTAAAACCAGAGGGATTTTCCTGTTACTTGTCAGATGCCTGATTCCAATGTACTGGTATCAGTTGATCTTTATCAAGTGTAGTGATTATTGTTACTTGTAACTTGGTCAAATATTTGTTAACTATTTTTGTGTACAAATTGTTTTTTAGCGAGATAATTCTAAGGATGATGACAGATCATTTGGCTAACAAGAAATTTTTCCGTGAAGACTTCAGAATTAAACGAGTTAAACAAAAATGAGCAACTCTGTTTTAAAAAAAAAAGTTTCTTATCGTCAAACTTCATAAAAACTCCACTGTTTTAGGTAGTCGGTTTCAAACCCGAAAAGAAGATTGTGATAGAATTAACAAACTAACATATACATTCAGCCAATCTTACAAGAATGAAATCTGACACGAACTTCATCTCTAATCTACCCACTTTGTTTGTAAAAAAGACTTTGTTGTCTTGTCATTCAAACTCCATAAAAAAAATAACTTGGTTCTTAACTCTTTGTTTGCATTAATTCGATCCTTAAAACTTTCAACAAAGTTTAAGAAGATCAATTTGAGTTTTTCTAAAAAGTTCAAGACTACTTTGACTATTTTTTTTAAATATAAGAATTGATTTGGTACACATAAAAGTTTAGGAATCAATAAGCTTTTCTTTTAAATTTAGATTGTTTTTTACTGGTAAAATAGAAGCTTCGGACACCATTATAAAAAAGGGTCGAACATTGGTCCTAGTTCTTTAATTCAAACCACTAGTTAAGAAGATGACAGATAAAAGATGATCAATCCACTATTTTTTGCTTTTTGTGGAACCGATGCCTCTTGAGCCTGAGACAAGATCCAGACCGCATATGGAGTCTCATAAATAACAGAATCAGTTATCAGAATGCTTTGAGATAACACTTATTTCTACCCAAACTGTTTTTTCATGTAAAACTAAACATGTAAACAAATCTAACAATGTTTTTTTTTCAAGTTGAAACAAGAACCGAACTATAACATATTTAATAAATCAATCCCTTACGATTCTTAGGTTTAACAATTCTTAAGTTTAACACAGATGAGTGGTTCATTTCAGACATGGCATCTAAAATCTCTCATCACCTAATCAAAATCTTAAAAGGTACAATAGCCTACTCATCACCCAAACAAATACTAAAAGATAAATATATTCCCTTCAAAGGAAAAAACGCTTCAATTTCTAGCTTGCCTGCATAACCTACTCATCACCAAAAGTTGTCTTCTTGCCTGCATAAGTAACCAATAAGAATGATTAATCATCAAGTGGAGATTCCAAATGAAGTTAACCAAAATAAGAATACAAAAATCAAGATGCCGCAGTTAGCCAGCAGTTACTACAAGAATCAAACCATAATTTCTTCATTATCAAGTAGGAAAATAGCAATACTGCAATTGATAGAATTTAGTGACAAGGTTTTCAAATAATTAGTGTTTAATTCGTCAATTCACGAGTAAATCATTTAAGACGAATTTTATGTTCAAAACACTTTTTTTTCCTTGAACTATTCTCTCTCCAGACGCAGCATGTTTGCTATTTTCATGGAATGACATGCATCTGAAGAGCAAAGTATCCAACCATTGCCTACGAAAATAGCAATACTGCAATCGATATATAGTACTGCCTTCTCTCATCTTTTGAGATTTTGTACGGACGTATGAGCAACCATTGCCCATACTTTTATTTCTAAAAAAAGAAATGATGCAGCTAAGCTGGACATTCTTGATAGGCTGTGAGATTGCGCCGTCTTTTTAACAGACTTGTCGTTTTTTAATAAACGTAATTCTATTGTGCAATTTTCTTTCTGAATAAATCAATAACAGGGTGAGGTGGGCTATTGTGATTTGCTAAGCATGTGATTTTGGGCCTCTGGATTTTGGACATTTTGCATTAAAAAAAATTTGACAACAAATCCACCTCTAACAGGATATAAAATTTTAGAATTATATAGTTAAAATGTAGAGTACGACCTAAATCACAACAGGATAAAAAGAAGCAATTACCAGTGCTAGCTGTGCCGGCACTCTGCCTTGGGGTTCCAAAACGGCCCCCACCTCGCCCTCCACGACCACCGTCGCGCCCCCCACGGCCACCACCGAACCTGCCACCACGTCCACCATTCTCTCTTCCACCAAATCGGCCACCCCTGCCACCACTCCTGCCGCCACTAAAACCACCACTCCTGCCGCCACTAAAACCACCACTCCTGCCGCCACTAAAGCCACCGCCACCAGAAGCATCGCCTCTGGGTTTGGCTTCATCAACATAAAGACTATACCCATCAAGGTCTGATCCACTAAGCTCCAAAGCTTTGTTGAATGCATCTTCTGCACTAAAATCCATGTATGCCAATCTGCAAACCAGGAACAATATTTGCATTAGCAGACAGATATTGCACATTATGAATGTCACTCACATTGAACTTCACAAAGAACAAACATGAGAGTTTGAAAAATATTTTTCAGCTTTGCAACAAAGGAATTTGTCACTTTGATAACTTGCAGTAGGGTTTTTAAATACGAAAACTAACCCCTTGGGTCCACCAGTTTCGTAATCCCTGGGAATGGAAATGCGAGTGATATCACCACAGGAACCAAACAATTCTTCTAGCTTGCTTCTGACCTAAAAATAATCAAAAAAGGAGAAAGCATGAGGAAGTCTGACAACATGGCACAACAAAAAGCAACAAGAACTATTAATAGACACAAGTACCTGATCCTCATCAAGTGATCTATCAAAACCTTTGATAAATACTGTTTTCCCACCACCGCTCTTTTGGAAGTTGTCCTTTCTACACACATAAACCCACTTAAAGACATACCAATATAACTGAAAAATTGTTCTCAGATTATACAAACGGGCTTGAGAATAGAGAACACATACCCTGTGCGAGCCCCACGTTCTGCAGCTAGGTCAATTCTCAGTTCACGACCACTGAGCTCCATACCAGACATTTTGACAGCCTAGGTGGAAGCAATCAATGAACTCAACTCGGATGATTAAATAAAATTAACTAAATTGGGAAACAAGATACCAAATAAGAATAACAAAAGAAAAATTATCACACCTTCTGAGCAGCTTCTGGACTGGCAAATTCTACATGGCCAAAGCCTTTCAGGGATCCATCATCAAAAGTCGCCAAGCGTACATCAACAACCTCACCTGCCTCTTTAAAGAACTCTTTCCTATATTTTTTTAACTTAAATTTACTCTTGGCAAAATCACATATTGAACATTATCTAGAGATACTGTATCAGAGTGTATGCAATAGGCACGGAACTACAAAAGAGAAGAAATATACTACATACAGCTCATCTATGTCAACACTATAAGGCAAGTTCCCCACAAAAATAGTCTTTGTTCATGTAGCTAGACTGTAAATTTACTTTTGGCAAAATCACATATTGAAAATTATCTAGAGGTACTGTATCAGGGTGTATGCAATAGGCACAGCACTACAAAAGAGAAGAAATATACTACATACAGTTCATCTATGTCAACACTATAAGGCAAGTTCCCCACAAAAATAGTCTTTGTTCCTGTAGCCTGAGTTTGATTAGCTGGGGTCTTGGGCTGCACAAAATATAGCTAGTTCAAGGAAAAGACCATAGATTGAGAAATCAAAATTTCACATGAGGTGTAAGGTACCTCTTTCTTCTCAGATTTTGTGACTGTTTGTGGTGCATCAACCATTTTAACATCTTTATTCTTTGGAGTTTTGGTAGGTCTGTCTTCACTTTCATCCTCATCAGAAGAATCCTCTTCTGAGCTCTCCTCTTCACTGCTGCTCTCATCCTTTTTTGCAGGTTTAGCAGGAGCCTTCACATCATTTGATGCAACAGAATCCTGTGAACAGTAACTTTAGAAAAGAAGTACTACACAAAAAAGAGTACCACAAAAAAGCAATACCTTCAATTTCTTCTGAGGGGGTTCTTCGTTACTTTCTTCATCGGAACTTTCTTCAGAGCTGTCCTCTGAACTCTCTTCTGTTTTTGCCTTAGCTGCTGGTTTCTGGTAAAAAAAAGAAGCCAATTAGTATTGAAACCACTTCCTGGATTAGTGATCCAAAGGATAAACAGGTGCTACCTGAACATTTTGTTGGACCAAAGGCCTCTTAGCTGGTGTGGCAGCCTTCACTTCCTGGATTACATCAAATCTTTAGACCGAATTTAAGAAAAACATAAAGCAGTATTCATCTTTATCCCAGATTTGGAGAAAATCCTTACCTCTTCTTCGTCAGAACTCTCCTCCGAGCTATCATCTGAACTCTCCACAGCTTTTGCTTTGCTTGCTGGTTTCTGATAGTGGAAATACAATTAGAGAAGAAAAGGAAAGAAAAATAAAAGAGGGCTCAAATAAACTAAAAAATTTATAAGAAAACAGAAGTCAATTTACAGGAGCAGGCTTCTTAGTCTCCTCTTCATCAGACTCAGACTCAGAGCTGGACCCAGATGAGTCGCTTGATTCCTCTTTCTTTTTGGGTACTGCTTCTGGTGCAGCCTTGGCTGGAGCAGCCTTTGGTTTTGGCTTTTCATCTTCAGACTAAAAAAGATAAAGAAAATGTTGAAACAAATTTTATATAGTACAATAGCTTGTGGTAGTAAATGCAAAAGAAGCCAATTATAAAGCTAAAAGAGCTTTACAAAAGTACCTCATCATCAGAATCACTCTCTGAACTATCACTTGATTCCTCTTTCTTTGTTGGTGCCGCTATCGGTGCAGCCTTAGATGGAGCTGCCTTTGGTTTTGGTTTTTCATCTTCAGACTAAAAGAGAATCATTAAAATGTTAAATGAAATTAGTTACAATAAAATAGTTGATGGTAAAAATTGCAAAAGAACTGCCAATGTCGAAGATACCTCATCACTTTCACTAGATTCAGAGCTACTCTCTGGTTTTGCCTTCTTTGACCCATTTGAAGCCACTGGCATTGGCTTCTTGACAGGCGCAGTGTTCTTTGCAGGCTCCTAAAATAACCAATGCATCCAAATCAGAAAAAAAATCAATGACCAAATAACAAAATCAATTCAGTGTACCCATTTTTTATACATGCAAATTACCAGTCAACCGATATTGCACTCACAACCGATATTGCACTCAGCGGGTTACCACAGGGATGTTATAACTGGTACTGGTCAGGTAAAACTAGACTCTGGTATTAACACTTACATCATCAGATGATGAATCATCTTCACTGCTGCTGCTGCTGCTGCTGTCGCTACTAGAATCTTTTTTGGAAGCCTTAATGGGCACAGGTTTTGTAGCCTTAATGGGTGCAACCTTAGCCTACCATATCAATAAATTAAATATTAAATGAACTATAAAAGATAAAGACAGAATGAAATATACAGAACACAAAAAGACCAAGCAGGATAGGTACCTCTTCTTCCGATTCTGATGAGGAGTCATCAGAACTGCTACTTTCAGGTTTCTTCTTAGGAGGAGCCTTCTTCACCTCTTCGATTTTAGGAACTACCTTCACGTCTTTTTTCAGTTTCTTGGCACTGACAACTTTCTCTGGTGACTGTTCTGCACCTCTCTTGCCTAAAAATTTGGCACAATAAGAGCCAGATTAATTAGATGCACAAAGATATTGGTGAATGTAAATGAAATATCCCTATAAGAAGTTAAATTCGTGGTACCTTTTTTGGCAGATTTCAGCTCTGCTACTGGAGCCGGTGCAACCTACATGTCACAAGGATAAATATTATTTATCCAAAAAAATAGATTACATTAAATATTGTAAGTAAGATTTTAGAGTAATAAAGTAAACAAGTCTTTAGTAAATACCTCAACACTTGATTTCTTGCTGGACTTCCCCATTGTTATCTGTTTCAAATTATCTAAACACAATACAGAAACACATAGAAATCAAATTAGTCCGAACAAATATGTAGATAAACTAAATCACCAATATTGCGTGCAAAACTTATATAGTTAGTACCTTTTAATTTCTTGCCCACTAAATACAAATTTAACTTTACAAAAAAGGCAGAAACAATCTCTAATCTAGGTAAAATCAATAGATACATTATATCCGGTTTATGTAAAGCAATAACAATCAAAAGGTTTAACCAGGTCCTCATATTATTAATTCCATAAGCGTTATAGAGACGAGAAATTTTCTAGTGTGCAAAAGCAATAAGGTTCTAATTAATTTAAAAATATACTACAAAGACGACATACAACAAATCTTTCGTTCGATGCTCAGCTAAACCAAACCCTAGAAGAAAACAAGAAAAGCACAAGGCTGGTTGAAGCAAAGAAAGATGAAAACTTAGAAGAGAACTCACCGATAAGAGCAACGAAGTGGATGGGAAAGAAACCCTAGAAATTTGAGAGCTGGCGACGGCGATCGCTAGGGTTTTAGAGAGGGTTTACAGGGGTGTGTTGGCCGCCGCTTTATAACTTTAAGAGCAGCTGCGCGTCGACCTAGCAAGGGTTTAGAAATTTAGATATTTTCGGTTCATGAAGTGTGAACAACACCGAGAAATTTCGTATGGTTGATTCTGTTCCAACCCAACTCTAAATCGATGTTGTAAAAGCCCAATTTTGTCCAGTTCAAAGCCCAATTTCGTATGGTTGATTCTGTTTCAGTGTTTTGAGCAAGTACCAACTAAAGGCAAAAATAAAATAAGAAAAAGGAAAGGGAATAAGGATGATGTTCAGTTCATACCTAAGAAGCTTTACAACTTGTTTGAACTTCACTGCATCAATGTACATATATGCAGAATCAAATTATATGTAAGGAAGAGCTCCAAAGGATCAAACCAAACCTTAGGGAAGATCTGAACCTGACAAGCCAATAAATACAAAATCAGAAACATTTTTTTGTATTGAAATCGTGTTGCTTATATACTTGTGATGAATTGATGTAATAGCAAAATGAAAACAACCACACAAAGAAAAGAAAAAAAAACTTAGCATCTCACTTCAACTTTGGATTTTTTGCTTATAAGATCGAAAATTACAGCACATGGTGGCCTCTTCTCGTTTGATTTAACCTAACTAAAACATAAAAGGGGGTGACGACCGGTAGCAAGTGATTGGCTACGAAATTTATTTGCATCTGTAATGCGGATGCGCATCAGTATTTGCACTAATTATTCTGATTCAATATGTCTAAATCATAATTTTAAGATATGAAAAAATTTCTGCTGATGCTAAAAAAAGTGCATATGCAAATACTGCACTTTCTGTAGTGTTAGTTGTCTTATAAATTCAAGAGTACATCCATGGAGTCAAAAAATCAAACAAAAGACGTACCTCCCTTTTACTGCTGTACAAACGGGCCGGGTACCCGTGGATCCGACCCGCGCGGATCCACGGGTTCAAAGGGTCCACGGGTCCAACGAGGCGGGTCTCCACAGGTTCGAACCCAAAACTCCCAACCCGACTCGTGATTAACCTGGGCGGATCGGGATGGGTCCGTCGGTTTTTTCGAATTTTTTTAATTTTTCGATTTTTTTGAATTTTTGAATTTTAAAAAAATTTCGGCACATTATTTTAATATATTTATATTTTTGAATTTTTTTATTTTTGCACGGTTCCACGAGTTGGGTCCTGGGGCGGGTCGAGCACAGGTTCGAGTGGGTCTAGAGATTTTTGGCCTACCCGACCCGCCATAGATCCGTGGATTCGCCAACCACGAATTGGATCAAATATGGACCACAAAGCCGATCGGATCGGATCCAAAACCGGATATACCCGCGGATTTTAGCAATACTCTACTCCCTTTGCTACTAAAAGAAATATAAGCATAAGAATTAAGAAACATGTATAACAATGTACAGTACTAGTGTCCTGAAAATGATAACGTTCTATATATAAAGGACTTGTAAAGACATATCACTACAAATTAAACCAACTGCGATTTTCCATGAATGAATATTTTGTACCTGCAGTGCTTGATATGCATCTTTCAATATAAGAACATGACATCACCAAATATTTCATCTAATGTATAAAAAGTATCATGATAGTAACATCACAGTCGTAGTCAGGATCTACCAGATCTGCGATTTTCCGTGAAGGTTGGGAGGTGATGACTGAGCCTGTAAGATGCGTCTGAGTCGTTAGGTCTTTTCTGGGCCTTACTAGATTTAAATGGTTTAATTTGCCTTAATGGACTTGGGACAAATAAAATGACATGTGGGCTTTGTTGAAATTAAATAAGGTCCAGCCCAATTTAGCAAATATGATCATAAATAATTAAATAAGACCCAAAAATAATAAAAGATCGAGAAATGTATAATACGGGATATGACGATATGGCCCGTGCAGCGAGAGCTACGGCGATGACGTGTTAGCCTCGGGCCTTCGATCCCACTCAGGATAAACACAAAACAAAACATAGATTAAAAGTAACCAACACGATTTATTGAGTTTCTTTTCTTTCTTTCTTTTCTTATATTTTTTTATACTATATGTAGCACTATAAAATATAACCTATATTATACGACATAGTTATATGTTTGGGTTAATTTAGTAGTTACGATGAATTAGTTAATTAGAACGTAGGGTTAATACAAGTATATGAAGAGCAAATTAAATAAGTAAACGTTAGTTAACAAAATTTAGGATAATGTCATTATTTACTCTAAAATACACATAACAATTTAATAAAAGAATACTAGTATAATAAAAGTATCTTACGCTTATTAATTAAACACTGAACGCCGTCAACGCAACTTAACTAAGTAAATATATCAATATGAATTTATATATTGATCAATTTCTCTCTATCTAAATAAAACTAAGCACAATAATAAATCTCACCTAAATTCTGGGATGGTTTAAGTTCTGACAAGCAAAAGCTCCTACTATCAGTTACTCTCACTTTCATCGCAACGCCTTTGATCAATAGAGGAAAAAAAAATAAGACAAATGATAGTCAATCATCACAGTAGCATAGTATGTGTGTGCATGTGTGTGTGGTCATGCATGAGATGTGAACATTCAATATCTCAAAACTCGAAATTTTGTTTAAAGTGGATAACCTTGAACCTCAATTTTATCAAGACTAAGGCATTCTCATCCTGTTCTTAATAAAATGAGTGACAAAAAAATCCCAAAGGGGTTTTACATTCGCTTCCAACATCAGTCAAATATATATGCATGCATGATTCACAAACATTTTATGTTTGAAGTTTACACAATTTAATTGGCTTCGAATACTATAAAACCCCTCAAATTTCATGCAATTATTTATTTCAAAAAAATCATGAATTTATCGGACTTTTCATATTGGACGATTTCTTTTTATTATATGAAATTTGAAACACAATCAGTTTACGACTTTACAATATTGAAACATTCATAACTTTTTATTTTTAAAAGCATTTCAAATCTAATTAAAAATTTATTGTTTACCATTTAAAACAATTGTTATCTAAAAATTAGGACTAAATCTACCGCTCGTAAAATTTATGCTCGTCATTTTCATTCCTCAATCTGAATCATTCAAACTCATCTAACAACTCTTATATATCAAAACATCTACACTGAATCACTTCACAGCCGTTTAAAGACGGTCGGATCAAGGTGCATCCACCTGAATTACCAGCAGCGGATTCGGACCACTAGAAATTGGCTCGCTTCATTAATCATTACTACACTACAAACACAATTTCTTATTCGTACAACTCGGATCAGTTTTCAGCCACCGAGAATCAGAAGAGGAAACCTTCAAAAAAAAAAAAAAAATCAGAAGAGGACATTTACATAACTACATATTTATACGGCGAACTGTGTAGTGGGTCCCTTTGTAAAGCTGGTCGCGGCCCCACATTGAGCTGTCTCCCAAATCTACGATCACCACGCGTCGTAACTCGTAACATTACCAATTTTCCCCTTGCGTTCTCCCGACAAAATTCCACTCCCACGAGATCACTAGAAACTTCTTCAATACATCTGGTTCATCAGTCTACAGTAGACCATGCCAAGTTACCCTCACCGAATTTACGGACCCATTTGAGTTATCGTACAAAATAATGTGCTAACTCACCAAGACGCAAAGTATTTTTTGAAGAGAACATGTGCACGCAAAGACAGGGGAATCTCACTCTCTTGAAACCAACTCTACATACATTTATGTGCATTGACTACTATACCCATACCAACACAAACCGGGAACAAGGGATCCGTATCTGCTGCTCTTATTGAGCAAGAGCAGGACCCTGCTCTTATGATCTGGACCGTCAAATTTTGATCGGACCGCCCGCGGATGGAAATCAGGGGAGCTGTATATTTTATAAGTTTTAGATCTGAAATTTGAACGGTCCAGATCATAAGAGCAGGGTCCTGCTCTTGCTAAATAAGAGCAGCAGATACGATTCCGGGAAGAAGATACCTTCTGATCGAGGATCATAAAACCGCTACATAAATGGAAACAGAAATTTAGACAGAGAAACTTATCTTTTGTTTTGACGCAAAAACCGCTCCGCGCCTCTTTCCCTCTTCCTCTGCTATTAGCCTATTACTACATAATAAACTGTCGGCGAACAAACTCCACTTTCTCTCTCTCTCACTCTTTGTCTCTTTCTATACACATGAGCAAATAGATCAAGAAACAAAAAAAAAGGGAGAAGCAAGATGGATCGGTCGGTGGAGAGGAAGCACAGATCAGGATCAGACGGTGGATCTAGCAGCGGATGGACTGAGGAGGAGATCGACGGGCTCAGTTGCGAAGTCAGGCCAAGCGGCCTCTTAGTACAGCGACGAACGGAGGGATCCTTTGCCGGAGCGGCGGCGCCGCCTCATCCATTGCCTACGATTCGAGTCAGAGTTTCGTATGGAGCTGCTAAACATGAAGTTTCTGTTTCTTCTATTGCTACATTCGGTAAGTACCTGAGGACTGAGGCAATGCATTGCATTTTATCAGTTAATCACTGTTTTACAAGGAATTAAGTTGGATTTAGTAAGCGATTAGATAGTTTGATGAAATATTTCATTAATATTAAATTTTGGTCTCATTTTGTCTAGCAGTAATTCGTTGACCTTGAGTAGAGTTCCGTGGCTTCTTTGCTGCGGCCATTTGGTGCAGCGGGTATTATTTGCGAAATTTGACCCTTTTATTGCGATATCAAGCGTAGATCATCTCGAGATATTTCATCCGTTGGTTTTTCTTTGTTCTCTTCACATGAAATAGAGTCGATTCCTTTTTCCTTTTTCCTTTCGCCATCATCAGATGATTCAAGGTTTAGTTTGTACTTTGTAATGATATGAGAGCGGCACAATTATGTTTAGTCGTTAACTATGTTATGAATTATTTTATATAAACTACCTTGAACGAAATTATTATTAATAGTGCTTTTCCGTACTTTTTTGGCGCCGTATTTGAAGCCACGTGCAGTACTCCAAAAACTGTACTGTTTTCTTTACTGGCGATGTAACGGGAAAAACGGGAATGTACTGTCGTTCCAGATTCTGCCACGTGTCCATCGTTTATAAATCTAGCGGTAGTAAATGCTCAATGTAGTGACACCGACACGCTGGTTTTATTTGACTGCTCTTTTCGGTCTTAAATCGCACCGACATTTGTAGTTGGGTGTACGTCCGTGAATTCAAATCATTAACGGAACTCTATTAGAAAAAGTACCAGTGTACCACAGCAGTGATTTTACAATGGATTGAATCCTATCGGTTCAAGCTCGTCTGTTCAATGGATTGGTCAGTCCACGGGTTAGCCAGACTAGATTTCGACGGATCAAAATTTTTCGGCCGACTGCAACTCGTCTTAGGTTCATGAGTCAACGAACCGTCAGATTTGAGGCGGGTCCGGATTGAGTTGATGGGTTGGATGGGGTTTTTTTTTTTTTGGAAGTTTTTTGAATTTTTTTATTTTTTAAATTTAATGAGTTATTCTTGGATTATACCTGAGTTATTTTCGAACTGGAACGAATTTTGTACGGATTTCGGCAGATTTGGAACGGGTTTTGCATGGTTTGACCGGTCGGGTCGGATTTGAGTCAGGTTTTTCCAATAAAGTTTGGCCGCAATCCATCTTTGACCCTCGTTTTTTTTTTTGAACGGGTTCGCACGGTTTGGGCCTCGGGTCGGGCCGGGTGGGATTGCGGCCTCGGATTTTTTGGGTCGGATGTCAAATTTCTAACCACAGTTGTTTGTTTATATAATTAGAGCTGATATGTACATATCAATATTGATACTGACAATCAATACTAATGTTATTATGCACATTTAATTAAATTATTATGCACGTTATTTGAGTTATTATGCATATTATTTGTGTTATAGTTGTATCTCCTGACAAGAGCTTTTATAAATCCGTCTTTAATGTGTTTGTTTTAGGTTTGTTGACTAGTTGACTTAAGTCTCGTGGGATTTGATCAGACATATGTTCAATTCTTTTGTCTTACCCCCGAACGGGTCAAATTGACTCAAACTGACCCAATCTATATAAATTATTTATTAATTAATATTTCTATATATTTATTTATTCATGCCACTTAATTTCAATTAATGTTTTAATAATCATAACTACTAGTAAATCATAATTTTAAATTATATCTAATAAGGTAGAATTAACCCGATCTGATCAGAGTTCGATAAAATATTTAAGATCTATACCCGATGTATTTAGGTGCCCGTGGAATAAGTTTGAGTCGAAATGAATTGTATAGCAAAATTGACATCTCTAACAAAGCATGCTTAAATTTGATGGATTGTAGTATAACGTGATGATCAATTCAGGGGTGATTCCATAAATTTTGGCTGACCGGTCTAAGATTGTTCGAAAAAGAGTTTCAATAATTAAGGAAGACACAAGTGTTTAACCGTATAAATAGAAATTAAAGCTGCCGACTTTGCTTTTGGTAAAGAGAGCAAAAGCACGGGCTGTTCGTCTCGTGTGTACCAGAAACTGCCAAGGGTGCCCAGTGTATTTCTATCCTATTAACAACAAATGCAGTCACCCACTTCAATTTTGATAACTAAAAACGGTATGCAGATGCCCATAAAGCTGACCCAATTCAGCAATAAACCCACTAAATAAAAAATGTTTTAGAAAATGTAATAATCCCAACCCCACAAACCGCACCCGTTTCTGTTGAAATTATATTTTTGTTGGAGTGATGAAAAAGACACATTATTTAGGGCAGAGTTAGGTGAGGGCAGGGCAGGGCAGGGATGGGCAGCTGCCTCTCCTCTCAAAATGTTGGGAGTAGAACCTCTTTGGTGAGGTATTGAAGGAATTAAGTAGATCGACATAAAACAATATAAATATTAATAGGACCAACTCAGAGGTTGACAGGATGACCCAAAGGAGTGCCTGTGAGTTGCAGTGCGCCTCCGCTTGTCCATTGTTCTTGTTACAGTTTGTGTTGCACATTGGACTAAGATCAATGTGTCTCAAAGCCGTCAATCTGGCATGATGTTCAGCATGTCTCCTCGCACCCTTTGCCTCTTAAGTACTATTCATCATCCTCACTCTACCTCAATCAGAAAATATCCAATGTCCCACTATTTAAGAGGCGAAAAGAAGAGAAACAATTAGACACCATTGTTTTCACTCAATTTGGAGTGAAAATGAGTGATTTTGCAGAAGGCAACCATGTTTTTTGAGATTCTTAGAATGATGGGACGTCTAACATGCTGTGATGTCTATGCTCAACAATTTTCTGGAATTTCTAAAAAAGAAGACATTGTGCTTTGAATCACAGGATCGAGAAACGGAACTCATTGTGATAGCTCTCAGTTTCTTGCATTCTGCCTCAAAGGCATTCAAGTATTTTATTATATTTTGGTTTTTAAAGATGAAAGATAGTTTATAAACTGATCAAAATAGTTTTGAGTTCTTTGTTATAATAAAAAAAAGATCATAATAGGTTTCACTTGCTTCAGTAGTAGGGTCCAATGCACTGGCATATATAATTCCATTTTGAAATTTAATATGCTCCTTTTGCAACTGCCTCTGCCCTGCCCATAGTGATTTTCTGGGCCAAAATTATCAACTAACACGTTTTTGGGATATTTTTCATGCATCGTAAGTTGATTGCATACTATTAAATAGTTTGTCCCTGTCCACATGTATCATACTATTTAGTTGGTTTAGTTGCATTGAAGTATTGAACCCTTTTTGCAAACTGGTACCTCTGCCACCAGTGATCTTTGCACTAAAATTATTAAATTACACGTATTTTGGGATACTTTGTTATACATCATAAACTGAGTATATTTCAGTGTGTTTTGTCAATTGTATTGTTTCTTTTTTAGTGCTGATAAGCATGTCATTTTCATCTTGCTAACAGGTGATTTAAAGAAACTACTAGCAGTAAAAACTGCATTAGACCCAGCTGATCAATGTTTGACATACAAAGGAAAAGAGAGAGGGAATAAAGAATTTCTTGACACGTGTGGGGTTAAAAACAAGTCCAAGTTGGTTTTAACTGAGGACCCAACAAGTTTAGAGAAGAGATATATAGAGATGAGGAAAGATGCAAGAATGCAAAATATACAACGTGCAATAGCTGATGCGTCCTTTGAGATTGACAGATTGGCTGATCAGGTAAGATATACAAAATATACAAGTTTAGAAAAGAGTCTGTGATTTCTTTTATCTCTTTTTCTGTTAATAGCTTTGCAAGATGGCTGTGTAAAAAAATCCAAAATATATGTCATAGATTTTGAAAACTATGACAAAACATAAGATATTTACTGGCATACCAATTATCATTTGGCTTTTGATGCTTTGGAAAGGTCAAATGTACACAACATGATCAGACTAACCTGGGAAAACCTTACAAAATAGTTAATTGTATGAGAAATATTAAAGAGTAAGAATTATATGTGGAAATTGTACTTACATATAAGGAATTTTAACTGGATCGCCAAAAGACAATTAATTTAGACCCAACTGTTTCTGGTGTCAGTTGATCACTCAAGAAGTTGACTTCCTATTTTATGTATTATCTTCATATTGTGTTAATCTAAACTAAAACTTAAAATCAACTATGATGAGCAATTATAGAAGCTCCAGTGGTGTCTAGCTAGAAAAGGATAAAAGCTGATGTTACTTTTGCGTTGAAAGGGTCCGTGAATCCATGTGAAGACATAATTAAGCGAAGACAACTATGCATTATGTGGTTGCTATCCAATTAGTGGAAGACATAATTATGAATTATGTGGTCGCAGAAGCACTACCAAGTACCAACCAACCACAATAATAAGTTGGCAAAAGTATATGAATAAACCACACAATTTTTCATCAACATGATGATAAAATATTAGCCTTTTTTTCTGTCAATGACCAATTCTCTATTTCCATAACTCAAATTATAATTTTTTTGTAGGTTACTTTAATAGAGAAATCCATTTTAAAAGGTAATAGGGTAGCAGAAGTACAGATTACAACTTTGATAGAGTTATTGATGATGCAAGCTGTAAAATTGGAGAGCATACCTTCTGAAGGTGTCGCCTCTTCTCAGAAAAACCTGCAGGTTGTTACTTCCCCTTATCTTTTGTTACAAAGCAGCAAAATTGAGAAAAAATCATTACTTACACACATTGTTGGCTCCAGATTTTGGTTTCTTGGGATTAGAAGCGAAATGGTGCCCTCTCTTTTTGAACAAAATAAATAGTAACACAGGCATTGAAAGTAATCAAATATTTTTTATTACATTTTGCTAAAGTATATGTTATACATTCTGCAGGATAAAAGGGTGCAAAAATGCGTAGAAACCCTGGATATGCTTAAAGTGTCAAATGCCAAAATAAGACCAGTAGTAGTAACATCAAAATGGGAAACATTTGATCTCCCTGCCACGACGAACTGGGAATTGTTTGATTGAATTTATTTAATCATGTCCTTTTTTCATTCTTTTTTGTTGTTGTTGAAGTTTTTGGATCTCAGAGTTCATGTATTGTTAGCGTTATCTTAATGTACCTATTATTGTAGCATACAGACCTCCAGTGTACAATTGATCTTACCAATAAAACTTGCCCATTTTCAGAATGCGTTGACATTTTACTGGTTTTGTTAAAAGATTAAGAGCTGCTTAGTTTATGTCAATCATAAGTTACTATATATTTCTTTCTCAATCTGTTAGCTCATAGAGTACAATGTTATGTAAAATAACAGAACCTCATTTTTGGTTCACATATTCCTATGTTCAAACAAATTTCTTCGTTTTATGTGACATATCAATAAGTAAATGAGTATACATGAAAAGGTGTAGATAAGCTTAAAGCACTTGGTTGAATCCGTCTGTGATCAGTTAAGAAACAAAAACTTATCTTAATTACGAAATGTGATCCAAATTGAGCATTCAATTTGCTGTATTTTAACTTCGAATATTTGCAATTTTTTTGTACCTTAGTAAGAACAAAGGTCCGGAAACCGTTTCTGAAATTGAAATCTGATATCTTTACAGAGAGCATTGGTTCATTTTTTATATACTTCTTAAAACTATATATATAAATGGAACTAGCCTCGATTCTCTTATATCTTTTCAGAAGGGGAACAGAACATTCATTTATCCAGGTCTTGCATGATTTATTAGCTTGCTATCAAACAGTCCCAGCAGTAAAAAATGGAGAAAAAAGGTTCTCAAAAGTAAATGCACGATCGATCGATCGGTTTGACTATTATCTCCTTCGGAAGCTTCTACAATTGTTCGACACTAAGGGTCCACAGTGTAATCCTTTTTCCATCATAATTGGCATTCTTCGGACAAACACAACCATTGACAACAATGGCATAGGCAGAGGAGCTCTAAGATGCTATGTCAGTCTGCTTTTCTATCTCTACTATGGGCTATATGGAAGGAGAAACAAACTCATCTTCAAAGCGGACTCTCGAAGAACCCCCCTAAGAGGTTGGCAGGACAAGCGACCATTGATGCACGAATGTGGCTTCGACATTGCTAAATGGGGTTAACATCTCAGGATGAGGTGTATTTGAGTATTATTGGTGTAGTTGTGTAATTACAGTTGTATAGGAATGAGGTGATGTAGTGTAGCGTGTGTGCCGGAAAGATATTTTTATGTAATGCACATTGGCAGCTTCTACCAATTTATCAAAAAAAAATGTTTGGGATGATTAGTTCAAAAGCATATAAGAGGCACCTTAAACATCAAGTTTCAGCCAAAGTCTGAAGGTTAATTCAGTTAATGCCCATCTGAATCAGTCAAATGTACAAACCGAAGATAAAAATAATAATAATTTCTGACAATTTCAAAATACATATTCTCTTGAAAAAAGCAGAAAAAGTTATGCAATATAGAGCTATAGACATAATAATGTGCACAACCAGACAGTAGACTTATTCACTAGCTAATATTTTGTTTCTCCTAAAAAAACCCACGACAGCATAGTAACCCATTTGATGATGGGATCCTCCCAGTCTGCCGAATAATCTGGGCACTGTGCACTGCTCTTGCGGATTGTTTATTCATGCGGGCCTCAGCTGCTGCTCTTTTCTCTTCAGCAATTTGCCGAGTTATTTCGATCTTCTCTGTCATCCTCTCTGCTGCCTCAGCTCTCATTCTCTCTGCTTTAGCCTGGTGACAATAAAATCATTTGTCAACTTTTAAGCTGTTGTCATTATGTCCCTATAGACAGCAAGCTAATTGTGTGAGGATTGTGTTCTAGTACTTCTTGAGAAAATCACTCAGACAGTACCAGATACTACTCTTGGTTTAGTGTGTACATGTGTACCCTTAGAGGAAATCTGTATTGGGTATGTTGCTCCAAAACTTGTGCAGGAATTTCAACTAAAAGGAAGATGGCCCCAAACAGCAAATGCAGCTAATGAAGACTATAACATAAATGAGCGTTAGTACAAGAGGACATAATGTGATTGGATGAACAAAACCTCTTTCGAGTACTTTTTGCATTTCTTGAAGTCAATAAGCCCAATAAGTTGTTAGCAACAGATACCTCTATCTTTAACATTTCAGCTTCGAATTTTGCTCTCTGTTCACTCTCCCATGCCTGAATCTTTACCTCTTCCGTCTTGAATCTATAAATGACATCATTGGAGCAATCAGGGCCCAAATGTACATAAACAAAGATAAAAAATGAAAGGAAAGAACAAAAGAATGATGGTACCGGTGCCAGTACAGTGCTGGTAATTTATACTCTCTGAATATGCATAACTTTCAATCACATCATACCTTGCATCATGCCGTGAGTTCTCAGCCTCTTGCCATGCCACTGCACGGGTTTCATAATCTCTTTTCATCGCTTCCTCGCTTTCATTTTTGTTCTTCGGAGAAATATTACTAGATTCCATTTCCGTACCTCCTTTGCTAGCCCAAGATGCAATTTTCATCTTTCCTAACTGAATTCCAAGTGCTGCAATCTCCTTTCTAGTTCTAATTATTAATTCATTCTCTGACAACTCCTTGATGCTACCTTTTCTCTTCAAACAGGGTTGGGGTTCTATTGTATTGGTTGTGTTGGTGTCAGCCTTCTCTCCAAATGGGGTGGAGGGAATGGACGAATTGGGGCTACGAATTGGTGTGATCGAACCGAGTGGGGTACAGGTTCTTGAAGGGTCTTGACTTGGTATTGGTGTCATTTCCGTACCAATGTCTCTTGTAGAGATTGGTTGCACGCTTGGAGTAGCTACATTGACAAAAATAACTTGTTAGTATCAAGGATTATTGCTACCTGGAAGTGCATAGTTTACTCGTGTGAGGGCTGTACTATGTTTTCTTTTTTTTAATACTGTCTCCGGAACTATGATTTTCGCACCAAACGTAAAGAAAACAAAGAAACTTCAGAAAAAAGAAAAACAAAATAGGCAGTTCTTTGAAGTGAAAAATCAAAGCAAGTACCTTCTGGGTCGTCAATTGGCTGTGTAGCAGCACACAATTCCTTGTGACCTGTTTCAATCCGGTTCTGCTGAGTAGCTTGGAAAGAAAACCTCTCTAGAAACCCATTACTAACAGGATTGATACCCTCTATTCTTTTTGTATTAACAGCTTGCGAATTTCTATTTGCACCTCTTATCTCTGAAGTATTAGTATTATGCCCCATGGTGCTTTGACCCAAACCAACAAGCCTCCTCAAGGCATTTGAATTTGAATTTGAGTTTTGCCGATTCAAAACCCATTTTTCAGCATTGTTCCATTTTGACGAAGCAGGTCTACAAAAATTCCCAACTGACGAATTTTGAGGAATTCTTTCTACCATCATATGATGAAACTCAAAGTTGCAACCACTGCCATTCTCGTGACCACTTTCAAGGGACCGGTTCTGGTGTCTATCTTCTTCTAGGGTTTTTATTGGGTGAACTGTGCTTAAACTACTTGCTTGGGCATGATTGGGGATAAATTTTGGTACACTATTTGGGACAAAATTTCGAATTTCCTTTATAGGATGATTATTTGTCGAAGATCCTCTCAAGTCTCTTGAACTTTCTGTAAGATTATGTTAACAAATAGGGGAAAAAATCAAGCCATGAAGAATATAGCATACTGTAGCAAAAAGATTTGTGAAACACAAGATATGAATTCACACAAGAAATCGCAGGGAATAAATTCTTATCTATGTTTCTGTTTGGCAGTTTCTCATTTAATTTATTAGCTTAACAAATGAGTTTAATAAGTAGAGAAGATTTTGTTTCAGGTATTTGATTTATATTTTATCTGTGCTTTGCAAATAATAGGTAAACTTATGTTGAGAGAAATTGATACGTAGCTACTTGCATATGCTAATTACAGGTGTGTGATTGGTGGTACCAGAACAGTGACTATATGAAGTAGGCCTTTTATTGTTAAGATAAGTAAACATATATAACAAACAAAACCTTCTTCATCACTATCACATGATAATAAGCTGTTGTGCCCATTCTTAGGTTCAATAATTTTCGAAGGGGAATTTCTTGACGAGCTTGTACCAGTTACCCCACCACTAGTTCTTACACGGTTGTGTGATCCTAGAAGCTTCATTCTTAACTTTGTAGGAGAAAGCACCCCGACCTACGGTTCATGTACATTGCTCAGTACAAAATATTTTTTTATTAGATAAAACCATATGACAATGGCTGTCCCAATTGTTCGCAATGTCATCTATTTACCCAATGGAAAAAAAAAAACAAAAGAAAAAGGTAGAAACGAACCGGTCCCATTATTACCAGAAACAGTATAGTAGTCTCAGTACCAAAAACCAAGATATGTTTATTCATTGAGACTAATTAACCAAAAGTTGTTTAATTGGCACTGAGACTACTACACCTTTCTGGTAATTGGTACTGAGATGATCTCGAAATGGAAAATGTAAATTTATAATAATTTATCTTCAAAAACGGAAAATGGATAAGTTGTCCCTGATATTCCATATTTTTGGAAACCGCTCAAGATAACAGAAAATGCTGTCTTATAGTAAAAAAGAACTGATTTTTTTTTAAAAAGAACTCAATTACATGTTGGAAAAGAAAAAAAAAATAGTTGAACTTTTTGGGTAATAAATGGACGAATTATCACAATCAAAATAAATAACACAAGCTTTTATTAAAAGATAACTTACATAAAGACCAATGAGTAAATTAATACTTTACTAAAGGAGGCACTTCAAAGTTTGACAGAGACACGAGAAGAAAAGAGAAAGGGAGAGGTCGCAGCGAAAGGACAATCCTTTTCTTTTTATCTTTTGCGTTAAAGATGTAATAAATAAAAATCTGGGGAGAGGAAAAGAAATCCAAAATAGCAATCTATCAGACTGGTGACACTGGTCACTGTACAACTTCTTTTCTTCTTAAATTGTCTTTATCATTTCTATGTGAAAGTTGATTCCCTTAGGTGGTACGTAGGCATACTGCCTTTCTTCAATTCTTTAAATGAAACGATCAAAAGTTGCTATGGAAGTAGGTAATGATTTCAATATAGTGATAAATTTCAAAGAAACTGTACTAAAATAAGCCCTTTTAAAGACATTAGTAAACGTATTACGGTATTAATATATTTCTCGAAATTTAGCATCACAAAATAGTAAAAACGGAAAGAGAATTAAATTTATACAAAGCAAGCAAGCATTGGAGAACTGCTTGTCAATAAAAGTGCCTCAAAAGTCAAAAAACAAGAATTATAAAATTTACTGAATGTACCAACAAACGCTAATTATGGGATCTCATACGAAATTCTGTAACTGCTTAAGAAAGAGTACAACTTCTTGGTAATAAATTGAGCTTCACTAATAAAACAGAATGTGTTTTTCACAATAAAACAACACTGCGCTACATCCAAGAATAGACATAGAAACACACTCAGAATCCCACTGTTATTGCTTCAAAAAATATGGAAAGTTGGTAACTAAGAAGTATCTTAATATATGAAAAAAGAAATAACAATTAAACACTGTATCAATGGATACCACATCGAACTCTTTCAATTGGTAATTGATTTAACGAGCTTAGAGGTTGAAGAGCACAAACCTGAACTTTGTGAATCCTCTCATACTCCATTGTTGTCGACTTGTCGCTGCACAGAGAGAGAAGGTGTTTAAACGGAGAGCGCTTTGGCGCTGTTATGAGACACAGACAGGAGTCTCCAGTGCTGAGGCTCTCTCTAGTCTCTGCTTCAGTTATTTAGTCCGACTTCTTGGGAACTGCACTTACAGAACTAACTAAATGCATGTAAATCCCTGGATTATTGGTTATTTATATCCTCAAGATATTTGGTTTCAGGTAAATGATTAGATATGATTATTTTGTTCTCAGAAATATATATAACTAGCAAGACAGAAAAATGATTAGATATTATTTTAACCTTGCTTATATATAAAATATGTGGATAACGTAAAATGAAATAGCTATTATTCGATGCACCATATCTACTGACAGAAAAATGGAGTAATTAGTTTCGACTATTCCAATAGATATGGTAAGTGAAAAATATTTACATTGTTATTAAGACTAGTTTCAGTTTTTTAGTAAGAAAATAAATACTAATAAGTATAAGTTGTAACAAAATTATTTTAACTAATTATTAACGGGTTTTTTAACATAGAAAAAATAACTAATCAAATAAATATGAGCCTAAAAGAAATGTACTAGAGAAATTTTCGAGAAAAGCAAGATACTTAACAATTATTAATAGTAGATGGTGAAAATATAATAATATGATATGAAATTATATTCCCAAAGTTTAATGCTTGACTGAAGTTTTCATACATTGAAATTTTAGTATTTCAACACATTTAATTAAAATATGAATTTTTTTTATTTCAGGCTTTTTCAGCTCACTTCACCTTTTCTGAAAAACCAACATTTAAATAACATAAAAAGTTTTGGGTCTTTCTGAATATTTCTCGAGAGTACAATAAATCAATAATGGGAGGTCAAAGTAATAAAGATTGGTCAAATGTACTTCCCAAGACCCCTCACATTATGCACTCATTCACACGAAAAGGGACCACGCCACCACTCCCTTTTTTTTCTATTTTTCTTTTTATTTTAAATTCGGATTTGTCAGAATTCTTTATGATTAAACCATGCTGTTTATGACACTTCAGTTCAGTGTTTTTCCCCCTATCCTATATATTGTTCAACGAATAATTGGATTACTAAATCCACAAGGTAGTATACCAGTATGTGCTTAATCTAGTAAAAATGATTTGAATTGAAATAAATTATATATTAAATCTTATTTTTATTTTTATGTTGAGGGTAAATAAATGAATTCTAAGAATTTATTTATAAAAGTAAAAATGTGTTTACTAAATAAATATTAAAAAATTTAATATGAAAATATCTCTGCCAGATCCATACTGATTTTTTTAATATTACAAATGTAATAAATAAATTATAAAAAAAGAAAGATTGTTTCGAAAGTTCGAAAAACAGAAAAGATTGGAGTTACAAACTCGGTCAATTAAAAAACGCAAATGATCGGTGTTCGCAACACCAGTCAATTGATTTCACTTTTTTCAACTTTTGAAAATTTTTATTTGTATAACCTTGAAATAAATAAGAATAACATCTATGATGCTGGTTTCAAATTTTTTACAACAATGATTCTATTTTGTAATGTTAATGTTCACATGTTTTATCTTGTCGCATGTATTCAAAAATCAAGAAAGAACAAAAAAAGATTCTATGTACTTGAGAACACAGCGTTCAAACTATGCATTTAAAAGTATTTTCTGAACTCTGTGTTCAGACGCAACATTCAGATTCTGAATTCATAGTTGCAACCTCACTTAGAAATTTTTTTGTTGAAAATTATTAAATATTTTTAATAATAAAATATTCATTGTATATTGGTGAAATGTTTTTAGGATTAACCGAAAGAATACAAATACTATCTATTATCCTTGATTCAAATCTTTGATAATGATGACTCTATTTTTTAGCATTTACGTTCACATATGTTATCTAAACGCATGGTTTCAGAAGTCCAAAAAAATTTCTAAGTTGCAACTGTGAATTCTAAGTATGTATGTTGCGTCTAAACACAAAGTTTGAAAACACTTTTGAATGTAAAGTCTAAGCGCAATGTTCACATGTACTTGAATCTTTTTTTTTTGTTCCATTTTGATTTCTGAACACATACGACTAGATAACACATGTACACGTGAACGTTAAAAAATATGATCATCGTTGTCAAATATTTGAAACCATGATTATATATGTAATTCTTATTTATTTCAGAATTATACAAAGAAAGTTTTTCCAAAGCTTAAAAAAGTAAAATCAAAATCGGCGTTGTGAACACGAATCATTTGAGTTTCTTTAATTGAATGGAGTTCCAACATTTTCTGTTTTTAAATTTTTTTTAAATAATCTTTCTATTTATAATAATAATTATTAAATTTATAATATTAAAAAATTGGTGATCCATAGTCCCGCCTTTATTTATACTCCTAATAGCTATGATTTGTTAATATTATTAACACAATTTACGAGAACAATGATGCAGCTTTTTATGCCAAAGGCTCTAAAAAAGAAAAAAAGGGCTCTGTCTGAGCCCCTGCCACATTAGCTAGTCATGACGTGTGTTCCTTCTACATTTTATTTTTAATCAAGCACCCAATCACATTTTTTCATAACTAAATTTAAATTTTAACCTAGCTATTCGATCAGTGCTTCTTTGATAAAATATTAAAATCACTGCAGCCTTATCAACTTTTTTTTTCCGTTGTTTTTTTTTATTATTATTTAGACGATTTATTATGATTTTATTATTGTAATACGAAAATTTAGAATTTAAACTTTTCGCGTCGAACGCGAGTTGTATGCCTAATTAATAATTATAACTGTGTTCTAAATTTTCAACATTGCAGAAGGTACCCAATATGTTTCTAACACATATACAGAAATAAAAGGACCAATGCAGAAATTCTGAATTGGGATTAACATTGATTTAATTAAACGATTTCGAAGAATTGTTGGTGATGTTTTTATGACATGGATTGAATATTTGTGTATTTGACTTAAGTGATGTTTTAAATTAGACTTGGTTAAGATAGTTTTTTATAGAGGATTAGATAATATTAAATAGATATGTTTTCAACTTTTCATACTTAGAACTTTTTTAAAAAAAATAATTTTTTTCTTTCGAAAATTAGTTTTTTATATTTTTAAATTTTCATGAAATTGATGCGATTGATCCACTTCTAGGTCAAAAAACGATTTCGAAGGACAACGATAAAAAAATTGCATTTCAGTGAACCACAAAATTGGTGATGAGTTCAAAATTCGGATGAAAAATTTAGGTTATTTACACTTTGAGCATAAATTCTCATTTCTATTTTAGAAAAATGTACCACAAAATTGAAATACAATAAAAAACATTCTTACGTATAAAACTCGTATAAATACACATATGTTATTATATATCTTTAGAGAAGTGATTTGAAACGTGGGAAAAAAGTACTCAATTTTGTCCAATTTATAGTACACTTTTTTCACTAAGAAAAAGAAAAATTATGTATGTTCAAAGTGCTAACTGTACATTATTTTCAAGCAAAAAAAATATTATTTCTACGGTGGACGGAATTTGAAGATTTTATTTTATTCAAAGAATGGTTAGCATCCCTCTATTTCTTATATTTATTAATTATTTTATTTTCATAAATCCTAGCTAGATAGTGAATCATCAAATATCTGTCCAATATATAAAAAAACTTATAACTAAACATTACTAAAGGAATCCTTTATAGTAATATCAGCATGATAGTAAATTAACAGTCTAACTCGATTTTGACATTATATGAAATATATTCAAATTCTATTTTAGAATAAATCTTACGTGACATACAATAAAATCAACTCTTCAAATTCATCTTTTTTTCTCAAAAATAAATGAAAAATGTTTCGCCGATCCCATCATCGATCTCCACTGAACGCGTCTAGTTGAGTTCTGACGAAAATTTATTTTACTTATGATGCATGTTGTTTTCATTATTATGCATGTTATTTTTATTATTGTGCATTTAATAACATGCATATATAACAGTCCAAATACTTATGATTTATATGCTAATTTTATTATGTTTTTTGTTCTACTTATGATTTATTATGTTTTCGTTATTATGCATGTTGTTTTTGTTATTATGCATGTTATTTATATTATTTTGCATGTTAATTACTTCCATAATAACAAAAATAACATGCATCATAACTAGAACAATTTTCAAAATAAACGCAACTGAATTCGTCCAGTCCGCATCGATGAGCGTAACGACATTCTTTTTCAGTAGAGCGTCCGGTTAATTATATGCATAATAACAAAAATAACATGCATAATACAAAAAATAACATGCAAACTAAACTCAACTGACATGTCATGTTGAGATCGCTGGAGGGATCAATATATTAGCTCCCAAAATAAATATAGGAATATTATTATTTTTATATTGTAGACCTGCTAATGCTCAATATTTATTACTTATTATTTTTTTTATGGAATCAAATGCTCACAAAAATTTGAACTCGCAATTTTTTTAAATCATACTAATTAGCTAGCACATTAGCTACTATATCAAAGCTAGTGAAAAGGGGACGATGAATTCACACTTTCTCATAAATCCAACCAACCTTTTAATACTTGGACATCATCTAAAAGAAAATATTGTGCTAGCTAGTGTATAAATATATAAATTAATTAATAAATAAATAAATAAATAAATATACAAAGATCATATTATATCAACACCTTTGATAAAAAAAAAGGAACATCAACCCACACCCTGAGACCTGAGTCCCTGACCTGAAATCCAACTGGTCACTGGTGACTGGTCCGGGGCATGCTTGGTGTGTGTGTGTGTGTGTCATATATCCCACATGGGGTGATTAGTTGGTGCGATGCTCTTGTCAGGTGCAAACAAAATGGTCAAATTCTTCATCAATCATCACTGATCATCAGCCTCTCTGAGTTGTGATTTCCTTTTCACATCTGTACCGTGTCCCCCCCTATGGCCTACATTCTATTTTTGGACCATAATTTGCTGTTGAGTCTTGAAAACTCTCATCTTTAGAAGTATCAAGTTTCATTTCATGAGATAATGATCTATGCGGTAGAGTATTGACAAATTCGGATGGGTCCGATTCGGTTTGGGAAATTCGAGGTCGCAACTTGTTTCGGTCCGATCCAAAGGCAAATTCGTGCGGACCCGTCCAAAAAAATCGAGAGGCAAAGACGAGTTGCTGTCAAGATTTTTGGGAAAACCCGACTCAAATTCGGTTCGGGATTGGACGGGCCTGAATCGACCAGACCCGCCTAACTCATTTTAACCCGCCATTAACCTGTCTTTTTTTTTGAAATTTTATTTTCGATTTTTGTATTTTTTGCGTTTTATTTTGATTTTTTGGACTTTATATATAAATGAATAAGATTTTTTTCTTTTTTTAACAGATTCATTTTTAACAGATTATTTTTTATATTTTTATTTTTGACATTTTATTTTTGTAATTTTTGCATTCTACTTTGATTTTTTGATTTTTCGAAATAAAAAAACGGCGACCCAGTCCGTCGATCCATGGGTCTAAGACGGGTTGCGGCCGGACTACAAAATTTGAACCCGTGAAAAACCAGTCAGGCTAACCCGTTGGACCAGACGGGTTTGGACCGATCCGGCCCGAACTAGACCGTTGTCAAATCCCTACTATATGGTAGTTACAAGTAATAAATGATGAAATGATCAATATGGAAATTCTTTTCTTGTCTGATTCTAAGAAAATAAGAATTATATTTATGACTCTGGTTTTAAAAATTTGACACGAATAGAGTGATAATCATGCGATGCAAAATAAAACCACAAAATGATTAAGTATGGTGCAAAATTTCAAATTTGCATTTATGTCTAAACACGACGTCTGATCGTTGCGTTCAGGCAATGTTGTGAAAGTTACGCTTGGACGCATGTTCAAACGTTGTGTCCAGACGTGAACGCATATTTCAAATTACTTGATAAAATATTTGCTTTGTCAACTCGAGTGACCTTGATTTCTGAAGATATGTGCCTAGAAAATACATCTGAACGTGAACGCAGAAAAATAGAGTAATGACTATCAAATTTTTGAAACGAGCAACACGAATGTAATTCTTATTTTTTCATTATCAAACCAAAATAAAATTCTCTATGTCGTTACTGATAATGATATATTTGTAACTTCTATGATGAAATGATGTGAACTATATTAGTAGTTACAAATAGTATTTTCTTTTGAAATAAAGACTGTCTTTATTATTATTTTTTTTTTAGAAATGCTAACGCTCTATCTATAGACAAAACTTGTGAGTTTTTTCACCTATGGCGTAATATTACGTGTACAAAAATATCAGAATGCGTCAATTTTGTATAATTAAAAAATGTCAATTATGTATGATCAATTGTTAAAAAAATTTCTACTGTCCATTCAGGCGAAAAATATAAATCTTGTGGGGAACGAATTTTTGACTATTTTTTTCTGAATTGTATTTAGCAAGTCTCATCAATAACTTCCGCATGAATTGAGCATGCATCTATTTTAGAGACGTGAAATCCATTAACAATTTTAACATAGATGTCAGATATGTAGTTCACATGCATATTACATATTACATATTACATATTATATACACATATTAATTAATGTTCTAACATATTATATACACAATTGGAGAAGTGAATTTCAGAAGATAAGCACTTGAATCCTGTTGCCATACCATGATGTATGTATCAATGTATCAATAGGTGAAACACTATTTGAAATCTCATTACTGATTTACTGGTGCAGAGTGCAGACAGCATGCAGTCCACTCTAGTCTTTAGTGCACTTAATCATTGCTGGAGCGTTAGGGATTAGGCCTTACTGCCTTTAGGGGCTCACCATGTGACCATGATCTCGGATTCTCCATGGCTGATGCTTCCAGGACACCGTGTGGCATTTCACTGACAAAGACAAATTTATATATTATATTATATTATTATCAGCGGTACATTGCGATTTGCGAGACTGGTTGTGTCAGCTGTCAAACGCAGATTATTGTCGCTTCTTTTGTTTCGCAGTTTCGGTAAAAGAAGAAGTCAAGCATGCAAATTTCATTTAAATAATCACAAATTGTGATTAATTAATATAATAAACGCAGATAATTTTCTTGTTGAGATAGACAAGACGAAATTAAAAGTATTAATTAACCAAGACAAACTGCCATTGCACGTGGAGACCAAACATAAATTAAAGACAAAGTAACTTTTGATCGTTCACATAATTCCATTTACTGAAAGAGGTCATGTATGCAAAAAATTACAAAAATGAAGGAATTTTATCACCATAAGAATATATTAACTCTATGTCAAATAAAATCTAACCAAAATTTCGCTGAGAATGTAATTAGCAAATCAAAATTCCAGTGCTGAATTTTCCCATAGATCAACGTATAATTAATTAATTTTGTTTAGACGGGACCCAGCCAGGGGTTGTAGACAACATAATTAAGCGCCATGTTTTGATGTACGGTATTAACATTCCAAAATAATTGACATTCATGATTAATATGAAAAATATCAGAATCCTTAATTAAATAATTATGGACATGTTTTGTAATTTTTGACAAGTGTATTATATATAATATAAAAAACTTAAAAAACAATTCAAATGATAAAACTAGTTGATGATTTTCCCAGTTCGCTGGATTAATGACCCAAAAGTTTTTAATAAACCAAGTTTGATAAGAGCTATGTTTAATATATAAAAGAAACTTATAAAATTAATTTATTTTTTAATTATTATATAAATCTCAAAATATATTTATTGTCAATGCATTTTGTTTTCAATTGAGATAATAGATTTATAAACCAATTCGATCCACTTTTTTAGAAAGCGGAGAGTGACTTCAGGAAACAGAGCAAACCACTAGATGAGCGATTTCGCAAGAAAACCTTAGACGGGTGAGATCGCACAGCCTTCCCTTACCACCCCTCTACTCTCTCATCTTCCCCCTTTTCTACTCCCTTTTCCGGCTTTGCTGCCACCATCACAATCTAGAGAGAATCGTTGCTACAAAAAAAAGAGAGGAGAGAAATCGCTCAGCGGATTCTTCTAGTGGTCGAATCTCACTCCGACTTGGCCTCACTCTCTCTCAAAGATCTCTGTTGTGAAGGAAAGAGAGGAGGAAAACCGCACCGCGAGTTCCCCAAGTAGTTGCCTCTCGTTCCGACTCGGCCTCCACCCCTCTTCCCCCCTTCCCCTTCCTATCAGCTCCAACTCATGAATTTCTCCGCAGCAGTGAACAACGACAGCGGTATCGAGCTCCAACCCGTCGTGAAGGCGGTTGTGAGGAGAGAAATCAAAACTCTAACCCTAGCAGGAGGAGATTCGCGACCTACATCACCCAATGGAGCTATAGTTGTGCGACGACGACCCTTTAGTGGTCTAGCAACGACTCCTAAAAAATCCAACGGGCCATTGAAGATTTTGATGTTTAGAAATGAAGGAATAAAATAAAAAAATTATTCAACTAAAAAGAACAATCTAGTTATTGTAAGTGCAACAAATAATATTATTTGTCTAATTAACAAGAGATAGCATTATATCTTTGATTCGATCTCTAAATCAAATCAAGTCAGGTTGTCTTGTTATTAACTTCTTATTTCCTTTCTCTTTCGTCGATAGTTGTACTTTAGTCATTCAAATGTCGAGTCTTCTTAGATATCCACTGAATGATTAAAAAAACACTTGTATCTGTAAAAGTAAAAAAATCAACAAGTAGAATCTTAATTCTAGTTTCAAACTTTTCTTAATTTTAAAAAAGCTTTCTCAACACACGAGAGGGGAAGAAGAGGAAGAGAGAGATTCTAATTGATTAAAAAAATCTGACGTCTCTCATTTGTATTTATGTGCAAATTGAAATCCATAATAAACGCATCATGCACATAAATTCTTCTAATGAGCTGTTACAGTTTTTTCCTTTATCTTTCAATTAGTATGAATTAGAATTTAATATCTCATTTAATCGAATCAAATGAAAATTAATTGGCAGCCAAACAAATGCCATCTCTCCTTATCGGTTTCCTCTTTAACCAAAATATTAATACTTTGTTAGCTGAAATTTAATGACTTACATTTGAGCTTTTAACTTAAAAATATACCAATCATATATATAATATTTAAATAAGCCCACAATGCTAAATGTTAAAAGGCCAACATATATATAATATCTCATATTATACATGAGTTAAAATTCATTTAAAATATGTCACACATACTTTAAATATTTCTAGAATTATTTTATAACATATTCATGTCATAAAATTGTTCATGTATTAATAACATATAATTTGTACAAGTTAATTACGACTCTTGATAATTAAAATTGCACATATTATATACATATCACATATGCTTTATTAATATAAATTTTTAATATTTCATATGGTGTGAACTTATGGAATCCCATCATTATGGTAATGAAATTAAACATTTTAGTTTTATAAATCAATGATACAACTAGTCATGGTATATTTAATATCCAAATGACATGGATGAAAAGCACAATGCAAAATCATTATCCCTGTAACATTAAAAATGTTATTGCATGTGTCAATTTCTCGCCAGATGATATCCAAATAATACAAGGTAGAAATATGTCATCCTTGCTAATTATTATTTCTTGATTCAAAGTTTAATTATGATATGATTATCACATAATCATATTGCATGCATGTAATACATATTTTATCAATGAGCCCATAGATATTATCGTTTATATCACATATAGAGGGCAATGGTATCTTGATGCGTACAATTACCCCGCACAAGCCATACACATTGCAGTAACTATTTGTATAACTCATAGTTAAAGTGAGTGTTGGACAGTGCCGACAGTGTATATTTCTCATTTAAAAAATATAATCATCTCAACCTTAGAAATAATGATACAAATGAAATATCAATGGCACGTAAACAATCCATGTGATATTTTATTTTGGGTTTGTCTAGTGTTATACATCTCATTGTCATATGATCTGTAGAATGTGATCATCATCTAATCTGACACACTGATCTTATAATGGTCAATTAGTGTTCTTTGCTAATTATCAAGATCAGAAACTTTTAAGAGTAATCATATTTAGTTCATTTGTGAGATTTTACATTACAGGTGGCAGTGCGAGCCTTTTACAAGCCACTAATAAACTAAACAATTCAACATACGATCTGGGTCTAGGACACCAACACTAACAACCATGTGGCGGTGCGAGCCTTTACAAGCACAAACAAATGAGATATTTTGACGAGCACAGTCGGAGATCCGATGTGTGTCAGTACTCACTCACATGAGGATATATAATTGAATGCATGTATATAATTTATTTTGAGATCCATAGTAAAATTTGAGGCTTAGCCCTCATCTTTGAAGAGAAATGGTTCTACAAGGTCAACTACGATGTGCGAAGGATCGTGAGGTGTATCTAATATAGTTGATTGATGATATGACCCGACAAGCGGTACTTGTCTTTGGGAGTCCGATGATGTTTGAGAAGCATGTATGATCGTCTTCTCAAATTTTAAGATATTTTGTTTTGTGTTGTTATTTCTAATTCTTTTTCGTTATTATTTCCTTTTTCGGATTTTATTCCTCTCTCATTTTTATTCTTGTAATAATTCAAAAGATCTCATTTATGAAATCGCCTTATAATGAAAATTTGAGACTTGATCCCATCTTTTTTCTCAAAAAATAAGTCAGTTCGAACTCAACCGGATTCAATATGATATGATATGATAACTGACACAATCTACAAGTCAACTTAAAATTTGACCCAATGCAATGATCAAATACTCGATATGGCTCGTACAAAACAATTCAAAACTCGAGAAGATATGAAACAAGATCATTAGAAACTTGAACCCAGCTCGAGCTGAAATAGCCCGGCAAATCGTATGCCAACAAGAATGACTTGAATCCAAAACTATGAAAGTTCGATTGAGAGAAGTCTGTTATAAGACTGATCATTTAGGTGTTAGTTGCATCGTACATGATCTTAAGTCTCGAGTAGTCGAGTTCAATGTTAGAAACATCTAATATCAACGCTGAACGACCAACGCCTAAAATGATCGGTCCCATAATAGACTTGTCTGAATTGACAATTCAAAATCCGATTGGAACTAATGAAAAACTACATAAAAATCGACTCAATCCGAGCTAGAGTTGGATTACTGGATACACAATGTAAACAAGAGTTTATTAATTAAAGACTCGAAAAATAATCGATGGTAAAGCTCGAAATTTGATCCTACAAGCCTTAAAATCGATTAGTATTGAAAAGATAAAATGCTGCACAACTGAAAATCTGACTCCATTCGTAATTGAACAATCTTCAAATGTCAAATTGACCAAATCCGACCCATCCGTCGTGACCTCTAGAACCGAATCCCTACAATAAAATATAGAGTAAATATAATTGTCCCTCATATTAGCGTCTTTCTTACGCGCTCTCCACTTAAATGCAATGATAAATTATTTTTAATTTTTTGTATAAATATTTTATTGAACAAATGCAATGATAATATTTTTTGAGTATAAAGACTTATACTAAAAAATATAAAGACTACTACATTTAACTCTAAATACTTATATGGGAGACGTGTAAGGGCGCTTGTAAGGGGGGACAGTTAGTCGCTTCCTAAAATATAATAAAAGCTATTTTTTTTAATTTCAACACATGTAGTTTCTAATTTAATTTTTAATGCTTCTTATCGCTGTAATATCATCATATACGTAAAAATAGGGGCCATGCGTTATCCCTATTCCCTATAATGTGTTATCTTAGCCCGGGTTCAAAAAAATGTACAAACACAAGTTGGTAAAAGAGTCAGAAGAAAAGCTTTTGCTTCAGAAAAAGTTCTTTGGTTTTTTATCAGAAGCCTAGATGGATAGAGTGCTATGCATGTGACGCACATTTTATTTCGCAGAGATTCGTATAATGTAGAACAGTGAGCAGAGAATGATACAAAATTATTATAATATCTTTCAAGTAAAAACTGCTAGACTCTGCATGTAGATGTAGTGTAGGTAGGCGTGTCAAAAGTGCAAAATAAGCACTAAATATTTCCGTCACGTTGAACGTTGAATTGATTCATGTAACAAAAAAAATAGTGTTGCACGTTTCGTTTAGAAAGAAAAATAGAATTTCGCGAAAATTACATTGGAACGAAAGAAATTTGGTTCGTTCGAACGAAACAAAACAAAACAAAACAACGTAACATTTTGTTGCGCTGACACCCATAAGTGTAGGCTAGTGGCATACCCGGTTTTTTATATTAGAAATTTACTAAATAAATTATAAATAGAAAGAAAAAGTGTTCTTCAAATTCAAAAATAGAAAAAATCGAAGTTACCAACATCGTTCTTTTGAAAAAAATGAAAGATCGGTGTTAGCAACACCGGTCTTTCAACCATTCTAATTTTTATTAATAAAATATTAATAATTTAATTCATGAGTTGGATTGTATTTAGGTATTTTTAAAACTTTGGTATGTTCGTAGGGACCATAATTATTTTTTTATCGTCGTAAGTCGTCGAACTATAGATATTCGAGTCTACTTTCATCTCTTCGAGTCTGATTTGTGATCGAAAAAACGAGCTATTTAAAATTGAATCTGACGCAAACTTGTGATAAAGAAATACTAATTAAGACATAAGTTGAAGATAGAGTCAAATTTGAGATGTACATTCCTCCGACTTCAAATCAAACTCAACGAGATGAAAGTAAACTCGAGTATCTACAGCTCGATGGCTTGCGACAACAAAAAAAAACTAATTACAATTTGGACGAGCGTAGCCGAAGTTGTTATAAAAAATATTAAGTATGATTAGCATTTTTTATAACAACTTCGGCTATGCTCGTCAGGATCGTAAAAAAAAATTTTATCGTCTCAAGCCATCGAGCTGTAGATATTCGAGTCTACCTTCATTGTGTCGAGTATGATTTGTGATATGAGAAACGAGAGATTCAAAATTGAATCTAACGCAAACTCGTGATGAAAAATCACTAATCAAGACATAAGTTGAAAATGGTGTCAAATTTGAGATGCACATTCCTCCAACTTCAAATCAAACACGACAAGATGAAAGTAAACTCGAGTATCTACAGATCGATGGCTTGCGACGAAAAAAAACTAATTATGATTCTAACGAGCGTAGTTGAAGTTGTTATAAAAAAATATAAGTATGATTAGCATTTTTATAACAACTTCGACTATGCTCGTTGAGATCGTAATTATTTTTTTATCGTCGAAAGTCATCGAGCTATAGATATTCGAGTCTACCTCCATTCCGTCGAGTCTGATTTGTGATATGGGAAATGAGTGATTCAAAATTGAATCTAACGCAAACTCGTGATAAAAAAATTACTAATTAAGACATAATTTGAAGATGGAGTCAAATTTGAATTGCACATTCCTCCTATTCAAATCAAAATCGACGAGATGAAAGTAAACTTGAGTATCTACAACTCAATGGCTTGCGACGATAAAAAAAAACCAATTACGATTCTGACGAGCGTAGCTGAAGTTGTTATAAAAATATATTAAGTATGATTAGCATTTTGTATAACAACTTCGGCTATGCTCGTCGGGATCGAAATTAATTTTTTTATCATCGTAGACCATCGAGCTGTAGATATTCGAGAACTTTTCTCCTTCACCTACCTAAACCTGAGAGCATTAAGATAGCACCCATAGTCTAATTGTCAATTCGAAAACTTTTCTTTAGCTAGTCTCTAGCCATTGGTGCGCTACAATTGTGTTGTCAAGTAGTGCATCCTTGTCCTAGATTATTTTGTCAATCGGACCGTTAACTGTGTAGAGTGGTGTTGCCCCTTACATTGGTCTAGGAGTCGATGATTGATTTGGTTGTTTAGAAAAAAAATCAAAGATCGGATGGAAGATTTGGTTTCAGGAGACCCGTGGACGTAGGCCTAGTTGATTGATAGGTCGAACCATGTCGCTCTTGATTGCTCTTGCTCTCTCTACTCTCACTCTTTATTACTTTGCTCTTTGTTGATTTGTGAATTGTTCTATTAATTTTGGAACTTGCTTGCTTTAACTCTTGGCTATGTGATTAAGGTCTAAAAGCTTTAATTGTGATTGTTGATTGAAAACGCTTATGCCTTATTGTTTGACCTTAGTCTTACGCTTTAAGCCCCAATATTTCTAACAATCTCTACTTGCCAGTTGCATCTCTACCACTTGAACCCAAAGCCCGGAGTTTTGTCCATTGAATTTAATTGATGCAGGTGGTATCCCTCCATCCGTTGCTGGAATAATTACTGGTGGCATGTTGGGCGATTGTTGTATGGGTGGTGGTGGCTGGGACAACAACTCAGCAAGACGCTCGAGAAGGTTGGTGGCTTCAGCTTGTTCGATTGGTTTTTTCGGCGAGGAAGGTATGTTGTTTACGTGTAGTTCACACTGATTAGGTCGGAATCAATGTCAAAGCCAAGAACTTTATGTTTGGCTAAAGGTTAAAGGAAAACTACCTGAGTTTGGATCGGTTCAGGAATCACAAAAACAACTCTTTTCCAGGTAACGTCTCTGAAAGTCGAGCGGTAAAGTTGCCGCCTTGTGACCAGGAGGTCACAGGTTTGAGTCGTGGAAACAGCCTCTTGCAGAAATACAGGAAAAGACTGCGTACAAAGACCCCAAAGTTGTCTGACCCTTCCCTGGACCCCACGCAAGCGGAAAGCTATGTGCACCGGGCTGCCTTTTTTATTTGTTGGCTTTGGAATAGATTTATGCATGTCCATGTGAACTCTAAAGATCTAACCATCACAGTTATTTACTGCAAAAGTAGTATTTTAAATGCCTTTTATATAAGAAATAAACTAATGTTTGTACTAGTTTCTTCTTCAAATATTCAAATGAATCATTTCTTTTGTACTATGATGCTCCCATTTTTTATGAGGCTTTCTAGACATCTCTCCTCCTTATTAAGGAGTTTGGATGACAAAACACTCAAGGGTCATGATTAGTCAAAGTTTTGGGTAGATAAGAGGAGAGATGTCATATCAAATTGATGCTTCAGCCCTTCTTAAACGATTTTTGGACTTCAACACAACCTCTCACACATAGTCGCCACAAAAAATCCCAAAATGTCACTGGAAATGAGGAGATGTCGCTGGCATTTTAAATAAAGAGGTGATCCCTTCGTTTTGGATAGATGCGGTGTACAAGGATCATTGACATTAATGGGTTCTTGTTTACTCATTTTTTGTGTGCACCAAACTCATACAAAATAAAGAAAGAAAGGATATGAGGATGTCGATGGAATTTAAAATAAAGAGGTGATCCCTTCGTTTTGGATAGATGTGGTGTACAAGGACCATTGGCATTAATATGTTCTTGTATACTCATTTCCTATGTGCACCGGACTCATACAAAATAAAGAAAGGAAATAATTGAGGAAGTGTCGCTAACTGTACAACCCTGCTATATTATTGTGTCACGCATGACACATGACGCATGACGCATGACGCGTGACGGTGCATGACGCATGATGTATGCCGCATGCCGCATTACGCAAGACGCAAGACACGTGATGCAAGACGCAAGATGCAAGACACATGACACATGAAGCATGATGCAAGACGCATGACAGTGCATGACGCAAGATGCATGATTATGCATGACGTGGGATACATGACGCATGACGCGTGACGCAAGCCGCACGATGCACGGCGCAAGATGCATGACGCAAGACGCATGACGCATGTCGGTGCAAGCCGCTGCAAGTCGCTGCAAGCCGCTGCAATCTATTTACGCAAGACGCATGACACATGACGACACATTACGCATGAAGCACAACATATGACATATGACGCATGACGCATGACACAAGTCACGTGAAGCATGACGCAGGACGCATGACCCATGTCGCAAGACGCATGACGTTGCTAGCCGCATGACGCATGACAGTGCAAGCCGCATGACGCAAGATGCATGACGACACATGAAGCACGACGCAAGCCGGTGCAAGACACATGACACGTGACACATGACGCAAGACGCATGACGCATTACACAAGACGCAAGACGAAAAAAGGTTGCACTGGTTAATATGCAGGCGATTTTTCGTGTACATTATTTTCTTCTGTTACGGTGAACGTGTACGATTGCTAGTATCTCATATACATATGCATGGTTCTATGTAAAATTTCCTCAAACTTTCCTTAAAAAAAAATCCTCGAACTCAAAGAACTAGCATGGGTATTATTTGGTGGTAGATAAATTATTATATGGTTTCTGTCGCAACTAAAGTTAGATTCAACCGAAGCACCTCCAAAAGTATAAAATTCTGAATGAACCGATATGGTCATGTATAGCTCGTAAGATTTGCTGTAGAGTCGTTTGTTTATGGGTGCATACTTTTCTGTTAATTAAGTGTTTGACAGAATATTGCTTCAATTCTGTCTATTCGTTTTCTTCAGGTCTTGCAATGATGGGTAGATTGTCACGGAACAGGATTCAGTCAGAGTCGAGTATTGCTTGGGAAAAATCAATTGATTGGGACACAGTGGTCAGTGGAGATGTAGAATTTTATTTACCTGTAGAAACCTAATTACACGAATTAATATTTTTGGTTAAAAGCTTCGATCAATTGGTGCAAAGACACGAAGGTCAACAGTTAATATACACTATTACTTCGACATTCAACCGGTGTAGCCTGCCTGCTGCGGTGTGGCGGTGATGCGGCGGAGGCGGCTTGGCCAGGACAGTGGAGAGCCTTGTGTGTCTCGGAGATGGGAACGACGGCGGCAGTGGGAGATGTAGCCACGCGTCAGACGAGGTTAGCTGTTTCTGATATGATTATTAGGTTAAACTCGCTAATCTTAATCTTGGCAACAGTATCTAATATATCAGTAAATCATAACCTTAGCTGAGAGAGGTCGTCTTTGAAAATATCAGTATTCTAAATCGATCAGGTTCAAGTGTTAGTATCAATAAAGATCACTAAGGCGAGGAGCAAATAAAAGAAAAAAAAGAAGGAAAAAGATCCCATAGCGTTACACACAAACGTTCAAATTCTAACCCGTGAAATACTAACAAAATTTCTTACATGATTACAGCCTCTTAGAATGCCCGAGTTTCTGCCCTTTTTCTCAAGTATATTGATTGATATGAATATGATCATCAATATCAATATCTTTTGATTATTGTTCATAATAATTAATTATACAGTTCATAAACTTCATCAGTTAACAATTTGATATATATCAGTTCATTTCATAAAATCGTTTTCAATTTCTTTACTCAACCATTCTGAACTTGTTTATTCCACAAAATAACTACTCCGGGGTTTGCTTACTATGACGATAAATTCAAAATCTATGAAGAGTTAGAGAAGAGATGAAGGGAGAAGAGGTGAGGCCTGAGGGGTATTTAGAGTATATTTCTTTGTATTAAAATAAAGATGGTTGCATTTAGAGAAATTTATTTGAAATTTAATAATATTTAGATAATTTTTTATTATTGAGTGGCATTTTAAAAATTAACTTGTTATTGAATGACAGACAAATTTTTCAACAAGTTATGAAAAGATTTTACTGGATTTTTTTATCAACCCTCTTAGGTCCGACCCACTACAGCCCATAAAAGCCCATTAACCTTTGTTATGATATTTGCGATCTGTTTGGTAAGTATTCAACTTGTCGTTTGGGCCTGGGATAGTGGGATTTATCTTTAAAAATGAGAAAAAAAAAGTGTCATTGACGTCATTGATGACGTCTAGTTGATATGGTTTATCTTCTGTGTTGTTTGTTTAATGCCTCGTTGGGTCTCTTTTCTTTTTCTTTTTGGCAACACGCGTTGGGTTAGTCTCTTCACTTGATTTCAAAGGTGCCACGCTGGTTACATTCCGTTGACTACTTCTTCATAAATCATAACTTCTCTTTCAAATTCCAACCTTTTTGGCTCTTTCGCCTGGTGTTCGTTTTATATCGCCCCACTGAGGCAAAATAAAAAAGTGAGATATTGAATCAATTTCTCCTGTCTACATTCAAACAAGACGCATGCTATTATGTCAATTTTTAGTCTTCTAAACAGGTATGAAATGAAGGGGTGGTAATAGCTAATTTAGAAAGAAGAAAATCTTTTAATTCTCATCATTTGTTCCCCTTTCATGCTTCACTCTTTTATTTATTTTGTCTTATTATTTTTTTTTCTCTTTCATATGCATCTTTTTTCTTTTCTTTTTATCTCTCTTTAATTTTTCTATCTTTTTTCGACGAGAGATTGTTAGAATAGATAAAAAAATTGTCAAAGGCGAAAATAATGCTTAAAGTACGATAAATCTGAGAACGAAGAAGTGATGGCAGATATGAGAACGAAAACGAAAGACAACAAACGACCTTGTGACTGTCTATTGAAGGCTTTGATGCTTTTTTTTTTTTTTTTGAGGAAGGCGGCTTTGATGCTTAAAAAGCAAGGAATAAAACAAAAAATTTATCCAACTCAAAACAAACGATTTAGTTATTTTAAGTGCAAGAAAAAATATTACTTGTCTAATTAACAAGAAAATTATATTATAGATTTGATCTGATCTCTAAACCAATTCAAGTATGGTTGTCTTCCTTAGCAACTTCTTATTCGATTTTCTCTTTCAAATGTGGTTGTGTTTTAGCCTTTCAAATGACGAGTCTCCTTAGGTATCCACCAAAAAAATTAAAGAAACACTTTTATCTCTAAAGCTAGCAAGAGATTAACAAGTTGAGACTTAATCCTAATTTTAAACCTTCTTCAAAATATCCAGAATTTTAATGGAGATTTTTCTCAACACATGAGAGAAGGAGAGAAAGAGAAAAAATATTTTTCTCAAGAGAATAATGGGCAGCCACCAATTTTCTGATTAATGGTAGGTTTTTAAATTCCTTAAATGGAGAGGCTTATATTGGCAAAGATTAGAACAACAATTGATAATTAATATAGACAAAAAATTAATTATTGAGCCTTGTAATCTTAGCACTAATTTCAAGAATTCTCTTTCTCTCTAATTTGGATTGAATTTACATATTAATCATATTAATATACAGTTTCTAATACTTTATATGAGCAACATATATATTAATATCTTATATTAATTTATATGCATCTCTCATGTGTAAAAACTCATTTAAAATATGTCAGACATACTTAAAATATTTCTAGAATTATTTTACTACATATTCATGTCATAAAACTGTCATGTATTAATAACATATAATATGTTCAAATTTATTATAACTCCTTATAATTAAAATAGCACACATTATATACAAATCACATATATTTTATTAAAACATTTTCTTTTAATCTTTCATATGGTGTGACCCTATGGGATCTCATCATTATAGCGATGAAATTAAAATTTTAATTTTATAAGTCAATGATACAACTAATCATGGTATATTGATTATTCAAATGATGTGGATGAAAAGCACAATACACAAGCATGATATCTGTAACATTAAAATGTTATTGTGTCAATTCCTTGCCACATGATATTCAAATAATTGCAAGTTAGAAATGTATCATCCTTACTAATTATTCTTTCTTGATTCTCTAAAGTTTAATTATGATATAATTATCACATAATCATATTGCATGCACATAACACAAATTTTATCAAGGGGCCCAGAGATATCATCATCTAAATCATATATAGAGGGCAATGGTATCTCGATGCGTATAGGTCCTCCGCACAAATCATACACATTGCAACAACTGTATGTATAACTCCATGTTACGGCAAGCGCTGAATAACACCAACAATATGCATATCTCATGTAGGAAATATAAATATCTCAACGAATTAAAAAAAGGTTATTTTTGTCTGGATCATAATAAACTTCAATTCATCATATATTGATGACAATTAAAGGTAATTAATTCTAATAACATTTTTTGTTGAAAATTTTTATCCAGAAGAACTACTCAAATTAAAAATAACAAAGATTTAGTGCATAATTTGTTATGGGTGAAGTTGGTGCATGCGCATGCATCGTGCTTGCTCATCTAGACCCTCCAATGTGCATTAAAGGGTCTAGATGCGCAAGTGCGATACATGCACAAGCAGCATAATTTTGCTCATTTGTTATTCACTTGTTATTATTTCACCGTCATTTTTTATGGAATTCACGGACAGCGACAATTTTTTCTAACTAAATCTAAAATCATAAAAATAAAAAAATTTCGATTGTCCTCTGTATTAAATTCTTTTATTAATGAAGACTTTGTTTTGTATTAAATTGAAGTGTTTGTGGCATTTTATCAAAGAAAATCAGAATTGCATGAAATTTATAATAGTCCAAATTTAATGGTTTATTATCAAATTGCATTAAATTAAATTCAAACGTAATTATTATAAAAGTTCAAAAATACATATATAGATTTTTTTTCTAGATTCAACAATTTTAAAAATCTGTTTTGAATTTATTTAAAAAAAATACTATCAAAATTGTCAAGTTAAAAGCTGATGTTGCCAATTAATTCAAATTCGTTTATTTTTTATATGATTTTTTTAAAGTTTTATATAATTACCATTCCAATCGTCGCCCTTATGTAATTTATCATTTCCATATATTAAATATCTCCCGTATAATTATTTATGAGTTAGACTACAGTAAACTAAAAATTGAACGGATTATAATTTCATGTATAATTCAGCGAAGGATACTATAGTGCTTTTGTAAAGGTTATAGAAATATGAAGACATAGTCAATTGTGGTGTCCTAAAACCAATTGCATTTTTTTTATTAAATGAGGTGTATCAGTGTAATTTTCATTATTATAAAAGTTAAAAAAATATACAATTTCGTAGCCTTGTAAGTTGGAATTAACTAGTATTGTTGATGCAAATAAAAAAAAATGAAATACAATGTACTCTTAAAAAGCTAACAGGCAAATCAAAACTTTTTGAACTAAATAGAAATAAAATAGGAGAGGTGAGCTTTGACAACCGAAAACTTGTACCTTGTCCAAACAAAAGTTCCTTCGTATCCGTTTAAATTTTAATTTATTTAAGAAATAATCCTTAAATCTTTTTACCCAACTACAAATATGAGTTTTAATAGCAGTTGAAAAAGAAATTTAATGGCAGACCAACAGTAAAAGTGTCATAGAAGAGGCTGTTAAAGGTTAAAAGATCCGCTCTTAAATGTATATATTTAATACTGGACATTAGCAAAGCTTCTCTGTAAAATATCACTTTTAATATCAGACTTTAGTAAATATCAGCTATCAAAGACAATTTTTATATCGGAACTTTACTAAAGTCCGCTATTGAAATTGACATTTATAGAGAATTTTTACTAAAGTTCGGTATTAAAGGTCTTAAAAAATGAATTTGTAGTTGTATGCGTGACAACTATGATGTGACAGACATTTATTGCGATGGTCTGATTTGACAGGTATATTTGCAGATATGTCTTTTATTGCTTTATTTTTTTTCAAATACGTTGTAATATGTCATTTTAAGGCATTTATTGGTATTTTTTTTTCAAATACGCTTTTCTGTAAAAAAAATGTCTTACCAACATATTAACTTTATCTTTACATAAAATAACTAAAGGAGCTGTCAAAAAATTAAAGAGACAGATCAAGACAAAAAAAATTAAACGCTCATAAGACAAAAATTTAAAGAACACTTAAAGGTCAGTTTGAAGGAGCAAAAATGAGAAAAGAATTATGTGAAAAGAAGGAAGAATGAGGAGAGATCATGTCTTCTATAGAGAAAGAAAAATGTGGGAGGGAAAAAATGAGCTTGATTCGTGGGTAATATGTATTTATTTGGAGCGTTGGATTGAAAAAAAACGAATGGTTGGAGTGTTGGATTGAGACGAAATGATAATATGTGGGAAGAGAATTAATTGGTCCAGAACTTTTTATAGCTGTTTCTTTGGGGGTCCAGCATTAAATCGTTTTTATAGCGGATGCTCCGGGTTTGGTATTAAAATATTTTATAGCGGATGCTTGAACAAGTCTGCTATTAAAGGTGCTGCTTTTATAGCTGTAAATTGAACATTCGCTGTTAAAAGTGTATCTTTATAGCTGGTGTTTTGGACACCGCTGTTAAAGGTTTTTCGCTGCTCTCTATGCATCTTTTATAGCTGATTTCAGTAAAAATATTAAAGATCTAAACTGAATTTCAAAATCGTCATTGATTTTTCTAATAACGTCTGTTTCGTAGACTAGAAATATAATGAAAGATATTAAAGTTCCTTTCCGTAGTAATGCTATGTTCATCCTAAGCGTCAACAACACTTGTGTGAAAAATAATAAAAAGACACGGCAACATAAATAATAGATCCAAACAAACAGGCACCGCATCGGAGCCGGAGTCCAAGTTGGCAACTCGGATCCACATCTTTTGTTCAAAAAATGATATGTTAACTAGAAAAAGACACGTGGTTCCGCCACTATCAACACATTTCCTATATAAAAAACAGCTCCGTAACTATCTATGATTTTTCTGAAAAAAAAAATCTGCAAACAAATCTTGAAAAATTAAAAAATTGTTGAACAGTGAAAACACTATTCACTTAAACAATGAAAATAATGTTCATAACACTGTTGATTCTATAGAAAAAAACAATTGTACAATGAGACTAGTTAGATATACTAAGCAGTCTATAATCGTGTATGGAGGAGGGGGCTGAAGTAGATATTATACTAAACAATCATTGTAGTTAGCTCCTACTAAACTACTAGGTTATCAATCCACTATGTAGGCTTAAACTATGGGAGTCGAGTAGAAATTTAAAATCGAATTATCTGATTAGAATACAAAAATAATTTTGAGTGCAAATTTTACAAAATTATTCGTTAGTTTGTTGGATTCGCAATTAATTTTTAAAAACTATCCGCATTATCAATTGAATTTCTCATTAAAATATATCATGATATCAATACTATATATAAAGCTTGCTAAGTATGTGTGTCCAGGTTATCGGACAAGTGACACGTCATTAATTTCAATATAAATCATTAATAACATTAATTTCACGTCATTAATGTTCACATCTTTCTCATTTCATATAAATCATCACGCTTTCAAACGAATTTAAGAAAAATATATGATATTTGTTAGTATATCTTTAATTTCAGTGAAATAATGTTATTTAATAAAAAGATTGAATTTAGTATAAATGTATTGTTTATTTTTCTAATACAAATTGTTTCTTCTTAAAAAGAAACAAAAAGCAACGCTACGCCGCGATGCAATTTCTAATGAAAATAACGTTCGTTAAGGATTATTTAAATAACATTGTTATAATGTTTGTATATAATTTGAGTTGTTTCGTAATGTACTAAAAAAATAAATTATAATTATGAGAAAAACTTAGGTTAATCAGAGATGGATACACTAGGTACTCGATTCATTCTGTATCGTTTGATCTTGATATATGAGATGATCTGATGTTGTTTATGTGACTACCGTCAATCCGTCGTGCATGAACCCATGGTGAATGGAGTTAGGTTTAGGAATGAGAACATTTGATTGCCCATTTATGGTTTAAATCACCGAATTAATAAAATATATTTTTCCTTTCAATAATTTGATAATTTTTTTATATATAATTTAAAAAGAAAGAGTATGACTAATTGATTTAATTATCTAAATTATAACGTACAATCAAATGAATGTGTACCTACTACCTAACCGCCTTCTTGGCTTCTTGTTTGCACGTCTGAATCGACCGTCAATTTCGCGATCGACCTTCAGAGATAGAAATCAGGAGGGCCTTTATACTTTGGCTCGAATCTTGATGCAATCAGTAAAAATCGAACGATCCAAACGTTGTGCTACACCGTCCCGCGCAGCACCAGATCTCGTTCCCTCCTAGTATGGAGTGCTTTGGATGTCTAAAGAAACAAAAGTTAATTTATTACAAGTTGAAATTCAAGGTCTATCTGCATTGCATTTTTTTTTTTTTTAACGTTGGCTAGTGAAGAGAGAGGATAATGTATGTCTTCACTGTGAAGAAAATTATTATTTTTGCAGTCAAATGATTATGTTCAATTTGATGGAGTAATTTGTGCATTTAAATTTGGGCTATTTTAAATTTTGAAAAATCAAATTTATTTCGAATTGTTTTCCACCTATATTATTCGGATACTTCATTCTCCTAGCCGTATGCGGCTCGGATACGGCTCGGATACGGATATGTCTTGGATACGGTGCGGGTGCGTATCAGATACGCCTCGTGGCGTATCCAATTATTTTATATTATTTGACCAACGAATTCGGTCAAGATACGTTTTGGATACGTTTGAGATACGTTTTTGGATACGAATTGAGTTTTTGGATACGAATTGGGTTATTTTGTAATATTAAATAAGCAATTGTGTATATTATATAATATTAATCACACCACATAATTTGTATAGTATTATTTTTGATATAACATGAACTCTTTTGTCGAGAAAATGTTTTAACCAAAGGCTTATATTTTTTGTTATTTCATAAGTACCAATATATATTAAAAAAAGTTGAATAGAAAAACAAATTTCAAGCATTTTAATATATAATATGATTTTTTTTTTTATATATATACCCACACCCGTATCCGCGATATTTTAAAATTGCTGTATCGCCGCACCCGCACTGTATCGGATACGATACGCGCACCCGCACTCGTGCAACACAGTTTTCCACTGATACCTTGCATTTGTCAAATATGAGGTGATTTTCTTTGAGATTCAAATTCTGATAATATTTGTGATTTATAATTTTGTTAGCATATTAGTTTAAATTTTATTTTATTAATTCCATAAATCTAATGTAAGATAAGAGTGACAATCACTCTGTAAATTTTAAATTTCTGATAATAAATTAATAATATAAGAATTGTTGACTGATATTTAGACTTATGTGGAGTAATTTGTGCATAAAAGTCTCCAACAGGCAACATCATATCTCCACTTCAAACCTCAGTGTGACAGTAAACAATCTTTTTGGAAACCTTGAAACTTCTTGCTGAACTTTATTATAATATACATTTTTCTTCATTTATCATTTTAAAGTGTGTTTGGTATCACCCCTCTTCCGAAATTAGGTGGAAGAAGAACAATTTCGGAAGAAAATGTATCAAACACTAGTGAAATCAAGTGAAATAACTTTTTTTCAAGAATTTGTGGAAGAGTGCTCTTCCGAAAGATAGCTCAAACATTTATTCTTCTTATATTTTTTAATTGTTTTCTCTCTCATGCAAATGTCTTTTCTTCCTAATTATTGTTACCAAACAAAAGTGAAATTAAGTAGAAGAGCGTTTCCTCTAGAATAACTATCTTCCATCTAATTCCGAAAGAAACTTGTTGTACCAAACGGCTCCTTAGTGGGTAGTAACTAACAAGCATATGATTTAATATGAACTAGCATACAACTCGCGCTTCGCGCGAAAAAGTTAAATTTAAATTTTCGTATTGCAATAATAAAATTATAATAAATCGTTTAAATAAAAAAATAAAAAAGCAACAAAAAAAATTGGAAAAAAAATAATCTACAGTGATTTTACTGTAGCGTACAGTAAAACACGTTTCATTCCACTGTGAAAATGATCAGTGTCACATATCTCTTCTCTCTTTTTCCACCTTATTCAGCACTAACTGAGGCAATTAATTAAGATTGTCATTTTCAACGGTCTCCTTAAAACCTAATTTTATCATTTTTATGAGAAGTTAGCAAGTTCTGACCATCCAATGTGTTATGTGTGCATAGAATTCGACAACACCAAAAGGTTGTTATTATCACAAATCCAAATATTAGTTAACAACTTAATTATAAAAAAAATAACAACTTAAAAGAATCAAATTTTGATTCTGACTCGGATATGATTTGATGAAGATATTATTTCCAAGATAATTTTGGGTGCACTTCAAGTTATCTAGATTACTTTTCCAATTTCATGTATTTTATTCTCTTATCATTTAATTACCGTATCGTTCAATTATTTATTTCAGTTATTGCTTACTTTGGGATCAAGACACTTGTCACCTATATAAGGGATCCTAGTTATTTGCATCAGTCATGTCATATCTTATTTAATGAAATTTAATTTGTGAGAGAATTTCGAGAATACGTCCCTTTGCTACTTAGTATGTTACATTCTTTTGTTGTTTTTGTTCCACTAAATCAATTATTGCAATCCGTCCTCGCAGAGTATTGATTTGGGACCCGTAGTGCGTCAAATGGTATCAGAACAAGTTCGACAACCATCTCTGTGCTTGCGTGAAGTTATATATCCCACAACCTCAAAACACCATTTTCATCATCATTTCCATCTCTTTCACACACATAACCATTCCTACATCAATGGCAGACACCAATATCCTAGCCATTCTAGAAGAAATGCGCCGAGACCATGAAGTAACAGCCGCACGACACACAGAAATGATCAAAACCTTATTGGACCGCCCCAACCCATATGACAATCAAAACCGAAATAACAATGACAACTGAAACTGAGACAACCATGACAACCAAAACAAAAAATAACCCTCCAATCCGTGAACCACATTGGAATAGTTGTCTCCGAATCGAGATATGTGACTTTTTGGGTAGTCTCAAATCCGAGGAGTTCCTCGACTAGACTCACATCGTTGAAGAAGTTTTCGAGTTGAAGAAAATGTTAGAATTGAGATGTTAATTCCAATAAATTAAGTTTGAACTACGTGTTATATGATTACTACATGTCATGTACTGTCACAAATATAACAAAGAATAATATGTGGAAATGTCGTAAATGTGATTAATTCAACATTCAAGGCATTATATGTACTTCACTAAGATTTTGGACACGAATGCATATAGTTAAAGTAAATTGATTATAATTGTTAATGAACTGATTATGATCAATTAAACTATATTTGAGTGTTAGTGTAAAGTCAGAAATATTGTTTGGATTAAATCCAACTTAAATTGGATCAAAGCCCAAACAAAGTAGCACAAACGAAGATCTATTGCGGTCACAATAAGGTTCCTTGTGGCATCAATACAATAAGGGAGTTTTGGCAATAAATCTGTTGATTTCAGCATGATTGATTACGGCCGCAAGAGACCTGACAGAAACCTACCAAGTCTGGAATGCCATGTCAATTACAGCTGCAATGAGATTCATTGCGACCACAAGAGACCTGTTGTAAGGCATGTTTTGACTGTCTAGATTTACCGTTATCTTTATGATTCGACATTATAACTTTTATGCTAAATTTGTGGAAATGTTTACAGCAGTAACATATTAAAATTTGGAAAAGAATTGGAGAGAATATAATTTTAATTTTTGTGTGAATATTTGATAATTAATTTTGCATCTTTCCAATATACGCTTGCACCCCTATAAATAGACCCGGGTCTCCAAGTGTTAAGAGGTAATTAAGAGACATAAATTTTATTATTGTTAGGGCACATGTGTTGTGCATAGCTACCCAAACACTATTTCATTAAGTGTTGGTACTCCGTCGAAGCATTCATACTAATCGGAGAAAAGATAGCACCCCGAATCGCTTGGAAGAACTTTTGGGAAAGACGACGTGAAAGCTCTTCCACGATCGTGCAACTACATCTTCGATTTACTCAAAAATTTAAGAAAGGAGACAATTAAGGAGATGGAAAATAAGTTTTCTAAACGTTTCAGCTATTTTTTATTTCATACATGTCGCACAGAGAATCAATCGAATTGTTGCAATTGTTTTAAATTAGGGAAATGTTTTATGGTTATATCCTAATTGAATTGCACCAACTAAATATCCAACAAGTGGTATTAGAGCCAACTCCATTGCGCATGTTTGGAATTTATATTTTCTGGAATTATCGAATTAATTGTTGCAATTTTTTGTTTTGCTTTCTTGAATTTGTTGAATAATTGTTTTTTGGGTATTTTTAAACTGAAATTTGAATTTTGTCAAACTTCTCGCTTTTTATGCGAATTTGAAATTGATATTATTCAAATTTTATGTTTACTAATATTTGGAATAATTATTTGTACAATTAAGGTTGGTTTTAAGAAAGAAATGCAATAATTTGAGTTATAAAATTCGAAATGGTTATTTCTAGAACAATTTATTTCCAGAAAAGAATCAATTTGAATTAAAACAAGGTCTATTGTGGGCACAATAATGTTTATTACGGTCGCAATATATTTAGGGAAAGTCCTCTATTTCTAGAAAAATCAGAATTAAATTGAGCAGGTGTCTTGCGACCGCAAACAAGACCATTGCGGCCATAAGACAATGGAATTTGCTATCTGTTGTGGGCGAATTAACTTAACTGATAGGTGAATAATTTTTCTGGGTTGCTTGCTGCACACAATTTGAACAAACTGGTTGTATTGTGGCCGCAACTTGGGTCATTGCGCCCGCAGTAGAAAGCATGTTGTGTTGTTTTCTGAAAAATCCAGAGAACAAAATTTGAATTGACATGATGCCTTGCGGCCGTAATGAATTGCATTGCGACCGCAATGACTCTAGAAAATGGCACAAACCTTGAATTGACAAGCTTATTGTGCCATTTTTCCAGAAATAATTTTTCTGTTAATTAGGAGTAGTTGTAAATTAATTATAATTTAGGATATATATATGATTAATTTATATATAATTATAATTAATTTTGCTACAAAATTACTACTATTTTATCTTAATATAGAATTTGACTAATATATATAATTAGTGTTGATACTAATAAGAAACAAGATAAAATTGCTAAATCTAAAACGATTCAATTTAGCATTAAAATGTGGTATTAATAAATATTTAGTAATTTTCTAAAAGTTTTAGTAATTACTAAATATGTATAAAGTCTATATTTTGTAAAATATATATGTATTTTATTAACAAATAGAAAAATTGGCTAATTCCAATTTAAAGCCCCCATTAGTTGATAAAATAATATATGTATATTATGAACGAGTAGTTTCCTTTTAGGATACGTCCAGTGTAGACTTTTACATGATTTTGATCTATTTAAAAATAATTAGGAATACATGCCGCATCTTGTTAAACGATCTTGTTCGCTTCCGAACACCATCTTTAAAGTTACAAGCAAGATGTTCCATGAATGTTAAGAAGACGTGCTTTAACAACAAATTATTAATTTATCCTTTTGGAGGATTAATACATTAAGTAGTTGTTAATACACATAAAGTAAGGTGCATAAAGAAAAGTAATGAGAAACTACGTGCTGGTGATGTCTAGAAAAAAATTTGAGCCTTGGTACTTAAGTAGTCCGCTTGTGGCTCACCTCCCTCACTTGACTGACTTGGTCACTAGTACGTAGGTATGTCAATCGGACCCATCGACAAGAGCAGCAAAATATCTCATTTGTACTTGTGCATAACATGAAAATACCTAAGAGTATTGACCGCTCCCATCGGAGCGTCATGCTGGATAATATTGTTGGTTAAAATGAAATAAATGGATATATTTTAGAGTTTTTGTTGTTAAGGCCTTTAAATAGACTTTTAAATTGTGATAAGGAATGCGACGCATAAATTGATTTTTCTCTTTTTTTTTAAATTTTGCAGATAATTTGACAATGATGAATCAGATTCCGTCCATAACTGGGGCAAACTTTAAGCTATTGGAATCAAAACTTAGACTGTTTCCGAGGATGATGAAGTATGATCGAGCACTACGTTATGATCGTTCTGTGTTAGCTGAAAAGGAGCCCATTGCTCCTGAAAATGCTGACATGGAGGATTGGAACCATAACGACAGGATGTATCTCATGATCATGAAAATGACAATCCATGAAACTCTCCAAGGTTGTGTGTCCGATCAAGATTCTGACGCTAATAAGTACCTTAGTGCTTTGGAGGAGAAGTTTGCCGTGAGTAAAAAGACAAAAATATGTATACTCATGACCAAACTTCACACTCTTAAGTACAAAAGGAAAACTGTGATTAGGGAGCACATCACTGAAATGGTCAAGCTCCAACGTATGCTTCTCTTGCACGAGTTCAATTTCTTTGATGATCTTCGTGTCATTATCCCTCTCTATCTCGAAAATGTCATCCGTGGTCATATCTCCCCCCACAAACTCATTATCCTAAAAAAAATTTGCATTTCCTGACTCGAATATCGTATGTTCTGTTAGATTATAGAATTTATACCCTCTAGATCTTTAAAGAGACATGATGTACCCAATGAGAAGATCATCAAAGAAATTGAACTCGTGCGAGAGAAGCGCACGTTGGAGCTTGATCATTTTAGTGAAGTGCTCCCTAATTTCAGTTTTCCCTTTGTACTTCAGAGTGTGAAGTTTGGTCATGAGTGTACGTATTTGTGTCATTTTACTCACGACAAACTTCTCCTCCAAAGCACTAATGTACTTCTTAGCGCCATAATCTTGATCGGGTACACAACCTTGGTGAGTTTCATGGGTTGTCATTTTCATGATCATGAGGCACATCCTGTTGTTATGGTCCCAATCCTCCATGTCAGCCCATTAAGAAAGCTGCAGACAGCAAGAAGTAAAAGGTTGACAATACTCCCGAAAAATCAAGAGATAAGTTGATTTCTTATTTTTGCAAGAATTTGGGACACATCAAGATACATTGTACCAACTATGCTTCGTGATTGAAAAAGAAAGGTATGCGTCGTGGCTTAGTTTATTCTGAAGTTAATTTAAGTACAATATCAAAATATACTTGGTGGTTAGACTAATGTGCAACATCTAACATAAGCATATCTATGCAGGGTTGCCTAAACCTTCAAAAGCCAAATCAAGTTGAACACTATTTATGTGGGAGATGGCAGAAAGGTTGAAGTTGAAGGCATAGAGAAATTTAGATTGTTGTGTAGGACCGGTTTTTATTTATATTTTTATGCATTAGTGGTTCCATCCTTTCGAAGGAACCTAATTTCTATTTCTTATTTGGACAAGAATGGTTTTGTATGTTCATTTGGTAATGAAAATTTCAGTTTGTTTCAAAATTCAAAACAAATTGCTTCTGATTCACTATCTTCTTATGACAATCTTTATTTTCTTGAAATTGACACTTCACATTCTGAAGCCCTATATATTGATACTAAAACGAAAATTTACTAATGAGAATTCAACAACATTATTACACAAACGTTTGGGACATATTTCTATGTAAACGATCCAACAAACTTGTGTCAAATGATATTCTCACACCTTTAGACTTTGCAAATTCCAAAGAATGTGTAAGTTGTATAAAGAGAAAACAAACTAATAAACACAAGTACGATGCCAAAAGGTGTAATGATCTTTTAGAATTTATACATACCGATATTTGTGGCCCTTTTCCAAATGCTACAAGAAATGGTCATCGGTAATTTATCACATTCATAGATGATCATTCAAGATATGAGCATCTACTTAATTAAAGAAAAGGCTGAAGCACTAGACGTGTTCCAAAGTTATAAGGCGAAAGTTGAGTTATAACTTAACAAACGCATTAAGACCGTCAAATCTGATCGGGTGGTGAATACTATGGCATATATGATGGCTCAGGAGAACAACATTCGGGACCCTCGCAAAATACTTAGAGGAATGCGGGATTGTGCCACAATATACATTGCGAGGCTTGCCTGCAATGAATGGTGTTGCTGAAAGGCGAATCACAGACATGTTGAGAAGTGTGATTGCTTGTACAACTTTGTCAGAAAATTTGTGGGAGAAGCCTTAAAAACTGCAGCTTATATACTCAACATAGTTCCAACTAAAGCAACTATCAAAACCCCATTTGAGATTTGGTTTGGGCGCAAGCCTAGTCTAAATCATTTTCGGATTTAGAGATGTCCAGCAGATGCAAGGCCTTATAGGCCGACAGAAAAGAAAATGGATGAAAGAACTGTTAGTTGTTATTTTGTTGGATATCCTGAAAGATCTAGATGGTATAAATTCTATAATCCAACATAACATACGATATTCGAGTCAGGAAATGCAATTTTTTTTTTAGAATAATGAGTTTGTGGGGGGAGATATGACTATGGAAGACATTTTCGAGGAAGAGAGAGATAGTGAGTTTGTGGGAGGAGATATGACCATGAATCTTCCTAAATGTGCTGTGTCTAGTTGTGTTTTGTGCCGTGTTGTGTCCTGCATCTCCTCATAAATGTGTCGTGTTGTGTCGTGTCCTACAATAGAAAACTTGACCACAACACGTGAACAATATCGTGTCGTGTCTTAACCATGCCATGTCGTTCGTGCCGTATTTGACCACAGTGAAATAGTTTTGAAAACTCTAAGCCCGGGACAATGGGACTTGTACATTGTACCATTGCATTAATTGTAATTAAGTAAATAACAAGAAACATGTGACATCTCGCTCCGATACGACGAATCAGATCGGCTCGTCCGCGTTGTAATATATAAATGAAATGAAAGATTTGAATATAAAAATATATTCGTACGAAAAGATATTGAATATTTACTAATTACTAGATTTCGTGTTCGCGGTCCGCGCGAAAAAAAAAAACAATGACAAAAAATAATTGAAAAAAATCGAAACTTTAAAAAAAAAAATGCTACAGTATATTTTTACTTAGCACAGTAAAAATACGGTTTGTTTATTAGACTAAGATGTTCAAGTATATAAATTACTAAACTAACGAAAGCGATGATGCCATTGATGAGTATAATATATTAGTATATGACTACATGTTTCATTGTGACCGCTGACACGATAGAGACTTTTGTGTGCTTGTGTCACAACAACTCTTTATATTCTCCTCTCCTTATCTTCCCTAGCTAAAGAGGTGTTCTCTCTCTCGCCTCTCTCGCTTCTTTGGCTGTTTCTCTAAGATAGAATGCGCTCTTGAGAGGATTGGAGGAGAGGTTCATTTCGATCTTCATTTCTGATTCAAGGTAATTTTTTATTCGGTTTCGTGATTTTAATTTGTGTGGTTCTGATTTGTTCAGCTCTTGTGAGGATAATGTTTTAAAATTCTGATCAGGAAAAAAATTGTTTGTTTTTTCTTTAAGAAAAAAGGTCGCTCCTTTTGCCTGATTAATCGGTTGTTTTTGCAATCGCACACAGCACACGTGCTTTTCTTATTGTATTTTCCAACTTCATAATTTTCTGAAATCCGTAGTTCATCACTCCAAATCATGAGATAAAATAAGGTTACTTCTCAAACCACCTTTTGGAATCTTTTCATCCACTCTCCTTTCATGCTTAGTTAAAACTTGGTACCTTTGGTTAGTACTGTTTCTTGCGAAGAGGAATTTGACTTTGAGAAATTAATTTGATTGGTCAAACTTTTCTCCTTATTGTTGCTAATTCCTAATTCCACGGAAGAATTGCTCTTTCAGGAATTACATCCACACATCACTTCTCTTGTTACACGGTTTTTCAGCTTCTGATTCCAACGAGGGTGTATTGAAATCTGTTTGTTTTTTAATAAATACAAAATTGCAAAAATGCTACCTTCTTACCTAACCAATACTAGATCTTTCTATTTCTCTTTATAAGAAAGGCGCATTAAATTAGAGAGAACAGCAGAAGCTACCATTCAGTTTTTCCAGTTCAAACCAAAATTTGAAAAGTAGCATTCTTTTAAATTATAATGAATTTTCTGTGTATTTTAATTTTGTACAGGTTTATGCATTGAGTTCTTACTATCAAGGGATCCAAACCAACCCAATTGAAAATTTAAATCAGTAGCAAAGATGGGTTTTGACCCTTTAGACTGGTACTGTCAGCCTGTACAAGGTGGGGTATGGTCTCAAGCCTTAGAGAATGCATTCGGTGTGTACACACCATGCGCTATGGAGACAGTGATCTTGGGCATATCCCATCTAGCACTGTTTGGTGTTTGCTTCTACCGTTCTTGGCTAATCGCAAAGGATCTTAAGGTTCAAAGATATACTATGAAGTCCAAGCTTTATAGCTATATTCTCATGGTCGTTGCAGCCTTTTGTGTGGCTGAACCACTCTTTCGAGGTGTAATGGGTTATTCAATAGTAAATGTGGATGGACAGTCCAGTCTAGCACCCTTCGAGGTTAGTTGTGGACTAATAATTGCAAATATTTACTACAATTTTCATTTTCTTTACATTTTTATTGTCATGATATTGCATTAAGCTTGATCCTATTTGGTGCCTTTTTTTGGGAATATGTCCAGATGCTAGTCGATCTCTGATGTTCGTAATGAATTGATTGAGATTAATCTTGCGGCTATACTGTGCAAGTCATCACCAAGACTTTGCATGTTATATGTTTGATTATGTTACAGTTCTAGTTTCTCTAGGCACAAATTAAAACCAAACTGAGATTGCATTTGCCGGTATCATAACTGTATGAGATCAGGCTGACCAGACTTAAAGCTGGTAAATATTGCAAGGTGATTTGCAGACCTATAGTATTAGCCTTACTTTTACTTTTTGATGAACTTAACATTCACCTTGCATAGGTTCTCACACTACTCATCGAAGCTGTTGCCTGGATTTGTGTGCTCGTCATGCTTATAACAGAAACAAAGATTTATATCCGGGAATTTAGGTGGTACATTCGGTTTGTCACGATATATGTTTTGATCGGAGAACTTGTTGTATTCAATCTTGTTTTCGCCGTCCGAGACTACCTTCCATTGTTAGTACAACACTTTTTCAGTCTCTCTGGATATTTATACTAATTTGCATCTTCACAGCAAATTCTTATCATTACTTGGTAGTTGGTACCACTAAAGTTGAAAAAGTTCCCAAAAATCAATACTCTTTTATTTTTGTGGAAAGATATGCAATCCGTGGAAGTTATGTTGGCTTTTAACTTTTACAATCTTCACAGCTTTTATAATTTTGTAGTCCAGCTTTTATAATTTTGTTTTCTTTGTTCAATTTTACAGAACGAGCCTGTACCTCTACATCGCTGGGTTAGCATGCAAGGTGACTTCCATTCTTTTGCTTAATAAATATTTTGCATATGATATAACCAGTGCTTCAGATAAGTCAACATTTGCAGGAATCTCCTACAGAACAACAAATATCCCATTTAGCCCTACAAACCGTGAAAATCTGAATGTTTTGACAGTCATTATAGCTACCAAATTCTTTTCTCATTTTTTCCTCTACAAAATAAATTTCTTGATGATATATGTTTAATAGGAAAATGCTAGAAATATTTGCTGGTTTTCAGGGTTAAGTAAAAAACATTTTCTACAACTACATGTTTATACAGTCTTTACTGTCATTATTTTAATATATTATTGATTATGTTTCCATTAATTCTGCAGTTCCTTTTTGGGATTTTATTACTGGGACATTTGCCTAGTTTGGAAGCATACGCTGGTTATGCACCTCTTAGGAATGAGGTATTTTCTGACGAAACAGCTTATGAGCCTCTTGCAAGTGGAGAAAACATTTGTCCAGAGAGGCATGCTAACATATTCTCCAGTAAGTCAACCAAAAATAAATTTATTACTTTGCTGTCAGAGCTTTTATGAAGGGGAACCTTGGCGCAATGGTAAAGCTGTCGCCTTGTGACTAGGAGGTCACGGGTTCGAGTCGTGGAAACAGCCTCTTGCAGAAATGCATGGAAAGGCTGCGTACAAAGACCCCAAGTGGTCCGACCCTTCCCCTGACCCCGCTCAAGCGGGAGCTACGTGCATCGGGCTGTCGAAGCTTTTATATTCTTGAAGAAGTTTCTTCCATATAAACATTTTTGTGACTCATGAGGCTTTTTTGTAAAAACTTCAAGACTGAAGGTATCATAGCTGGGGATTATAATACTGAGTGGCATGTAACTGAGTGCCGCGTCACATTTAACTTTTTAATTTTATTTTGCACAGGGATATTATTTTCCTGGATGACGCCTCTAATGCAACAAGGGTACAAGCGACCTATCACAGAGAAGGATGTATGGAAGCTAGACACATGGGATCAAACTGAGACACTGTATAACCGGTAAATATTTTTACATTATTTCATCATTATATTTTTCCTGTAGTGCCACCTGTATTGAATATCTCTCACGTTCTTTCAGCTTTCAGCAGTGCTGGATTAACGAAGTACAGAAGCCTAAACCTCGGCTTTTCTGTGCACTTCATCGTAGCCTTGGTCCTCGGTAATTTCAATGTCTTTTTTGTTTCTGTTGGGTTTGTAAATTTTGTGTTATTGAATTGACAAAGTATCTTTTGAATTTAAATGTTTCCTTTACCTACAGATTCTGGCTTGGGGGAATTTTCAAGGTACAATTTTAAAATTGCTATTGTAATTTTATCATATACATGATGATTAAAACTTGTATAGTTGGTTATTGATTACTTCTACTTTTCTATTTTTTCCAGATTGGTAATGATGCTTCTCAGTTTGTTGGACCTGTGATATTGAACCTCCTTTTAGCTGTATGTACCTTTTTTCTATTATTTTCCCTTATGTTTTGCCTAACATGTGTGCTTTTTTGTTATCACATACGAATTATTTTTCGTGTTTCTACTGTAGTCTATGCAAAGAGGTGATCCAGCTTGGCATGGTTACATCTATGCGTTCTCGATCTTTGCTGGAGTTGTAAGAACATGTTAACTTTTAAAATTTTATATCTTCTAAATGCAATATTAAAGTCATTGTAGGTTTCTGTTTTAATTTTGATTCCTCTTAATATACTTAAAATTTTGTTGCACTAATAACAGGCGCTTGGAGTTCTGTTTGAAGCACAATACTTTCAGAATGTGATGCGAGTTGGCTTCAGGCTCAGAGCTACCTTGGTATAGTTACTGTCACTTTGTCAAGTTTATCAAGAGTCTTCACAATAACACCCTCTATTTGTACCTTTTGTAATTTACTCCAAATTTTTTGGATTCTTCACAATAAACATCCAACTATATAAAGTTAAGGTCAAGTAAAAGAAAGGACCTGCTTAATTGCATTGACGTATTCATTGCAAGGTGACCAAATTTCCTCTAACTAGCATGCTTGAAACGAAAGTTGTTGCATTTCAGCTTGTAAAAGCACATTTCATTTATGTGAGCAGTAAAACCCTCATCACTTATCGGTACAGTGTTATGTGTCTTTGACAGGTTGCTGCTGTTTTTCGTAAATCTCTGAAATTAACCCATGAAAGTCGCCGTAAAACTACTTCTGGAAAGATTACCAACTTGATGACAACTGATGCTGAAGCACTTCAGGTAGATTTGATGCATAGATTTGCATGAAATTGTGATAGGAGACATTTTTTGAAAAGTTGGTTGCAGATATTAACATGGACATTTTTTCTTTTTAAAGTTTCTGTCAAATTGATAGCGAGCTAGTAATCATGGGCGTAAAGTACAAGTTCTATTGTGTTCTATTTTTCAGCAAATATGTCAGCAACTGCATAGCTTGTGGTCAGCTCCTTTCCGTATTGTCATAGCAATAGTGCTCCTTTACATGCAATTAGGTGTTGCTTCTCTTGCTGGTGCATTGATGCTCGTCTTTCTCTTTCCTGTTCAGGTACATTTCCTGTTTACAGCATCTATCTTTGATTTATTTAAAAGATCATAATCCATACCTTTTTCATGCTTGCTTAACAGACGTTAGTCATAAGCAAAATGCAAAAGCTTACAAAGGAAGGGTTGCAGCGCACTGACAAGCGTATTGGCCTCATGAATGAAGTATTAGCTGCGATGGACACTGTCAAGTATATTATCTCTCATATAAACAGTTGTATTTTACGGGAATTCAAGATCTTGATTGGTTGAAATACTCAAATTGAGAAAAGAGGAAGAAAGTCGATTTCATTCATTTCACCAGAGTTACATGTTTATGTTTCGGTTCTGATACCAAATAGAAATTTGAAGAATTGAATTGTTAGTTTGTTACTTTCTTCCACTGCTAGCACATACATTTATAGGCTTACAAATTGCATAACTAGGAAAGTAATAACTAGAGAATCCTAATTGAATAACAAAGATACTAACAAATCTATCTAGGATACGAATCAGATCTCAATAGATACTAATCATATCTTAGAAGATACTAAACAGATTTCAACAATGACCCTACAAAATACTACAAATTACATTTATGCATTATCTCACTTATAACTCTTATATCCCAAAATACAACTTTTCCAACACATACACATACACATACATTTTTTTAACACTACATGCGTTTTATCCTAAAAGAGTTGTGATTTCTTGCCCAGCAAACACTTCCTTTCTACATATTGACCTTTTTCTCCAAAAAAATTGATTTGTTGCCTCAGGTGTTATGCATGGGAACAGAGCTTTCAGTCCAAGGTGCAAGGAATTCGTAATGATGAACTTTCGTGGTTTCGTAAGGCTCAACTGCTAGCTGCTGTAAGTCTTTACCTAACCCCCAACCCATGTCCCAAAAAGAATCAATTAAATAAACATACAATAGATAAGTAATAAAATGAAAGTAAGTAGTTGACGCGAGTCTAACACCACCATTTTGCCTATTGTTGTTATCATTAGTGATGCTGATTTGTGCTGTATATTTTTTTTGTTTCAGTTGAATAGCTTTATATTGAACAGCATACCGGTTTTTGTAACGGTGGTATCGTTTGGTGTATATACTCTGCTTGGAGGTGATCTTACACCTGCTAAGGCTTTCACCTCTCTCTCTCTCTTTGCCGTGCTGAGGTTCCCTCTATTCATGCTTCCCAATTTAATCACTCAGGTACAACATTGCAGAATGATGTCCAGCTCTTTCCCTGTTAAAGATCAAAATGTCATGTCTATATCTTGGAAAGAAGAACAATCACATTTAATCTCCTTAGAACATGGGAATATTGCATATGCTCCTCTTTTATAAAGTGAAAGATTTCAAGTTCCCGCACTCAACATCACTAAATTTTTTCTATCTAAACAACTCTTTCTGAATTTTCTTATTTTGAAGGTTGTCAATGCCAGTGTGTCAATGAAACGTCTAGAAGAGCTTCTCTTGACTGAAGAGAGAGAGCTTTTACCCAATCCACCTCTTGATCCGAAGTTTCCTGCTATCTCAATAAATGATGGCTTCTTCTCATGGGAATCTAATGTATGATCAAGTCATTCCTTAATAAATTCTATATTGATTTTTCATTTCAGATTGGGTTTCATTTCTACCCTATCCTGATTTATTTGGGAATAAAGGCTTTCTTGTTGTTGTTGTTGTTGTTGTTATAGGACCTATGAAGCCAATCTACCCTTCTAAGCTTAAATTGGAAAAAAAATGTCAAGCTTGGTATTGTTTCGTGTTGACTTTGCAAATTTGCATGAACTGGTTAAGTGGTTTGGTTAAATTGGAAGTTTGAGACGTAGTTGGCTCATCCTAAATTTAATTGTTGGATTTATCTGCATATTACCTGAAGGTGTTGGATGCTAATTGCAATTATAGAAACAATATACGTTTTATTTGCAGGAGACTTATAACTTCGGCAAATATGAACAAACAAAAATTAATGTAACCATATTAAAAATTGACAGGCTGAAAGACCGACTCTGTCAAATGTGAATCTGGAGATACCAGTTGGCAGCCTAGTTGCAGTGGTGGGAAGTACTGGTGAAGGAAAAACATCTCTTGTTTCGGCGATGCTAGGCGAGTTACCTGCTGTGGCTGGGTCCAACACATCGGTGGTTGTTCGTGGAACTGTTGCATATGTCCCTCAGATTTCTTGGATTTTTAATGCCACTGTGAGAAACTGTTTTGTAGCTTTTTTTTTCTTTACTTTTGTTCTGTGTCAGAATTCAATTGGCCCTCATGGAGTTTACTGATAGTTCTGAAGTTATGCAATTAATATAAGTGATTTTGGAAACAGAACAATATATAGCAGGTAAACTAAATTGGCCAAACAGTAGTCAGAATTGGCAATTTGGCATTCATGAAATTGATTTGGTATTCTTGGTTTCTTTTTCTCTGTGCTTCAATGATATGTAGTAAAGGAATAGCAGTGATGACATATTGTTGGCATTTTTTTTGTTAACATTCATCCATGTTATTATATAAACTAGAATATTTATTTTATGTAATTCTTTTCTAAGTTTCTTAATTTCCATATTGTTAAAATTAGCATCATTAGCATATATATTTTTACTTATAGGTACGTGACAACATATTGTTTGGATCCCCATTTGATCCCATGAGGTACGATAATGCTATTGAGGTAACATCGCTGCAACACGATTTGGAGTTACTTCCTGTAAGTGAGCATAGTTATTTCTCCTAATGGGCTGTACCTATTGCCTAATCTTATCATGTATAAATTGTGTAATGTCTTGGTGAACAGGGAGGTGATCTGACAGAGATAGGGGAAAGAGGGGTTAATATAAGCGGGGGCCAGAAGCAGAGAGTTTCTTTGGCAAGAGCAGTGTATTCGGATTCAGATGTGTACATTTTTGACGACCCATTGAGTGCTCTAGATGCTCATGTTGGCCGCCAGGTAATAAGTTCTAATATATGATAAATATATGATTGAATATGCAATATTCGTTTGGTGTGCTGGTACAGGGTTAAAAATTCTGGTATAGTAATTTACCAGATATGCTGGGTGAGCTTTTGATGATTGATACTGAAGTTCAATAGACAAAAGTAACCCAAGAAAACCCCAAGGAAATCTAAAGAACTAAGAAGGTTAGTTTATGATTGTTTGGGGACACTATAACATCACAAACTAGACCTTTCCTTTTCCTTACTTGAATACTGCATATGCCAGAATATGTTGCAATGTCTGATACTTGTGACGCACTGTCGTAAACACAATTTAGGTACGAAATTAAATAAAGTCAAACCCAATGAGACATAAAAAAGACGTGCAAATAGTAAAAACTTGTTTATCGTATTTGAATCTGGTTAACCTGTACAAATTATTATTTACCTCAGGTTTTTGACAAGTGCATCAAGGATCAGCTTAGAAACAAAACCAGGGTGTTAGTCACGAACCAGCTTCACTTTCTGCCATATGTAGATAGAATAATATTGGTGCATGATGGTGTGGTGAAAGAAGAAGGTACATTTGAAGAGCTAAGTGATACTGGCGAGTTATTCAAAAAGTTGATGGAAAATGCAGGTAAAATGGAAGAACAACAGGATGATGAGAAAGAGGGAGAGAAAAATGCTACAGATGGAATGAAAATAAATGGAGATGCAGCTGCTACAGGTAATGGTACTGTTGCAGTTAACAAGACCGGAAATGAGGCTGGTAAGGGTAAGGAAGGGAAGTCAGTGTTGATTAAGCAGGAGGAGAGGGAAACTGGTGTTGTCAGTGTGAAGGTTCTTTCAAGGTAAGGATAAGTTTCTTTGCGCCTTATTGAATGGTTTATTAGCCAGGAATGCCACTGGTACTTGAGATGAATGAAGATGAATGAAGATACCTATTAAGTCAAGCCGAGTTTTTATCGCGACGAAAAATCAGGAACCTTATTATCAATTTTGTTTATTACCCTGTTATATAAATGAAAACTTTAAGTGGAGATGGCAGGAAGGCAAGCAACCTGTTTTAATAATGGATAGAATAGCTGTGATTGGCATTTTGTTGTTTTTTCAGGTACAAGGATGCCTTGGGAGGGTTGTGGGTGGTCCTAATTATATTGTTCTGTTACGCATTAACTGAAACACTCCGCATCTCTAGTAGCACTTGGTTGAGTATTTGGACAGATCAAAGTGGGCCAAAGGTTTATGATTCCGGCTTCTACAATCTTATCTATGCAGTCATTTCGTTCGGTCAGGTAAATTTGTTTTATGTACCATATTAGCATTACATGTTTTTGCAGAACTTGGCGTTCTTCCCTGTTTTATTATGTAATATTTATTACTGTCACAAGAAGATTATACTTGTCATGAAATTCATTCTTGTAGCCGCAAGCTTACAAGGAAAACTTTGTTGAGTTTGGTTATCTTTATTTTCAAATATTCTTCTTGAATATAAGTACGAGTTTTAGAAAAGTTTGTTTTATTTTTTATAGATGTCATTCTTCATTTTTTCTCCAATTCTCCTTAGAACTCTTTGAAAGCATGAATTTTATTGGATAAATCACCAACCAACTTGCATGCTTCTATCTAATCTGTGTCCTTATTTACAGATACTTGTCACACTTTCAAACTCATACTGGCTCATAATCTCCAGTCTACGTGCTGCTAGAAGGTTACATGATGCCATGCTAAATTCGATATTGAGGGCACCCATGCTATTTTTCCACACAAACCCACTAGGAAGGATAATAAACAGGTTTGCGAAAGACCTAGGCGACATTGACCGATCTGTGGCAGTATTTGTGAACATGTTCCTGGCGCAAGTGTCTCAGCTTCTCTCAACTTTTGTGCTTATTGGAATCGTCAGCACCATGTCTCTCTGGGCCATTATGCCCCTATTGATTTTGTTTTACGCTGCCTATCTCTACTACCAGGTATCTCTACTGTTTAAGACAGCTTCATCTGCTTATTGTTAATTGATTTTTTCTTTCTGATCTATCTTATGTTACCATTTACTGAAAACATTCATTGAAATAGTACCCTGCCATTGTTATTGGTTGATGCTGTAAAATTTTAAACATTGGTGCTGGAGCATTTTGTGTAATGACAAAAAAAAAGTTCCTTCAAGCTGTAATATCCTTTTCTCCATAGCTTATTGGGTTGCTAAAATGTTTCTCTTAATTTCATTAGGTGCCTTCTCATGGTTGTAAGTTAACTAAATGATTTGAGATGGAAATAATGACAACAATAGAACGAAGTCCCCACCAAGTTTTGTATAAAATATATTAATATGAGTTTATTATATAGAAAATTGGAGATTTTTTCTTCTGAATTTTCAATCGACCCTCATCGGTTCATTATTTGTATGCTTTGTTTGTCAGACCACTGCACGGGAGGTAAAACGGCTGGACTCCATAACTCGATCCCCAGTTTATGCTCAATTTAGCGAAGCCCTTAACGGTCTTTCAACAATTCATGCATACAAAGCGTCTGACCGCATGGCTGCCATTAACGGCCAGTCAATGGATAACAATGTTCGTTACACCTTAGTCAACATGGGCGCAAACCGATGGCTGGCTATTCGGCTTGAAACCTTAGGTGGTATCATGATCTGGTTCACTGCAACATTTGCAGTCATGCAAAACCAAAATGCTGAGAACCAAAAAGCTTTTGCCTCTACCATGGGGCTTCTACTTACATATGCCTTGAATATTACCAACTTGCTCACTGCAGTTTTGCGGTTGGCTAGTCTTGCTGAGAACAGCCTGAATGCAGTGGAGAGAGTTGGGAATTACATTGACGTAGTTCCTGAGGCCCCACCTGTCATAGAGGGGAAAAGGCCTCCGCCAGGCTGGCCATCAGCTGGGGTGATAGAGTTCAAGGAGGTCTGGTTGAGGTATCGCCCAGAGTTGCCTCCAGTTTTGCACGGTATTAGTTTCAGAATTGAAGGAAGTGAGAAGGCCGGGATCGTGGGGCGCACTGGGGCTGGAAAGTCTAGCATGCTCAATGCACTTTTTAGAATTGTGGAGTTGGAGAGGGGGTCAGTTTTCATTGATGATTGTGATATCTCCAAAATAGGTCTGTGGGATCTGAGGAAGGTGTTGGGTATCATACCACAGTCTCCAGTTTTGTTTTCAGGTCTGTACATTCAATTACATCTCTCCTTGTGTGTTAATTGCTAAGTTGGTACCACTTACTATTCTAATATCGTTTAGATTTCGGATAATGTTTTATTCATGGTATACCCCGAAAACTATGTGCAGGATCTGTGAGGTTTAATTTGGACCCATTTGGTGAGCATAATGATGCAGATCTCTGGGAGTCCCTTGAAAGAGCACATCTGAAGGATGCTATTAGGAGAAATCCTCTAGGGCTTGATGCTGAGGTCCTTTATTTTTAATTAAAGAGCTTGAGTGTATTAAAGGAAATTTATTGTGTGGAGTAGTCCTAATTTGCACTGTACTTACAAGTCACAACCACTGTTATTCTGGACCTTTTTGGTCCATGATTTCCACAAAACTTGGATTATAATAGGTTAGATCTCCATTTTCTTAGTTTTATTTCTTTGGTGTGGGCTTGAACGAGAAGGAATGCACCTTGAGTAGGAAAAAATCTGGTTGAATTGTCAGCATTTCATCTATCCTCTTTCTTTATACTAGTTTGATTTGCAATAATGTGTACCTTTCATTAACCAAAACCTGATTTGTTGTATGAGGACAAATCTAAAAATACTGTGACGTCACTTTTAAGGGCAATTTTTCTTGGTGCCACTTGTAGGTTTCTGAGGCTGGCGAGAATTTCAGTGTGGGCCAGAGGCAGTTGCTCAGTCTGGCACGTGCATTGCTACGTCGGGCAAAGATACTGGTGCTTGACGAAGCAACGGCTGCTGTTGATGTCAGAACTGATGCTCTGATTCAAAAGACAATCAGAGAAGAGTTCAAGTCTTGCACTATGTTAATTATTGCACATCGTTTGAACACTGTTATAGATTGTGACCGCCTCCTCCTCCTCAGCACTGGCAAGGTAGTTTTCTCTCTTTTTTATATACCTTTGAATTAAGGCAAGGAAATCTTATTAGGAACATGCTTTCTTCAAGAACACACGCACCAAAAAAAAAAATCCCTGAGTTAATTGAAAAATCTGACCATGAACAAGAGTGTCCCAAGTAAGTTGCGGGTTTTGTCGGCTGATCTGGTGAAATCTTTCTTGCTTTTATGGCAGGAGTAAATTTGGATACATTTTTATGCGGCACCTATTAGATTATTATGAACGAAAAATAAAACAAATTGGGTTTTATTTGCAAACAGTTTTTTCTTATTTTTATATGAATATTGTTCAAGTAGAAAAGAAGAAAGACTTGATTTCTTAGAAATTTTAAAACAAGTGATAGTAAGTTAACATTTTTAGAAGAAATTGGGTATATATACCCATTGCTTGCAATTAGCATTAATTGAGTACCACATAGAAGCTATTAAGTTAACATTTTTAGAAGAACTGTTATATTGTCTTAATTAACTTATAGGTACTGGAGTTTGACTCACCTGAGAATCTCTTATCGACTCAAGATAGTGCCTTCTCTAAGATGGTTCAGAGTACTGGTGCTAGCAATGCTGAATACTTAAGGGTATTCCCCTTTGCCTTTCTGTGTCTCATACTTGACAAAGTGATCAAACCTTTTATTACCTTTAAACGCGATACATAAAAGCAAATTAATCCTTTGTAAATACAAAAATCTCAGGGTCTAGTTTTTGGCAATGGAGAGGAGAGATTGAAGAGGGAGGAAACAAGGCGACAAGATGGGCAGAGACGTTGGCTAGCGACAACAAGGTGGGCCGCAGCAGCCCAATTCGCACTTTCCATGAGCCTTACTTCTTCCCAAAATGACCTTCAAAAGTTGGAAATCATTGATGATGCCAACATTCTCAACAAAACAAAGGACGCTGTAGTAACTCTTCAGAGTGTTCTACAAGGAAAGCATGATAGTGAGATAGAGGATACTTTGAATCAGTATCAGGTCCCAGCTGACAAGTGGTGGTCATCTCTCTATAAAGTTGTGGAAGGTATTGTCTCTCTGTATCTATAATAGTGTGAACAGTATGAGATCTAAACTATTTTTTAGATCATTTATCATCTTTGGAATAGATTTATGCATGTCCCTGTGAACTCTGAAGATCTAATCATCAGAGTTCTTTACTGCAAAAGGAGTTGTATTTTAAAGGGCTTTTATATAAGAAATGAACTTGCCTGTACTAGTTTATTCTTCAAATATTCAAAGGACCCTTTTTCTTATTTTTGTACTACAATGCTCCCAATATTTTATGACGTTTCTAGACATATCATATATGGAGGGTTCTATGCAAAATTTAGCCATTTTGTGGGGCAGATGTGGAACTTCCTCAAACTTGAAAAGAACCATCATGAGTATTCTTAGGTGTTAGATAAAGTCTTATATGGTTTACGGGCGCAACCAAAGTTAGTTTCAACCAAACCACCTCCAAAAGTACATAATTATGAATGAACATATCTGGTCATGTACAGCTCGTAACTTGTAAGATTGCTGTAGGGTTGTTTGTTTATGGTGCATACTTTTGTTAATTGAGTGTTTGTAGCAATGTTGCTTATTTTAATTCTGTCTATTTTTTTTTTCAGGTCTTGGAATGATGGGTAGATTGTCACGGAACAGGATACAATCAGAGTCAAGTATTGCTTGGGACAAATCAATTGATTGGGACACAACAGAGATGTAGAATTTTATTTACCTGTAGAATCTAATTACAAATTTTATTATAATTAGATAATTTATATTAGGGGAATTTATTTTCGAATATGGTGTGCCTAAATTTCATATATCTGCTTGACTGGTGCTCATCTCAACCAATATAGTTGAAAGAAATGAGCAGAACTCTGACCTTAAAGGCTTGTATTTGTGTAAGAAATTTTGTTAGTATTTCACGGTTTATGATGATAATGACGAAGATTTGAACGTTTGTGTAGAGCTGTGGGATCTTTTTCTTTTATGTGCTCATTGCCTTTGTGATTTTTTTTTAGATAAAGACGAAGTCAAATCTATCCAAATTTAAATGATATAAAGTAGCACAGAATTTTCCTTTTAAACAAACAAGATTTGAACGAGTTTCGAACTCATGATCAGTCGCATAGATTCATAACCACCTAACAAAGAATTGGTTCTTTGCCTAATCGATTACAAATTTATCCCTTGAAACTTCTACTAATTGATATTTTCTTTCATTAGGTAATTGCTGGTAAGGTTAGATTTGACAATACATATGAGGTCATTTTTAAATAAATTAATTAGTAGTATTATTCTTACCTAAAAAAGGTCCGTCGCAAGTATCAATAAATAGTACTTGGAAAGTTTTGCTGATTACACGTACCAACAGTGGTTAGGGGATTTAACGTGGAGATGATCGCGAAATAGTTCAATTTCGTTTTCGTTTCATTTAGTTCACGAAACAAAATTATTTTGTTAATCGTTTCGTTTTACAGAAATCGTTTTGTTCGTCACGAAACATACAAAATACAAAATTTCGTGATATTTTGTACTATAATTTTTCACGAAATGATTTTTTTTTTGTTTCATTACCCGATTCCTTCTATTATATCGTTTCGTTTCGTGATGAAAGGGAAATTTAATTTTTACTTTGTTTTCGTTTTCTTTTACCACGAAATGAAACAAAATACGACGAAACAGTGTTGCGTCGACAACCCTAAGTGATTATATGACACAAATCGTCATGATGGTGTAGTGCTATATTGTTACATTTTCTGGCTCATTCTATACCAATACAAAACACAATTGAAACGGGAAAATCAACGATCGGTTATGCGACAAGGGGGCGAAGTCAATCCTTCAAGATGAGAAAATCATTGTGACAGGTGAGAAATTCGTTATGACGGATTGACAATCCGTTGTGACGAATTAGACATGCGTTACAACAACGCAAAGCTCTGTCAAACTCCTCCTTTGCAAAAATGCTTTCATTTTTTTTATTCATAAAAATGCTTTGATTTTCTTCATGACAAATGAGGATCGGCTGAAAATAAAAAACAGACATTCCTCCATAAATTTTAATCCGGTTCATCAACATTAATGGCAAATAAGGAAATTTATGGTGGATGTGAATGCAAACTATTAACTATGGTATTATTATTGTGTGCTCTTTTCTTTCGGAACACAATCTTCAAAGGGTTGGTAAAAAGTTGGTCGGTAAGAACATAAAATTATGGGTCCGAATCTGTTATTATTTTGGAGTAAAAGGAGGGTCTTATTATTTTTTTATCGACCGTCAGATTAAAAAATAGAGGATTAGATCATCACAGATAAACTGCAGAGAATCTTTTGGTATTAATCTGACTCGTTCATTAAAATTTCAACGGTGCAGATCAAAAAAGAAAGAAAAGTAGAGAATCTCAATCCTAAAATTATAGCGTTAGTAAAATCAGATATTAAATCCAACGGGAGACGACAAGAGGCCTGGAAAAATATCCTCTGCTCACCATAAAACTGAGTTTTACATCTGAATCATCGGATCAAATTTCAACGATTCTGATTTAAATTATAAAAAGATTTTTCTACATCATATCGTTGCAGTCAGTTGTCAAAATTTAATTCCAAGATGTAGATGCAAAATCTCAGATCTCTGCTGAGTTTCCTAAGCGACCTGGGCCACATGGCAGTATTAATGTATTATCAATTTGGCTTTCTTACAAAATTGACCTTGCATTGTTGTTTTATTTCACTATGTTGAACTCCACATGTTTTTATTATGAGGGTTTCGCTGCTTCCAATTTTTGTGCCTCCATCGTATCTTTATTTTCAAATCGTAGATCACAAATAAGATGAACGATTCATATCGTACACTTTTTCCTTTGTGATCTACGGGAAGGGAGCGAAGAGGAAAAAGCATACGATCTGAACCATTCATCTCATTTGTGATCTACAATTTAAAAATGGAGGTAGGATGGAGGCACAAAAGCTCGAGGCAGCGGAACCCTCCTCTTTTACTATATAACAAATTTAAATTGTAAGAACAATTATTTTCAGGAGAATTTTTTTAGAAAAGAAATTGGATAAATAGTATTTGTTTGTTCCTATTTAGGGATAATTCATTCTTGTCCTCAATTTTTTTAAAAATTGTCAAATTGGTTTTAAATTTTTTGTTTATTGGTCATTGAACTTTTACAAAAGAACAAGAAAAATATTTTCTTAAAAATCCAGGTTATTCCTTAAACTTTCTTTTAATAATGAATTTCAAAAACTAACTTGCTTTTTAGCAGAAGTTTGAGGACTAATATATAAAATTTTCCTTCTATTTACATGTATTCAACTGATAAAAATGTTACATCTTTATCTTTAATAAGTCACAACTACCAAGTCAAGTCAAAATTTTGATTGATTTCATTTTTTTGGTTGAGAATCTTATGTAAACACATTATTTGTCAATGTTAATTTCAATCTTAAGAAAAAATAGTGAGCGTACATCAAATCTCATTTTTCTCTCTGAATATAGCAACAAAACTAAAAACATAGCTAAAGTTGCACTATATATATAAAAATAAAATGCAGAGAATTTTAAAAGTTCAATGTACATATCTCTAAATAACGCAACACAAATTAAATTGAACGATTGAAAATGCGTTTAATATTTTGTTGCGTGATGTATGATCCTATTTCATCATTCCGTATCAACCATTTACAACAATAAATAACTAAATAAGTTGTCTCTTTTACTAAATCATAATTATTCAAGACAATAATTAATACTGCAAATAGATAAAAAAACTCACAAAATTCAAATAAAAACTTCACATCATTTAAATTTAGATAGCTTTAGCTCTCATTTTTATCTAAAAAAAAAATAATGCAAATAGTTCTCTCTTCGTGTGTATCACTGTTATTATATATATATAGAATAATAAAAACGCCTATAGATTTGCCGGTTCAAAAAAAAAAAATACTAGTTCTATATTTATGGTGAACCCCCTAGGAATTAAAAAAATTAGTTGATAAAATAATGGAATTTTAGAAATTAGAAGTACACATTTTTAAACCAGCCATTGTATCCTTGTATTATTGTATTTTTGTACAGGATAGCACTTCAATGCCTAAAAAAACAATTGATCAATAATCCACCATCCCCAAAAAAAGTCCCTTTTCACATCTCTCTTTCGCGATCCTCTCCGTTTCCCGATTTTCCCCAAATCGCCAGTCATCCTCGATCTGTACTCGATTTCAATCCTTCCAGTCGATTATAGTCCTTTGATTTGTCGCGTTTGATTCTCTATCCCGGTACTCATCTTCGTTTTTGGCGTTTGAATTTTAGGGTTTTTCATTCGGATGTTTTGGGAATTCTCCTATAGGAGATTTGTTTAGGTGTAGAAAGCTTAGATCTGAGTTCTAGCGTTCTTGCTGATTAACTTGTCAAGATGTTTTGGCGTATGACTGGGCTCTCGGCCTCCTCGCCGGTTAGTGCTCTAATTTCTTCATTCTTTTTTAAAACATAGTTATTTGTTGCAATTATTGGAAACTTAAGTGTTGAGCTTGAAGCTGACACGGTGATATATTTGAAATAATATACCAGTACAAGGGTTGTTGATTGTTATATAATTTGAGCTTTTGTTGTGCTAGTACTACGGTTGTAAATTTTACTTGCACCCAATGAGCATATTTCGTTAGTATTGTATGGCACAAATGTTATATGTTGTTTTGACTACCTACAGGCAGCTAATATTGAAGATCATGCCCTTTTGGTATATACTAAATTATTGATAAATAATATGAGGTTTGGCTTTTGACACTGAAACTGGTGGTAAAGAATTTACCACCTTTTTATTTCCAAAAATTATAAATAAATTAATAATACGATAGTTAGATAATTAAAATTTGTTTGCTATGTAGAACATAGTTGTTGAATCGTAAAATGTATCGTGTATCGTAGTATTTAGTATTGTATCGTGTATCGTGTCGAATCGTTTAAGATACACTAAATTATCTTTGAAATCAAGTAATATAAGTAGTTACGAACGAATCTCATTAAAAGAAAGTTTAATTATCTAAATACTACGAACAATACTAAATACTACGATACACGATACATTTTACGATTCAATAACACATTATTTCATATTTTATACGGTAACAATAAGTCGTGTGCTATTTGAACATTTGATAATAATGGAAATTAGTGGATGAACGTACTAACATAGCAAATCATATAAAATATTAGTTAGTAATTTTAAACATCAACAAAATATTACTTGGTAATTCCGATACCAACACATTGCAAAGTTCTACTCTAATTTCGATACCATTCTATTCTAATTTCTATTCTATTACTAATAGCATCTAATTTATATTCTATTACTAATACCATCATCTTCTGTTATGCTTAAAGGTATACAAGTATCTCAGGGTTAATATTGTCTTGTATGAATTGAATTATCTTTTCTCTTGTCAGGGACGAAGCTGGTACAGTACAACAAGCATCCCTATACCAGTTTAGAGATAAATATGTACTGATACTGGTAATAATTTGACAATGGATTGAGTTATCTTCTGGAAATACAACTATGAATTGAATTATCTTCTAGATATAAAAAAGTTTAGAGAGAGGCGATGGAAGTGGAATATTGTGTTACAGAGAGAAATTAAAATGTATATTTATAGAGTAAATCCTCATGTTGTTTTGTAAATGCTCTAACTTAGTTCCAGTTGCAACAAGCATCCCTGACGATGGAAATTGAAAATTGAAATGAAAATTGAAAAGTAGGACCTGGCGATGGAAGTGGAAGGAAGCTTGGCGCTGCTGGTGATGGAGAAAGGCGAAGGCAAAATCTCTTCGTCTCTCTCTGTCTCGCACGATCAATAGAAATTCGAAGAAAACTGAAGTCGAAGCGGAGGCGATACGCAGTGGAGCGACGGGACTTAGTCAATGGAGTGACAGCGACGCGATTTCCATTGTCTATAACTGAATCGCTGAATCGCACTATATGATTACGATATGATACACGTATTGCACTGCCGACTCGTGAAGATTCCAGCGATTCTCTGACCTAGCGATACAGAGGCACGGTTCGCATCGATATCCCTTTGACTAGTACCGAATCGTGCGATACGTATCTCGTATTATAATACTGTTGAACAGTACCCTCCATTCACCTGTCTTTGATTGCTGAGGAATTTTTGATGTAGTTATTTGCAAGTTAGTTCCAGCATGAGATAATTTTGTTTCTATTATTTGAACTTGATTTTCCTTTTATTAACGTGATTCTTACAAGGGGGATACTACAAGCTAATTTATCTTTTGGATTTATGAGGAAATACACATAATGTCATTTATTTTCTTTAGGATACCTAATTTCCAATTTTCCATTAAGATTTATAACAACCTTCTTTCTCTAAAACCGATTCGACATTCAGTTAAACAAGTTGGGATTGGATAGAGATGATTTCATTTCCACGAGAGTGGCTCAATTTTCATGTTGGCTATGTAAAAAAAAATAACTACACAGGACTAAAGGCTTTGTTGTTGTTGTTGTTGTTGATGTTGTTGTTATTAACTTCGAATCAGTTGGCCACATATGACTTGAAAATGTAAAACAATAACCAATCAATAAAACAAAAATAAAATGAAAACAAAAATGTAAGAACAAATTGCACGCGATCGTCAAACTCCTAGAGGGAAACAGATTTTGTCATGTAAAGGCCTCGCCATGAGAGCAAGAGTCATGGATCAGAATTAGTTAGTTTTTAGTTTAGAGAAGAAGGGTAAATTAGTGAAAATATTTAATAGTACTCTCATAATAAACTAAATGAAGTAAAGGGGCAAAATATATAATGTTTAGTTTTGATGGGGAAATAGACTTGATATTTTGACGGATAAATTGGCTATAAATGTTTTGATGGATACACCAGCAATTAACCCTACTTTTAACTTCTATGAGAGAACACAAGAAACCAATCTGTACAGTATAATATAATCTATTAGTTCTTTTTTTCTCTTTTAAATTTTGTTTGGCTTCTTTCGTTCATATGCTTGAGAAACTCTTGATTATGTTTGACTGATTTTGCATTTATAAAACTTTGACGAATCGATGGTTTTAACTGTTTAGTATATGTCGATTTAATATTGGTTGGCTCTAATATCTTTTAGGTTGATGCTATTTTGGACAAGGAGAATTATACCCTTGATGAGTTACTGGATGAAGATGACATAATTCAAGAGTGCAAAGCACTGAATACTCGCCTAATCAACTTGTAATCTCTCTCTCTCTCTCTCTCTCTCTCTCTTTGTGTGTGTGCGTTTGTCTTTCTTTCGTTTTTGTTTAAAATTTTCATACAATTCTATGCTTGATTGAACAATTTACATTGGTATCTTTTCTGAAACATTTAAAAACTAGTCTGCGGGAAAAGACCCAGGTAGAACAGCTGCTTCGGTTAATTGTTGAAGAAGATCCTGAAGATGCTGAGAAGAAACGGGTATTCAAGTAGGTTTTCTTTGTAAATACCTCTAATTATTGGGTATTTGAAATTGAACATACTATGATATGTTTGACATAATCTCTGGTTTAATGGATTTGTTTCATTTTTTGAAGTGGCAAATATAATATTTACCATTTTTTTATTGTACATTTTGTTTACAACGAGCTTTTTCCTCTTGATTTGATTTTTAATGTAGGTTTCCATTTATAGCATGTGAGATATTCACATGTGAAGTTGACATTATATTGAGGACCTTGGTAGAAGATGAAGAGGCAAGTGCTATATTCTGTATCCATATAAACTTCTAGAAACTAGCTGAGTATATTTTACTGTTTTTTGGGTTGTAATTTTGAATTTTCCGATGCAGCTCATGAATTTGCTCTTCTCCTTTCTGAAACCGGATAGGCCACACAGCCCTTTATTAGCAGGCTACTTTAGCAAGGTGGCAGACTTTACATTTAACTTGTCAATATTTTTTATGGTATAGAGTTGATGATTGCATAATTTCGAATATGATAATCAAATAATGAACTTTGTTGAATATTAGGTTGTTGTATGCTTGATGCTCCGAAAGACCCATCCTCTCATCAATTATGCTCAAGTACCTTCTCTTCGCTGCACTACTGTTCTATGAATTTGAAGCGTTGTTTCTTTTATCATTTTTAAATCTAAATTCAAATAATTATTTATTTTAATGCAGAAGCATCCTGAGATTGTTAGCCAACTTGTTGACCTCATTGGCATTACTTCTATTATGGAGGTGAGACCCTTAATTAACTACTATAGTACTATATGTTAGATATGCATGTCCTTTGAAAGATAAAACATAACTGGTAAACACTTGAATTTATACCAGGTACTGATACGACTAATAGGTGCTGACGAGACAATGTATGCAAACTATGCTGATGCAATGCAATGGCTAGATGATACAAATGTTCTAGAGATGATTGTGGAGAAGTTCAGCTCCTCGGTATGTATTCTTCCACCTCTGCAGCAATGCAACAGCTACAAAATTAATAACCGTCACTTTTAGTATTATTAGTTTATTACATATTTTCTGTGTGGTATCATATGGTGTATACTGAGTTGTTCAACTGCTGCAATTGGCAGGGTTTCCTATAAGCAAGGGTATTCATAACATTTCGTGGTCAAATTTTTTCGTCTACTTATTTTGTTATTTATTTGTCAGGATTCACCTGAAGTGCATGCCAATGTGGCTGAGGTTTTGTGTGCCATAACTCGATATGCACCTCCTGCTCTTGCTTCAAAGATCTGTATCCCAAGGTATACTACTTTAACCTCCTATTTGGCATGTTGTGATTTAAGTGGTTTAAAGACGCTTTAATGCACCGAACAGAACTGATTTAAGGTGGAATATAAGTTAAAGCACCATAAAGGTGGAGTTAAAGTTAAATCACCAAATTCCTAACTTTTGACTCTCACTACATCTACTTCAATACTACCAAACACCAATGCTTTAAAGTGAATTGGCTTCTAGTTCGCTTTAATTTTACTTCACTTGTCAAAAAGAAGTAAGCTATGTTGTTATTTACCTTTTTTGTATAGTTGTTAATGAAGCACTTTAATAGCAGATAATGCCAGCTTGTAAGTGGTTCATTGAATGGTCTCTTATGATTCTTTTTCTTTCTTTTTTCTTTGGGTTTCTTTTTTTGCCATTTACCATAGGATGGCATTAACTTATGTTTTATTCTAATATCATTTTCATGTGAGGCTGTGGCTTTCCACATGCTACCAGTTTTTATACATTGGCTATGGCAATGTACCAATGCTAGTAGCTATCACACTAAATGTTTTTATGAAAATATGCCCTGAAAATCACGTAGTTTTGTGGGGAGGCTGTTCCACCATGCCTTTGAACCCTCAAGGCCTAGATCAGTACTGGTGCACTCGTTATCTGTTTGCATATCTCTGTTGGATCCAAAGAGGCTGGTATCATCTTCGTACCAGGCATTCCGGAGTCCTCTCAGCCACGGTACACTTGTCACAGCCAGTCCTGAGACAGTCAATGGCATGCTACAAAGCCTTGGTCAGTTCAAATTTTTGTGATTTAAATCTTCTCTATTTCAGATACTAGATCACCATTTCGAAAAATGTAGTTATGAGTGGTCTTATCAGATTGTACATGTGTCTTATGTTGTGGCTCTGACATGACAGGTGATTTGCTGAAGTTGTTGGATATTTCTTCAGCTGAGACTCTTTTACCAACTACATATGGTACACTGCGACCACCACTTGGTAAACACCGTTTGAAGGTAGTAATTGCTTGTTGTGAACTTCTTCAGAAAAGAAAGTAGTTTCCTTCATTTTTGCTCCCTTTTTTTAATACTTCAATCTATTAATGTTTTGCATGCTTTTTTTTCAGATTGTAGAGTTCATCTCTGTTTTGTTGTCGATTGGTAGTGAGGCAGCCGAAGAAAAATTAGTCAATCTGGGGGCAATAAAATGTGTCATTGATCTATTCTTTGAGTATGTTTCAGTATCTCATTTAGCTATTCTTTTTTTCCCTTCACAATTGTCAGTACTACCTCAATTTCCTTTGTATGGCCAAGAGTATTGGTGTTCCCTTTCTTTATAAGCTCAAATCGATCCCCTTCACGTCTCTTCATTTCTATGTTAGACCAGTGGGCTTTTTGGGTGTTTATATGTATGCCTGCCAAATTAAGAACATAGCACACAACTCTATAAAAAGACAAGCATCATGGTTAGCACTTACAGTTGAGGTTTATCCTGTGTACCTTTCTGTTCCACATCTTTTAAGTTTTTTTTTTATTCATTGTGCGTAGGCTTACAACACACACACCCACAAAGAAAGCAGAAAATAAACTTCAAAACCCCCCCTGAAAGTAGCTCCTGACGGGGCTTGAACCCCAGACCTCCCCCACGGAGACCTTGTGTCTCACCAAAATACCTTTCACGCCTTTCATGATTGTCGGTGACACAGGAGAGGTGCATTTGGAAGTTTAGTAACTAAAACATGCTTTACCTTTTTTGGTGAATGTAAACTGGAGAACTTTCTTAAGGAGAAACATAAAAGAATGAACTAATTATAATGGTTTCTGCAGGTATTCGTACAATAACTTCTTGCACCATTTGGTTGAAAACATCATCAGCTCTTGCTTAGAAAGCAAGCAGGCACTGCTTATAGAACACTTGCTAAACGAGTGCAACCTAGTCGGAAGAATTCTGGAAATAGAAAATAATCCTACTCTATCGGCTGACTTGTCCAAGGTATAATCATCTCTGAGAGAATCTTTGGGTTTATGTTTGTACGAGTATCTAAGTTTGCTTATTTGATCCTAGCCTACAAAACCGACAGAGGGGCGAGCACCACCAAAAGTAGGAAACTGCGGCCACATCACGCGCATAGCAAACAAGCTTATCCAGCTAGCTAATAACAACCCTACCATCCAGTTCCATTTGCAGGTTGCTTTATTTAATTTTTTTTGGTTTTTATTAGTTGTCTCTTTTTGTTTGTTAAACTTGGACCATGATTGTTTTCTTTCAGGAAAATAACAATTGGATAGAGTGGCAAAAGGATATCCTGGGGAAACGGAATGCTGTAGAAAATGTCTACCAGTGGGCTTGTGGGTATGTTCTGTCAACTTTTTTGTTGTATTGGGTTGTCACTGGCTATCATTTAGACAGTACATTATGTAACTTATGCCTTTCTTTCTGTTGTTATGGGAATACTTTGCAAGATCTCGCATCTATTTTTTCTTGTTTTCTTATGCGCAAACTAATCCATTCTTTTTGTCTCACTCACTTCTGGGATGTGGAAACTCTACTTTGGGGGTCTTTGAATTGATGGGAATGCCCTGCATTTTGAGTATCACCTAAATTTGTAGGGTCATAGAAGATGTTCCTATATTTTTTTAAGTTCCATCTCATATTTTTGGACTTGTGCAACAACAACAACAACAACAACAACAACAACAACAACAACAAAGCCTTTATTCCCAAATAAATTGGGAGCTAGAATGAAACCTAATCTGAAATGAAAAATCAATATAAATAATAATAACATAATAAATAGTAAAATAGTATAATATTACTGCTTCTGTTGTGATAATAGTCACTATTGTTATTCAGTAGCTATCATCATTATTTGAGTTAAATTATAGTGGACTTGCATTTTACAGGAGGCCAACTTCACTACAGGATAGGGGAAGAGACAGTGATGAAGAGGATTTCCGTGACAGAGATTATGATGTTGCAGCTCTTGCTAGCAACCTCAGCCAGGCTTTTCGCTATGGCATCTATACTGACAATGACATTGACGAGGTCTAGTATTTTCTTTTATTCTTCCTTTGTCTGAAACTTGAAATACCCTCAAAACCATTGGCATATTACCTAAATACAATGACTGAGTGACATGTTTTCAGCAAAAGATATACTTCTAATTCAAAATAATGGATATATCTTATTAAAAGTATCAGAACTACTAAATAAGTAACCTGGTCCATCACCTGTAACACAATAAGTAATTTTTGAAAGGATTAGTATTTTGGATAAATTGCTGACATCAGCAATGCTTTTGAGGGTGTTTTAGGAGGTACAGACATTTTTCTTCTCATCTTTTTCATCCTTTTTCTTTGATGCATGACTTGTTGAAGAATGTGCATGGAATTATTTTAATAATCAACTCTCTTCTTCCTGGAAACAGGCTCAAGCATCTGCTGAAAGGGACGATGAGGTTAATAGCTTTTCAATATTTCGTACCTTTCAAATATTACTGGTTCCTTACTCAAATAATGAAATGCAACTGTTAGATATGTTCTTATTGCTTTATCTATACAGAGTGTAATAAAATGGTAGAATAGATAGGTGAGGAGAGGATTAATTTTTTATTTAAGGTTGAACTGATTGCATCATTCATCGACAATGCTATCTTTTGCAGTTGCTTTTATATGGTTTCAATAAAATCAGTGGTCATGCCACTTCCATCAAAAGATAAGAAAACTTAAACTTGATCTACATGCACATAGTAAATTATGGCATGCCGGAATTCAACTGAAACAACAATTAAGAACTGGCCTACATTAGATTTTTACCAGGCCTTGCTGTCAGGTTTAAATGGAGCAGAAATGTGATCATTTTTCTAATAGTTGTGTTTTGATATTTGAGGTTTAGGTTTTGAGTTAAAAGTTCAAACCCTTCTCCCTTTGAATGTTGCAATCCGCCTTTTGATATTAAATATCAAGTTGATAATGTAAAGGTGTTAAAACTTGATCTTCAATTTTTAGGATGCATATTTTGATGATGAGTCTGCTGAAGTTGTAATCTCTTCACTCCGTTTAGGGGGTGAAAATCAAGACAGGTATCCTCTAAACTGTAAACAGTACTTGTACAAATCACCATGTGACAAATTTGTCTTTGCTAATGTAACTACCTTCTTTTTTAACTGTAATTTTATCAGTGGTTCTCTCTTCACAAATTCAAACTGGTTTGCATTTGAAGACAGCCCTGCTGTTACAGACAGTTCCATTAATTCCCTCCCTTCTCCATCCCCAAATTCTGACGACTTGACCGAAGAGAAGTCTATGGTCAGTGAAACTTCTGAAAGAACTAGTGAACCTAATACTAACCGTAATTTAGGGGTATCCCTTGAAGCTGATGAAGAAGAAGATGACAACAATGGCCCCACCATTGTCTTAGGAAATGGACCTGTTGAGCCACCATGTGTCAGTGCAGGTGATAAGCTGGAGTTGGCTGATTCACTATCGGATAAACCCTCTCCAGCTGAAACAGATACTGGAGAAGCTGGAGCAGATGTGTTGCCAGTAAAAGATGAGGAAGATAACATGGAAATTGTGGAGAAAGAGGTAATAATGGAGACTCCTGTTGCTGAAACTGGAATTGCTGGACCTCCAAAAGAGATGCAGACTCCTGTTGCTGAAACTGATATTGCTGAACCTCAAATAGAGATGAAGACTCTAGTTGCTGAAACTGAAATTGCTGAACCTAGTAATGATACGGAGATTCCTGTTGCTGAAACTGTAGTCACTGATATTCCTGTTGCTGAAACTGTAGTTACTGAGGTGAAACCAGAGGTGGATATTCCTGTTGCTGAAACTGTAGTTACTGAGGTGAAACCAGAGGTGGATATTCCTGTTGCTGAAGCTGGTATGAATGAGCTCAAAAGGGAGGAAAGTGCGAACGTGCAAAATTGAAAAGTTATTAGGCATGGTGATTACTGGGCATATAATTGTTCTTCTGGATGGAATATTGAATAGAATCAAAGTTCTGTTAAATTGGGGCAAATAGGCATATTGGTTCTCTGTTTGGAATAAGGGGCCCAAAACAAGCGCACAAGTGGGTGCCCAGAAAAGGAAAGGAAGTTGTATGTATATCACATCCTGTGTAATTGTATGGGCATTTTTTTTTCTTCTTTCTTTTTGGGGTTTCTCTTTCAATTTTATAAATGGGTTGGGGTCAGTGCTGGGCTTGTTCGTTGATAGTATTATTTTCTCATTCCACCTCTGTAATTTCTGTATGTAACTGTTGTTACACGGGTGTTAACTAGGGTTTGAATCTGGGACGGTTCAGGTAGGCTTACATTGGCACAATACTCTGAACCTTGACACGCTGGTGGTATTGGTAGAATTGTTTTTTCTTTTTAAATTTTGGTTTATAAAATTGTCCATGTTCAGATTTTAATAGTTGGTACATTATAAGACATTTTTTTTAAAATAGCATTAATTTTGGGTTTAGACGTTTATTACTGTATTTATATGATGGTCTGATGAGACGATAAAGCACAATTATAGAACTGAAAAATGGTGTTATTGATCTGGTGTTGTTATGAACATAATGATAATATATTATGGAGTTATTTTGGTCCTGTATGCAGTGTATTATAATGACCTGAAAGTTCTTATTCGAAGTTTGGGGTCATGTATGGTGGCGCGTGTGCATGAATGGTGGTGTTGTGGCGGAGACAATGACACGATGATCCATTTGTCATGTTGAGTGGATCAGTTAAAATGACTGCTTTTCTGATAAAAATAAAATGAAGCTTTGAGTTTTTCTTAATTTGAAAGCTGGAGTGGATGACGATCCAAAGCTCTGAGAGGCAATATAAAGTTTTTGCTGCTCAATGGCTAGTCTCTTTTTGTTAGCTCTTTAAAATTAACACTAAATATATATATATATATATATATATATATATATATATATATATATATATATATCTGATAAAAATAAAATGAAGCTTTGAGTTTTTCTTAATTTGAAAGCTGGATGACGATCGAAAACTCTGAGAGGCAATATAAAGTTTTTGCTGCTCAATGGCTAGTCTCTTTTTTTGTCAGCTCTTTAAGATTAACACTAAATATATATATATAAATTCGAAACAAATACTTAAAAAACTCCAAAAATAGAAATTTTTTGTATATGAGGAGATTTTGATATAAAGAAATTATTGAGCATGATAAATCAAGAAGGTGCTGTGCTTGGCCAAATACCGTAGCCCCACTCTCTCTCTATATATATATAGAGTATGGCTAATGTGAAAACGTTTGCACTTCGGCTGAAGTGCAAACGTTTCACATTAGTCAACTTTTTGTGGTCAAAATTTAAATTTAAGTTGCTCAATAAATTTTTCATATCAAAATCTTGTAGAAAATCAAATTTCGTGATTTTTAGAGTTTTTTAGCTATATTTTAAATATTTTTTAAAAACAGCCCTGAAAATGTCATTTTTTTAATCAAATTTGTATTGTGAGATGTGAGTCTAAAGTATAAGTTTTATAAAGTACTTTAGCCTAACACACACTCTCTCTTTCTCTCTATATATATACAACCTGATGTACACAACAATTAATAAAATATTCAGATCATGTCATCCACATTAATCAAACATGATTATACATGCACCCAGATCATGCAATATATAAAAAATATCACAAACTAATAGTAAAATAATTAATAATAATATCCATGACATTAAAATCAAAAGAATTACATATCTAGTTGGATTATAATATTCTTTCACGTCATGACTATCATTGTATTATACAATTATCATTTTCAATTCCTCTCATGCCTCGTTAATTTGCTACGAATCGAGTGATGCCAATTCTTGTATTATACAATTATAATATTTTAATCGACTTCTACTATTTTTTTCATTGCTAAGTTTTCTACATCAGAGTTCTAATAAATGATAAATGAGAGACTGCAAAATAATTTCACATATTTCTATACTGGGTGGTTGATAAAAAAAATGTGTAGATGTTTGTGCTCTAAATCAATAATTTCTATCCCGGATTTACTAAATAAAGGATGTGAATGCCTTGATTTATACATCGATTATTAGAAAAGTCGATGGAGAATTAATCCGGAGAGTGAAATCGATACTTCTATACCCAGTTTAAATATAACCGACGCAATAGGAGGATTGCAGAAGATCTTCCTGTAGTGTAATTTGTAATAATGTTATCATCAATATAGAGTAGAGATTGAATTTAGTCAAAACTAAAAAAAAAACTAACTTGAGTTGATTGATTTGATTTGATTATAAGTGAAATTGAGCCGATAAATAAAATAAACAATATTATTTATTTTATAGATTTTTTTTTCTATTTGCATACCAATGTTATTGGCCATTTTAGCATAATTTGTAAAAATATATATGATAAGCTTAACTACAAACTTGAGTTCGATGACTTTTTTATACTTATTTTTAGAATAGGATGAATGATCAAAGACTAACTTAATTAACATAAATTTTCTATTACATTACATTTATTACATAGAAATATTCGTTGGTTCATATCATGCATGCATACACATCAAATAAGTATATTATGTTCAACATTGGTCAAATAAACATTGTAAGCACTCATAATTATAAGCACATTATATCTTTTATTGGAATAGTTATATTATTATTATAGGTATCAAGTTGGAACATGCATCTGTTGGTGCAATTTACGTTTAGGTGGAGCCAAAAATCGAAATCCTAAATTACAAGTAATTGTAAATAAAATTTCGTGCAAGAAATATTAAAATAAATATGAAAGCGTGAACTTACTTTTCATTTCTATGGTCTCTTGTATGTCTCTTGAGCAAGATCAACAGAGTTTTTGAAGATGGTTGGACAAAACCTCGGAATGATCGCTGGCGAGTCATTCCGAGCAAATCCTAGTGCTTACTTTTCTTCAAGGTTACGAATACAACCGAGAAGTATTTCTATCTTAATGGAGAGACATAGGAAACATATGCACAACACATGTGTGCCTAACAAAATGATCTCGGTAATGCTTGGAGACCCAACGCCTTTTATACTAGTGAAAATGTATCTTGAAAAGATACTGTAATTAATAGCAAATATTCTTTAGATTTGATATTAAATTCTCTTTAATTCTTTTTCAAATTGTGTTATCTACTGCTGTAAAAATGCACACAAAATTTGGTATTATTTACTACTGTAAAAATGCACAACAAATCGGGAAATAATCTCTCAACAAAATTTGTATATAATAAATACCTTTTGTTGATATATTAAAAACTTCGGTGGTTTCGCCATATGTACCAAAATCTATTTATATCAAAAATTGTCAAAAGATATACATAGTTTAATATTCGGCGAAATCTTTTTGATACTCTTTTATATATAATTCAATTCGAAAACGGTCAAATGATTTATATATATATACTAAGTGTATTTGCCAAAAGATATACTAAATTCTGTTGAGTCCTTTGTTTGGTATCTTGACCCAAATCAATTGATTAGGCCGAAATAATAATCCTGACATTTATTTTAACACTAGCATTAGTTAAATTCAACATAATCGGTCCATCAATAATTATAATTATATCACAATAATTCTATATGTATCTGTAGCAAAAATCTTAACGAAATACGTATTATGTCATTGTTTCAGTTAATCACATTTATGACATATTTTATATTACTCCGCGTAATATTAGTGACAGTATGTGATATATTAATCATATAACATATAATCTAATTTTATTTATTAAATTTGGCATTCCAATGCCATCTTGGTTCCTGCATGGATAAAAGTATAAAAATGTCGGACATAATTTTTTTTAGGGAAATTTGTCTTCGTGCCACTACATAATTGGTCAATAGCTAAAATGCCACTAGATAATAAGAAATAGCCAATATGCCATTAAAATTCATATCTACTTATTCTTATGCCATTATTTCTAATTTCATTCAATTAAATAATTAAAACATTTCAAAATGCCAAAACTACTTTGCTGTCTCTTTTTTTTCTGCCCAAATCAAATATAGATCATTAGAGATTCATAATACTAAACGCGTCAGCACAAATCAAATACCATATCTCTTTTCTTTTCTGTCCAAATCAAAATACCCTCTTCTGCCGATTTCGATTCCTGAAGGAGACGCAATTTCGAATAGGGAAGCGTTTCACAGGAGACGCGTTTAGCTGATTTCGATTCCATCTCCATGGCAGCAAAGAAGGAGACACGATTCTCCTTTCTTCCGACGGGAAGTGGTTCAACCTAGGCAGAAAGGAGCAGCACGAACCATTCTCCTGACGCGATTCTCCTTTCGATTCCATTCTCCAGCACAAATCTGAAAAAAGTACGATTCATAAGTTCCAATTCAAGAAAAAACTGTTCAAAATCAAATAAAGCAAACTAGAAAATCAAGGGGACATACGCAGCACAAGGTGGGAGGAGTGGACCATCACTACACCAGCCAGGTCTCTCTATCGTGTCTCTGTTAAATTCAGTAAAACATTAATTGAATGTTCTGTCGAGTGTCGAGTATTCTGTTCTGGTTCGACAGGGGCTGGGGGCTGGTAAGTGGTAAGGGTAGTTTTGGTATTTTGAAATGTTTTAATTATTTAATTGAATGAAATTAGAGATAATGGCATAAGAATAAGTAGATATGGATTTTAATGACATATTGGTTATTTTCTATTATCTAGTGGCATTTTGGCTATTAAACAGTTATGTAGTGGCATAGAGACAAATTTCCCTTTTTTTTTATCGTTGTTAGACAATTTATTTGGGATCACCGGTACACAAGTATTTTTAATTTTTTTTTTATGGTAAGAAAAATATTCTTGCTAATTAATTAATTTATTATAGCAAACGTATCACAGAGAAAAAAAGAATGTTTGGTCAACATTTCTCCCACTTACATTCGCCTGTTGTAATAATGTTAATCCTGAATGCATCTCATCCAGGTCAAGTGTATTTAAGGAAAGCATAATTGTTACATTTGTTAACATTATACATTGTTGACATTTGTTAACATTATACATTGAATTATTTTGGTAACATATAGATAGAGGCAACTGTCATATATATTCATGTTGAAGTCTGAATGAGCGATCTATATTTGTAGTCATTCAATTCAAATCATTGATCATGATTTTTATGTTAAATTTTTTTTGGAAATCAAATTTTACATTTTTTATATTTTTTTTGCTATTTTTTAGATAGATAGAAAAATTGTTGATTTAACGATTTCTGGACCATTCGTTATGAGTGATTTTCACCTCTAAACAATAGCAAAAAAATTCAAAAAAATGTAAAATTTGATTTTCAAAGAGATTTCAATATAGAGATCATGTTCAATGATTTGGATCGGTCGTTTGGACTTTGAAATTCGACATATGCATGCGAAGCACAAGAGATTTTATACTTCGCGGAACACTATAGCCTCACTCACTCTCTCTCTCTCTCTCTCTATATATATATATATATATATGCTAATAAGCAAACGAGATATATTATTAATTAGTGAATTAATTTTGGCGAGCTAACAATTAAAAAGGAGCTAGACACGTAAGCAGCAAAACTTTCTACGATAGGTATTACCAAAGAAATGTGTAATTTAGAGTACATATTGCATCGGGTATCAAGTCATAAAGTCGCTGACGAGTAAAAAATATTAAATGTTCTACACTGGATATTAAATAATAAGAAGTGGTGTTGATTGGCTGAAGAAAAACAGAATGCACCTTCTGTCTCTACGACGAGTTTTAACTTATCATTTGTAACCTCCGTATTTACAACGGAAGATAACTGGTGTACAAGTCTTAAAAGACCCGGTGTGGAAGACGTTTTTTTTCTGTAGTGGTTGTTAGTTTTTTTTTTATTTTGTGCTATTATTTTTTGTTGTTAAAATTTTGTGCTATTGTTTTAGGGGCAAAAGTTCGGTGTATTTTTCAGCACAATCTGCCTAGTTCACTGAGAGATGACACTATGTTGTATCATTATGAATTATTCATATAGAGATATTGATCTCGCAAATATGAAATGTTAGAGACAAATGACTTACCTGGTAAAATTGTCTTTGGAAATGAAATGAGATAGAACACAATCAAGCAGGTACCAGTGTATCACATCTAAGCACCTTTAGAAACTTGCAAGATATGTAAACTTCTAGTATAAACCATTGATTCACTTACATTTATGAATTTGAAGTTATCTACATAAGATCCAAGAAGATAACAAGTCATGCATGGTTCAAATGCCTAATTATCCAGGCACTTACAAAAACCATGAGGCACATATATGAATTTGGGACCTGAACCTTCTTTGTTTAGTAAAAAAACAACAACAAATTAAGGAAACATAATTACCATCCCTTCTAAGGCTTTTAGAAAATTGAATAATTAGATTTCTCTACAACAATTTGTAGGTAGTAGATGTAACCAGGGTGGCCCTTACGCAATTTCTTAAAAGGATCATATCGCACCGAAACATGTATTTTTGGGGACACATATATATCTTAACTATATGTAATGAATAAAGGTGTCCTCAATTGAAATAATATGCAGAACTTTAATTTGGGTGCTTAACATAAAATTTATTAATCTTTCTAGGATTTGAGGAGTAAAAATTTAATCAATACATTGATTTATATATGCCCTTCTATATATCATGTTGTAAAAACATTCCGTTTGTTTGGAGTCAGAATTTTTAGTAAGTCTTAAGAATTCTTGAAAAGATTTAGTAATTAATTACTTACTAGTTATGTACAATTTGGTTTGCAGTTTATTGTTTTTATTTAATTCCTCTCTAGGTTCATAGTAAATATCCTCTGTTTTCCAACTGGCTAAGGATAACTGAAAAGTTGAAATCTAGTAACGGCTCCTTTTCCTTAGCTCACAAACGGATTGTACGACTTGCTACCCTCATACATTCCAACCAATAAGATGCTTAAATTTCATCGGTAAGAGACATTTGTAGCGATTGCACCCGTATCGCAGTAATGCTTAGTTTGTTTACAGAAGAAAGTTTTATTTATTTTTAGAGAAAATATTCTAATTCCGACCTTCCGTCTTCCATTTTCGTTCTCCGTCCACTTCCGTTCTCCGCCCTCTATATACAAAAGGCAATATGAACACATCTTTCGACTAGTTTGAACACTTGTTTTATTTAGTTTGCACTCCATGCATTTTGTGCAAAACAGACCTAGAACAGTGCAAAAACAGAGTTGAAACATATAGTATGAACACCTCTTTCAACTTATCTGAACACTTGTTTTGTTTAGTCTTAACACTTGTTTTCTTTAGTTTTCACCTCATGCATTATGTGCAAAACATTCAGGATAGTGTGTAGGACATAAACGTTTGGAAGAATGTGCACAATCCAACTTTTCATTTATATCCGATTTTGATTTTTTGAAAAAAATGTTAGAATATAATGGGAGTTTTTGCTAATGTGCAAGACTAAGGTCAAATCTATGTGCGGAAGCGATTTCAATTCTAATTAAATCTTTTAGACCTTAATCACCTAGCCAAGTAATAGAGCAAGCAATTTCAAGAATCAATTGAGCAAATCACAAAAATTAAGATCAAAGAGCTAAAAAGAGAGAGAGAGAGTGAAGAGAGAGCAATCGAGAACAAGTGAACACGCTATGTAACGTGATTCGGCCTATCAAAAGACATTAGGCCTACGTCCACGGGTCTCCTGGAATAAAACTTCTTTCGGGTCATTTCACTATAATTAAGTATCTTTTACAAATGGGCGGAGACGATCTTTGACTTCTTCTAGTACAAGTAAGCCAATCTTCTTCTCCTAAATCGATGTACGGGACAACACCTCAATACACCACAACAAGATCTGATTGACAACACAATCAAGGACATGAATGCACCACTTGACAATACAAATGTGGTGCACCAAAGGCTAAACAATTAGCTAAAGTTTATGTTCTCGAATAGACAATAAGAAAATAGTAGCTATCCTAAGTACTCTCAAGTTTAGATAGCTGGATGAGACTTGAATCAGGATCTTTTTAGTGCTCAATTATTGTTGGAAAGCTTGTCTGAATGTTTGGATAATCTTCTGATTCGTTTCTGCATCACTTATATAGGCTGATCACTTCTTGGGATCTTGGATCTATGAAAAATACACCAAGCGTTACAGCACATCCCATAACGAGTTGGAAAGGCATTATAACGCCTTGAGGTTGTTTCCTCTTTGCCCTTCTGCTGCTGACATGTGGGCCAGATTTCTAGCAACTCGTTATAACGCTTGGCTGAGGCATTATAACGGATGGCAACTCGTTGTGACGCCTTGCTGGAGCATTACAATACCGTTTGTCTCTGGAAAATCCAGTATCTACTCCTTCTCTCTCCTCCTGAGGCATTACGACACTTTGGGCACTCGTTATAACGCCTCTGTGACTCGTTATAACGAGTTGGCAAGCGTTATGGTAATGCTGTGCTCTGTCTTGATGCTTTGATCATGTCTTGCCTTATCCAGGACATGTTTTAGAATGTTTGACATTAGTTTGTACTTATTTTAACCCGCATCTTCACCAAAACTTAATGTGCAATGTTAGTACTTTATGTATTTTACATATTGTCAAACAATAAATAAGTTTAATCCAACAAAAATTAGTTAGGAGGACGAGATTGAATGATGAAGATTGAGAGATAGTCAATCGGATCCTTATTTTTATTGTTACATATATATTTTTGTGTAATGGAAGTACAAGGTAACTCACACACCAAAGAGACTGAGAGAAATTGCTTCATGCACTTTGGAAGACATATATATACGGGTTTTACCAATACACTTTCCATTTCTAGTTTAGACCAATATGTAGACCAAGTGCGCCAAATAATTTTCCAAGAACAAACTAGTTTCCTTTTTTCCCTCCCAATTATACAAATCCCAACAAATCTTTACGGAGATCCACCCAACCTATGCGCTCCGTTATGGACCAATAAACCAATGCTACATATTGCGTGAACAAGAATTGGTAAATATCCTAGGTGGATTTACAAATAAATCACTATAATTCTACAAATACAAGCGGATTTGTGATATGCCACGCTTGAATTAATCTCTACTGGTGTGAAGCCACTCACATAATTTCCTCTGTTAGCTCTCTGTAAAAATCAAATGTCGCAAAAAGCGAGGAGGTTTTACCCTCCGGCATGGAAAGGCCGCGGTGGTGGTCGTCGAGGTAGCGGCTTACGTGTGACGGCGCTGCCATATCACCAGGCTTCAATACTGAAAGATCCTATGGACCAGCTATTAGAGGACTTGCTCGATCCAGAAAAAAGGGGATCCGCATTGATTGTTCTCGCCGCCTTGGTATCTTTTCAAGCGATGTTGCTAACATCTGTTCTTTTTAATTCTTTTATGTTTTATTTTTAATCAGAAAATACAAGTTTAATTGTGCGATCAGGTTTCAAAATTTACTTGAATTTTACATTTTTTCTAGTCGAAATTAGATTAGATCGCGTAAATTCTTTTACTGTATCCACTGAAATTTGGTAAAGTTCGCATGACGACAAACAGGGGAACGTTATATCTTATTTTTCTTTCTAGGATATATAAAAAATTTCGCGAATATTGAATTGTTGGATCTTTAATTGTTTAGTTACATTATGGTATTGATTGGGTTAACAAAAAGCTTACATATATAAAATGTTTTTCGTGCATCTTGTGATTTTGAATCGATTAATTACTTACATTATGGTATTAATTGAGTTAACCAAATGTATAACTTCCAATTAGTTCTACAACTTAACAGTTATTGAATGTGCAGACTTTTGTTACTTTGGTTTGTCTCGTCTTCATCTTGGTATCCATTTAGTGTAAATGAAAAAATATGTATGCATGTTTGGTATCAAAAAATTTCAAACCATCTTGGTTCTATGCACCATTTTGATGTTCCTAGCTCTCCAAGAATACTCAAAAGACTTAGTCGGCAAAAGAAATTGGTATACCATCATAATTTTCAACAAAATCGACTATATGTTCTGTTTATTTTTTATTTTTATTTAAACTCATTTTTTTTTCTTGGCGTGTTAAACATGCGCAGAGGAAGAGTAATATACCAGATTTTGCTATTAAAATATGGCGAAGTCCTGCAATTGTCACTTTGATTCTACAGGTAAATATATTATGTCTATCTTCCTCAGTTGAATTCATATGCAATATTTACATATATTTCTTGCCACACTTTGCAATGTAAACTAAGGGGAGGATTATTCAAATCCATATATTAGGCTAAGTGATTTTCTGTATGTCATGCCAGTAACAGTGATCCCTTTTTGATGGGACTGTAACCAGAACCTACTAATCTAATTGGTACCAGGAGTATTTCATGATGCTTACGAAGAAACTTATCGTAAAAGAAAGCATAAATTTAACTGAAACTTAACATAATAACTGTATTTTTCAGGAGATACTGAGAATGTATCCATACATTGAATGTCAAGAACCAATGCCAGAGCATGAAAGCCGTCGAGTTTGCTCTGCGATCTCTCTGTTTTATGTAATTCCTCTTCTTTTCTTCTCGTTTACTAGACTTCTATAGTTCAACTTAGCTTATTTGAACATTTTCTTGTATTTTTCTCTGTAATACTGAGATTTTTATTCCTTTTGCTAACTATAATTAATTTTATTATCATGAAGGTTTATGTATTTTTTTCAGTTTTAATTTCATTAGTTGCTTATTGTTTACAGCCAGTAGTCACGGATGACCGTGTAAGAGCTGATTTCCTTAGAGGTATACTTTTTGCATTATAATTTAATTTATTGTCAACCTTTTAACTCTGTATCATATTTTATAAACTGAGCACCTAACTATATTATTTTCTTATTTTCTAATTAAATGGAATTATCTTGTGTATATGTGTAGTGCAAGCTAGCTGGTATATGAATTCAATCATATAGCATTGCTATGAGAAACCTAACGAATTAAATTTGCACAGCTGCGATGCACGAATATCTATATCCCTTCTTGAGAAATCCGAGGCAATCAATGGCCTTTGAACATTTGAGATTGACTTCTATAGGGATTATTGGTCATCTTGTTAAGGTGTGTTCCTTTGAGTTCATAATATTAATTATTTGGTTTTCCAAAAAAAATGAGAAAAAAACAAAAACATAAAACTAAAGTACATGTTGAAATCTTGGTATACTTGAGTTTTCCTAATCTGGAACAATATATGTGAGCTATGAAATCTATGCCTTAAATAGAGATTACGGATGGAGTCTCCTTTCGATTTAGTTTTTGTTGCTATACCAATACTTGCACAGGAATGGATCCTTTGAAATATTCTAAATAAGTCGACATATTTAAAATGCACTACTAACTATCCAGAATGAGATATCCAGTATTAACATTCGGTTTATTCTTTTTAATTTTCCCTTTTCTCAATTCTCAAATTTGTTTCAATTTGTTCAGTCGGATCTTGAAGTTGTAAATACTCTTTTAGAGGGAGAGGTAGCTCCACTCTGTTTTCGGTGCATGGAAGTTGGCACTGACTTATCAAAATCTGTAAGATATATGATTTATACCTCCTTTTGGTGATTAAGACATTTAAATTCTCACTGCTACAACCAAGGGTAATCTTGTCACAATGGTACTCAACTGGTTTGTATACACATAACTGACTTGCATGAAATACAAATAATGTGCATATGCAAAACAAAATGAAAATGGAAATAAAGGGAGTGGCAATAAACCCAGAATTACAAAAGGCATTTCGAACGAATGAACCAAAACAGATAACATTTTTCACCATTAGATCCCTGGACAGTAAGATAGACAGACTATGATTTCATTCTGATATGCACTGTATAATTATGTCTTTTTTTGTAATTTTTAAAAGGCTGCAGTAAATATATTGGAAAGAATTCTGAGTACTGGAATTGGCCAAGAGTACTTTTGTGCTAAGCAAGATCGATTTGTTATGATCAACCGAATGCTGGCATCTATGTTCGAAGTCCCCCCCGACAGAATACCATTGGGACTCCTGAAACAATTAATCAATTGTTTCTATTTGTTGTCCAGAAATTCAAGGTTTTTTATCTTCTCAATTTCTTCGTTCTTCTTGTTTTTCATCTTTTTTATTGGAATTAGTGGTCTAAAAAGGAATATCAATGACTTGATTGTTTTTCCTTCATATCAGTTGCTGGTTATGATTGTTGGTCAATTTTTTAATTTGACATTTTAGTAGAACCAATTCAAATTGAATATTGTTCACCTTGGTCGGATTCAAATTTTGGGTGATTCAGATGTTGTAATTTGTCCTTTTTGGGTCATTATTCGTTGAAACTACTGGGAGCTGCCAGTCAATTTTTTCCTGCAAATTGGATTATTTTGAGTTATGGTTGGAATTATGGCCAGTGAAGCTTGAGATCCATCAAAATATAGATCGCTCTGCTTCATATAGATCTGACTGAGTGTTAGTTTGGTAACTGATAGTTAATTCAATCAAATTTATATCATATTATATTCAGTATATCACCAGGTCGAGTTCTGTTAACATTTGACTAGGTGCTTCAGTTTTGGTCATATGATCATATTTCCAGATCAGGTTTAGCTAGTGACCAACTAGCTTAAATTGCATGTACTTACCTTTTCTATAAAATCTGAGTCTGAAATATCATTGTTGCAGTCTATTTTAATCAACTGATAAGGTATGGTACAAACCCTTTTTTACATGTAAGGTTAACCTCTGCATAAGGAGCAGTGGCTTCTCTTCCTTTCTACAATTCAACTAACAAAATACATATGCTTTCTGGCAGCGTGTCTGGTGAGACCCTATTTAATCTATTGCCTGCTCTACTTAAAGATGGAGGTTTATTTTACCTGTATTCGGTAAGCATCATTTCATTATTAGTCTAAAAGATCTTGTCTATTCCTATATTTTTTTTCTTACAAGGTTGATTTTTTTCAGGGTGAAATGGAAATGCTAAACTGTTGTTATCAACTGCTCAAGAACTCAACAGGAGGAGAGTATGAGTTACCATATTTTTAGTTATCAATTACTATGGAGAGAACTAAAAAGCAATGAGAATAAGTTCAAAAGAGAATAAGTAATTGGATTAGTTTTAGGCTTAATAAAGTTTATCAGATGAATATTATAACTTATAATGTCCTTTAAGCTTGTCTTGTTTTGAGTTAATAAATTATTATATCAGCTTGAAGTTTTGCAATATTTGATGGGTTACATGCAATTGTAGATTTTTTTATCACAATTATTGGCTTGGTGTAGTGATCCAGATGGATGGAGAGCGCTCCCTGAAGCGGCTTCAAAGGCTTGGGTTCGATTCTCAGAACCATGAAATTTTACGCGCGAGGAAAAAAATAATAGAATTAATCGCCATAGGATTTGGGTCCTATGGATTCGTCAAGGATACACACCGTACCGTATCAGATACGGAAGGAAAATGGACGTATCCGGATAATACGGGTTTGATTGATATATTTTGATCAAAGATAACATATATCATAAAACAGATACTTGCTAGACAAACAAATGTCCTGAATCATTTTGGCTGAAAAAATGGCTGTGGCTATAGTATCCTAGGACTTAAACCATTTGTGCAAATGTTGCTTCAATTTTGCATATATGCCTAGATTGATGGATAGCATAAATATAGTAAACAGAAACAATTTGTCTATCCTTAATTTTTGAATTTGAGAAAACTATTTCAAAAAGATACCATAAAGAACTTCCCTCCATTTTTTCCTATGGGATATCTTCTCCCTTATTCCAATATCTCAAACTTCGACGCAAATACAGGAAGACGAAAGATTGCAATGGAGATGGAACTCATCAGGAATATACTCATCACGACCGGCATACATGTTCCTCATTAACCCAGGAATCATATTCCACCCACACAAACTGCTCTAGAACATTAAGCCCCCCTAAAGACGAAAATCTTTTTGTGGAAAATCCTAAAAGAGAAGCTTCTGACCAAGGACGTCCTCAATAAAAGAGGTATGGAGTTCAACACCCATAATTGTGTATTGTGTCACATGGGAGCAATCGAAATGCAACTGCACCTACTTCTCCAATGCCCCACCTCACGCGCAATATGGAATCGAGTAGCGCTTAACATGTTGCACAACCAAGCCGACAACATCTTAACCTTTTGGACAGCCAACAGGACTCGACAGGTGGGACTCAATAGTGTTATCAACACTTTGGGTCATATGGAAAGAAGAAATAGAAGTCTTCACTTTCAAATCACGGCTTACGAACCGCCTCTCCATGGAAGTTCGGCGCGAGGCGCTAAACTTGCTTTCTTTTTGCTAGTAATTTTTAGTTTCACCTGGTGTATGCAAATAAAAATGAGACTGCCTTCATGTCTCATAGATCTAAATAAATATTGTAAAACATTTCCTGGTTTTTAATGAAATTCTAAGTAGGCTATGCCTACTTTTTTCAAAAAAAAAAAGAATTTGAGAAAACTATTCAATCATGTACGTCTGCTGAAAATGAACGTGCATCTCTTCATAAAGATGCAAGATCCATCATTATTTGTGGTAAGCCCTGGGTTCAATACAAAAAAAAATGTGATTATATATCACCAATTCCCCTTTTTTTAGGAACAAACGGGTTCAATACAAAAAAGAAAATCCTATAACTAACCTCACCCCTGACCTTGAGGCCCTTGACCAGTTCAATGCCTAATCAGAGCATATTCTTGAAAACATGGCTCAGCTGCCACAACACAAAAGGAACTTAATGAGATGCTAATAATTTATTTTTATTTTATACGATCAATAGTTTGATGTGAATGCTAATGTATGTCTAAGAATGATGAAAAATAGTGTGTTTTGCAAATTCAGTTCGTCTCCTAACAAAGAAAAGAAAAGAAAAGAACAGGCGGTAGGAAAAGTTTGGATAGCTCGTTTTAGAATTTGATAAACCAGGCCCAAAAAATATGGGCCTGAGCATCTTCTTTTAACCCATTAAAATAACCCAATTTAAATCAGAGGCCTTTAGGATTCTAGGTGTTCCCTACTGGCAGTGGAGATACTCTACCTTTATTTGTGCACCATGTCCATCTAGATTTACTAGCCAAGTACGCTTCTATAAAAACCCTAACCAGTCTGTTAGGGTTTCACTCTCCCGCCGCACCACCTCATCCTTCTCCTCCATTCGAATCCAGCGATTCTCCATCAAATCAGCAATGGCGAAGGCGAAAAAGGGGATGTCTAAGCAACAGAAGAAGGTTCTGTACGACGAGAAGCTCGTGGCGTTGCTCGAGGGTTACTCTAAGGTGCTTATCGCCACAGCCGACAATGTCGGATCGACCCAGATGCAAAACATCAGGAAGGGTTTGAGAGGCGATTCCATCCTGCTCATGGGGAAGAACACCCTCATTCGTCGTTGCATCAAGCAGTATGCTCAGAAATCTGGAAATACCGATTATATCAACATCCTTCCCTTGCTCGTTGTATGTTTATTCCTTCCTTCGTTTTTAGAATTTTGTCCGTTTAGTTGTAGAAATTAAAGTTATTAATGTTTGCACCGAATGATCTGTGGTGTTTGGCTATAGATGGGAAAATTAGGATTGTTACCAGTAGTGTTGATGAATTATTTTACATTAAAGTTTGTAAGTACGCTTGTTGGGAATTGTTTGCTTCATATACTGATATATTTATGAAGTACTTGTATTACCAACTAATGATTGAAATCTATTAATGCAGGGAAATGTTGGAATGATCTTCACAAAGGGTGATTTGAAGGAGGTCAGTGAAGAAGTCAGTAAGTATAAGGTAAAGTTTCTATAGGTTTATTCTTTTTTAACTCCCTATCAGCATTTGATATAACCATGCATTGTATAATGTACATTTGATGGCTTTCAATTCTAATGTTGTCAACTGCAAAATACAAAACAGGTAGGTGCTCCTGCTCGTGTTGGTCTTGTTGCTCCCATTGATGTGGTGGTCCCACCCGGAAACACTGGTCTCGACCCATCGCAGACTTCCTTCTTCCAGGTCAGTTGTTCTTTTCAATCCACATGACACTCTTGAGTGTACAAGAAAAGGCCCTGATTTAGTAATAGCCTGTTTGGAGGAATCCCACTTGCCACTGTGTGAGTTGGGAAATGAAAATTCAGTCAGCATATGATATCAACAAGAACAATATTTGGTTATAATTTTGGGTTTTGGTAGCAAATGAAAAATTTCTGGATCCTAAACTTCACCATAATTAAACATTCTTTTATTAGGCCTGTGTTTCACTTTTAAACTATTGGTGGTGCTGTAGGTGCTTAACATTCCAACCAAGATTAACAAGGGAACAGTCGAAATTATTACCCCAGTGGAGCTGATCAAGAAGGGAGAAAAGGTCGGATCCTCTGAGGCTGCACTCCTTGCAAAGCTCGGGATCAGACCCTTCTCATACGGTCTTGTTATCACCAATGTGTATGACAGCGGGTCTGTGTTCAGCCCAGAGGTGCTCGACTTAACAGATGATGACCTCATGGAAAAGTTTGCAGCTGGTCTTTCAATGGTCACCTCCCTCTCTCTGGCACTTTCCTATCCTACTCTTGCGGCTGCACCACATATGTTTGTCAATGCATACAAGAATGTTCTTGCAATTGCACTTGAGACCGAGTACTCATATCCTCAGGCCGAGCAAGTCAAGGAGTTCCTCAAGGTACTTACCATTTGCCTTTTCAACTGTTGGAAATTCTTTTAGTTATTTTTGGGTTGTGAATAATAAAGCATCCTGAAAGAAAGGAAAACAATCTCTGTTCATGAACCTACAACTTTACAAAATCTGAGTTATAATCCAAACAGTTATAATATCTGAAAGAACAAATTTGGATTGTGTCAAAAATTGTTGTGGACAGTTCACTGTATTATACTATTGCGACAGATAACAATCCTGTCAACTTTTTTGAAGCCGAAGTTGAAATTGTCCCTATGATATTTTACTGCACCTGATCTTTGTTTAAAGCATCCTAGTTATAAATCTGTACTTGAACTATCAAACAGGACCCAAGCAAATTTGCTGTTGCGGCACCTGTAGCTGTTGCCGATGCAGGAAGTGCAGCACCAGCAGCTGCTAAGGAGGAAGAGAAGAAAGACGAACCAGCAGAGGAGTCTGATGATGATATGGGATTCAGTTTGTTTGATTAGACAACTCCTAGATCTTAGTTTGTCTTGCTAGTAAAAGCTGAAGTCTTAAGAATGTTTAAATATTTTGTTTCGTGTTCTTTTTAGGTTTTGTGAGGGGATATTTCTATGGATGTTGTAAAATTTTGACATTTTCTCGGAGTTTTGGTATTATGTTTGCTTTCTGTGATAATTTATGTTTGACTTGCATATCAGATCACCTCTTGGGATACTGAAAAAGAGCTTGCTTTGTAAGTGATGAAACCCAAAAGGCAAATATTTATGTTTTGGAACTATTTATTACTTCATAATATCATGATCACTGGTTGAAATATATATTTTGCTATAGCCGTATTCTAGTTAATATTGTACTGAAATTATATTCACATTTACAGTTTGGTACAACTTCGAAGAAATATAACTAAAATTGGGGGAACCGGGGAAGCATTTTGGAATAATGAAATCTTATAATTTCAAGAGTAATATTATAGCGTTTTTGCAAGCAACGAGTTTAGACATTTGAGTTCACATATCTTCGAATATTAAAATGTAAACAACTTATTTGAGTAGTTAGAAATTGTTGTTCATATTAAAATATATTTAGATATTAAATTTTTTATTTTATTATTTTTTTAACTATTTTATCAAATGAATGAAAATATATTGATTTAACGATTGAATATCTGTATTTTTCATTTATTTGATAAAATAGAAAAAAAATTTAAAAATAGAAAATTTTCGTCAACGAGATTGTAGCATGAACAACATTTTCATTTGTTTGTATCGACTGTTTGCATATGTGTTGCACGAGTGTGGGTGCGGGTAGAGTTCTCAAAATCGCGTCGGCGTGTCTAAAAACGGCACGACACAATAAATACATGGTATAGTTAAGACACGGCCCATGACACGACATGGTACTGTTCACGTGTCGTGATTAGGTTTCCTACTATAGGACAAGGCACGCCACTGCACAAAACGTTTACGAGGAGGCACGACATGAAAACACGACACGACACATATAGGCACGACACAACGACACAGTTAGGAACGGGTAGGCACGGATAGGCACGAAAGTTCAAATATTTTTGAAACTTTCCAACTGGAGTTCTAAATTCGTTCAACCTCTAACGTAATGCCAAGTGCCAACTGTCAATGACGACACTAGCATAAAAAAAGTGATGAACTTTCATATTTTTATGTTCTTGTAAATTTTTTTTTTTTTTTTAGTTTATTTATTTATTTTCGGCACGATTAACACGAATAAGACACGTCGTGCCGAAGCACACGGTACGAACAAACATGTCACGATTAGGCACGACACGGTTAAGATACGTCACATTTAGTCACGACACGGTTAAGACACGATAAGTTTACGCACAACGTGCCTAAACATGTCGTGTCTTAACTGTTCTGTTCAGATCTCTTTCAATTTTTGGAACGACACGGTAAATATAGTAAAATACTAACCATGATGTGTCGTTCAGTGCCGTGTCAAGCCGTGTTTGGAATGGAACAACACAGAACAACACAAATTTAGAACACTAGGTGCGGGTATCGTATCAGATACGATACGAGTGCGGCGGTACAACGATTTCAAAAATTCTTGATATGAGTGCAGCTATATATATTAAACTTCAATTAAAAAATCATTAAAATATTAATTTAATAAGCAAATTAATAAAAAATTAATAGTGTAACTTGTCTTGGATTCGAATCTTCTACATGCTTCATGTTTCACTCATTTTTTTAGTGATATAATAAAACTTATCAGCGGTTTTACAAGACGTGATTGTCACATGGAGTTTCAAGACGTATTAAGGCGTATAAGAGATCGAATTTCTCGATCAAAGAATAAAATAATCGGGTACGCCAATCTCGATACGCCACATCATGGATACGTCACATGACTTATTGGATATGTATCAAGGAGTATCCGAGTATCCAATACAATGTTGCAAGATACCGTGAAGTATGAAAGTACCATAAATTTGCATTTTAAAATTCGAGATATATGCTCACAAGCAATGGAGTTCAATTCTTTCTCATGCACCATAGTCTCAGTCTAATTTCATTTAGTATTTTAGAATGATGTATTTCATGCTGTTAAATTTAGAATCTCAATTTATAAGCGCAAGTTGTGCAGTTGAAAGTATAGTTGCACGAGTGGCATTGCAGAATGCTCTCAACTAGAGATTCACATCACCTGTTTTTCTTTGAAGAAAAGTAGGACTCTATTATTGAAATCTCATCCGTTGAAATCTAAGTAACAGATGAGATTTTTTACAACCAGCTCCCTCAGTCAAATCTTTGAGCGATCTGATCCGTCTAATTTTAATTGGACGGTCTAGATCGTAATAATAGGGCCCTCCTTTTTGCTCAAAATAATAGCAGATTCGGACTCCTCAACTAGGGCTGCAAATGAATCGAACTCGAACGAATAAGCTTGTGTTTGAGTTTGATTTGATATCAATTTCGAACTAGTTTGATTTGAAATAGAATAAGTTTCGGACGAACTGTGTGAAGTTTGAGTTTGATTTGATACTGATTCGAATCGAATTGATTACGAACTAAGGATCTTTACTCGCTCAACCGGAAAGTAGTAAAAAGAGATGACGAAGATGAGGAATATTCTTAATTGAAGAGGGTGAATAGTAGGATGTTGGCAATGAAGAGAGTGTGAGTGAACTAACTAGAGAATATCTGAATGAAGCTTATGGTGTTGGCATTAAAGATGAATGAATTAACTATCTCTAATGAAAATGAATGTGAAGTAGATAATGTAATTAAGAACTGAGATAAAAATATCAACAACATTCAAACTATATAGTTTGCGAACAACATTCGAACGAACTCGTAGCATAGACTACATATACATTAATATTCTCGATATCATCTGACGGTTCAGACTCTCAAGATTCAAACTGTTTTAGTTCACGAACAGTTTTGAACGAACCAACTCTAGTTTGAGTTTGATTCAAAATCATTTCGAATTAGTTTTGATTCGATTTGAAACTAAATTCGAACTGAAATCGAACGAACTAATTTCGAACTTTTCTCGAATCAAACTCAAACGAATTACGAACTACGATTTTTTCTTGCAGCCCTACTCTCAACTCTCAAGTAGCGTCTTAAAATCCTCTTGCAAAATATGCCCAAGCCCCCACTCAGAAAAAGGAAATGAACTTGAATCAGTAAAAAGAAGCTCTTTGTGTACATTCTTACAAACTATGGTCCAAGGAAAGCCCACTTATTTTGCAATAACCTGATGTGGTTATTACAAGAAATTGAGATCAAGAAGCAGTAATTTGAATTTGGAATAAGATTTTTTATTGATTTTCAAAAGAAAATTACAAGCTTAAGCAGTATGAAATAGAATGTTTTTGAGCAATTGGCAAATTCAACAACAGCCTTCTTCCCTACCATTGTTTTTATATACTTAGGCAATTTACAATATTAAAATTCTAAATTTAGTGAAAGTTAAAAGAATAGTAGATTCGTCTGCTGACGAATAACGACATCGTCCCCTTCTTCCCAACGACCTTTACCCATCTTCTCCATTTGTTTTTTATTGGACCCTTCCTGTTAATTACGCGGTCCGACTGTCAGTCACTCAGTCTGTACTGGCGAGGCCCGATCATTTAAGCCTGTTTTTTTATTACACGACTCATTAATCAAACTCTTCGCTCCCTCCATCGTTTCACCTCATTTCCTAAAGGTTGACTCCAGCATCCTGAACTTCGATGTTGACATTCCCCACTCTTGAAAACTCGACTTGTCCTCAAGGAGAAATGAATGAAAATGGTCTTCAATGGTATCGTACTCCTCCCAAGAGGCATCTTCGACTCTTCGTGACTAAGATTGGACCATTGAATCAAATTTCTGATACCGTCACATTGCCCTTTTTTGTCATTCATCTTTCCAAGATAGCTAACGGTTCAATCCTGATTTTGCCTTCCGGACCCATGAGTGGTAGTTTAGCCTGAAGCCCTGAACAAAATTGTTAGTCCCAATCCGTTTCTTCAGTTGAGACACATGAAAAATATTGTGAATTAAGATGCCAACTGTTAAATTAAGCTTATAGACCACAGTACCAATCTCCAAAATCTCAAATGGTCCATAAAATGTTGTTTAAGTTTCTGACAATTAACCTTTTTATGTATTGAAAATTGCAGATACGGTTGTAATTTGAGGTACATCCAATCAACAACTCCAAATTTTCGTTCAGTTCTCTTCTTATCGGCAAAGTGTTTCATTCTAGAATGAGAATGAGTGTATTAACAGCTGGTGCATTGCTCTTTTGAGGCCCCCCTAAAGGAAAATAAGGGGGAGAATAACCATAGAGTGTTATTTGATTAAATTCATCTCTTGTTTGTTGACAATTTGCAAAACAAATAAGTACTACCTTGCACATTAGTTTTGATGAAAATGCAGGTTAAAACATTTGCATACTGATGTCAGACATATTAGAATTATGATTGGAGCTTAATGTACAAGACTAAGGTCAATTCAATAGGCATAAGCGATTTCAATTAAAGTTAAAGCTTTTAGATCTTAATCATCTAGCCAAGTAATAGAGCAAGCAGTTTCAAGAACTAATTGAGCAAAACACAAATATAAGAGCAAAATACTAAAAAGAGAGAGAGAGTGAAGAGAGAGCAATTGAGAACAAGAGAACACGCTATGTGACATGATTCGGCCTATTAAATCAACTTAGGCCTTTGTCCACGGATCTCTCGGAATAAAATCTCCTTTTCGGGCCGATTTCACTATAAACGAGTGTTCTTTACAAAGTGCGAAGTCGATTTTTGACTTCTTCTACACTAGCAAGTCAATCTTCTTCTTCTAAACCAGTGTACGAGACAACACCACAATACATGGTAAAAAGGTCCCATTGACAACACAATTAAGGACAATGATGCACTATTTGACAACACAAATATGAAGCACCAAATGCTAAAACTAGCTAAGGGTTTGTTCTCGAATAGACAATAAGAGAATAATAACTATCCTAATTGCTCTCTAGGTTAGGTAGCTAGAGGAAACTTGAATTAGGCTCTTTTATGTGCTCAATTTAATGCTGGAAATCTTGTAGGAATGATTTGATAGTCTGTTGGTTTGTTTCTGCATCTTTTATATAAGCTGAGCACTTCTTGGGATCTTGGTGTAGAACCTAGGGGCCTAGGTGCTTAACTAATTTTTGCTCGGTTTAACCAAATAGGGACCTAATTGCAAATTTCACAAATTATGGCAAGCAATTCAATTGAGTTATTCAACAAGCAATTCTAATACTCCCTAATCAAGCAATTCAATCACAACTTAATTCAATTTACACACAAATCAAGCAATTAAACTAATTGAATTGAGTAATTATAAATAGAGATAAAGGAAGAGAGAATGGCTCAATGCGTGTTGACGGAGTTCGGCTTGCACGAATGCCTCGCCTTTGTCTCCGGGTCCTCGGTGCCCCCGCTTCTTACTGTAACAAGCTCGGTCCGCTCCACTAAACAAAAATCTGCTTCCTTAACATATAACTTCGAAATTGGGGCTATCTTACACACACCGGTGGATCCGCCAATCCTAACCCGACGCCGAACTCTATCTCGCTTACACACATCGGTGGAGAATCAACTGACTTCCTTGAACTCACTTGCACACTCTGGTGGAACTCAATGCAACACACACACTCACAATCTAATGAACAATTTGCTAATTGGAAGATTAAGCTAGAAAGTCACTCAAACAAACTAACTCTCTATAATCGCTAGATTAGATTTAGCTAATTAAACTTAGAATTAAGAGCAAGGATTTGACTATAGGTAAAAGGCTCAAGGTTGCTGGTAATGGTATTGAATGAATAGAATAGAACAACTGAACAGGGAGAAGGATTTATATAGGGCTCAATTCTAGCCAAAAGCATTCCCGTGCCACATAGCGTTATAACGCTATCTTGGGTCAGGACAAATAATGTGATCGTTGGATTTTGATCGTACCACTTTCACATAACGTTATAACGCTAAGCTATGTACAAAACATAGTGTTATAACGTTATCTTGTGTCAGGACAGTACATTTGACCGTTGGGATTTGTCTGGCATTATAACGCCATGTGTAGCGTTATAACGCTATACCAAATTCCTAAAGAAATTTCTAGTACCTGAATTTACCTTGGCGTTATAACACCAAGTCTGGCATTATAACGCCAACTCTCTCGAATTTTGTGTAAATTATTTTGCTACTAATCCAAATGATGTTTTAGATCAAATAAAATTTATATTCCTAAACTTAAATTATATCTAAGACATATTCTTTATGTTTTGAAATTTTATTGATTCAATTTCTATTTTAAAATTCATTTTGAACATTTCAGCATTCTAGCGTTATAACTTTATCTCAGATCAATGTAGGGTTTGGCCAGAAATTATCATTTTGGACATGTAGCGTTATAATGCCAAAGATAGCATTATAATGCTATATACTGTTTGGTTTGGATTTCCTTGCTCTTTTATACCCAAATTTAAACAAACTAGAATCTAAATAACCTAAGCATGTCTTCATTTTGATCTTGATCTTCAAACGACCATAACTTCGACTCATAACTCCGATTTTAGTGTTCTTCTTGGCGTTGGAAAGCTCATGACGAAATCTACAGCCAGTATCAGGCTCGCCCGTTCTGGATCACATTTTGGCCCATCAGAGATTATTTGAAGCCTAAAAAACTTCTCTTGAAGATTTCCTACAAAATTTCTCAAAAGACAAATCTTTGTAAAATTCAAAATCGTTTTGCAAATCAACAAATACAAGACGTTGTTTCAGCCAACAATCTCCCATTTTGTTGATTTGCAAAACCACAAACATATGTGCCTAAATAATTTTTATTTAATCTCAATAAGGCACATATGATTTCTCTCTCTTTTTGGAAATCAAACAAAAGGTGCATTTTTAAGATTTTCAATTGAAAACATAGCTCCCCTTTAATTTGATAATTCTCCCTCATTTAATGCACAATTATAATTTGAGCAATAAGGCCCCCTCAATTAGTGAAGTTTATAAATGTTTTGCGGAAGCGTATTTTGGAATTAGGGCTTACAATTATTTGTTTTAGTTTATTTGAGTTTTATAGTGCACAATTCATCAAAATTTTGCTCTCCCTAAATATATGGCAATTAGTATAAGGGGTTATATTTTCAAATCATTTAAGTTTGCCCTTTAGGCACCCAAGCAACCTTTGGTTGGTTGCTTCCCTTCCTAAGAGTGCACTCTAGTGAAATATGTCCATGCTTACAACAGTAGTTGCATGTGGCACTTGTAGGTGGATTACCAATTGCCTTAACAAATCTAGAATGGTAATCGTTTCGCAATTGTTGTGCCTTGTTATTTGGTTGGTAAATGAAGTTGAAGTTTGGCTTAGGTACAAGCTTTGGTTGAGACACAAACTTTAGTTTTTGATTGTGTCTTGCACCATGTTGCGCAATGACATTACCTTTCAGTTCATATGCCCACCCGTTTGGTCTCCTAAAATATGCATTGTTGGACCATGACAGGTTGAAATACCTAGGTACCGGTCTAGGTTCGGTATGGCTTCCGTTGTTGAATCGGTACCTAAATGCATGATTTGGTACATTGCCTTTATTTTGGCTTCTTACCCTTTTGTCCTTGGTATCCTTACCCATTTGTTTTTCCTCATTTTTAATGCATTGGAGTTTCTTGGATGGCAAATAGGAGCTTGTACCCTTTTCAAATCCCAAACCCCTTTTGTCATGGAGTTTTTGTCCCTAAATTTTTTTTACTCAAGTTCAACTTGTTTTTTTGTTTATGGCATTGGAGGACCTCAAAGTTTTATTTTCCATTTCAAGTTTGGTTGGTTTGGATTCAAGCTCATGAATTTTGTTATTCAATCTCCCAATTATGCAATCTTTACTCATGTGGGCTTGGTTTGATTTAATGAGGAGTTTGCTTAATCTAGCAATTTCAATTTTCAATAACTCCTCATTTGACACATCACTTGTTGATAACCTAGGCGTCCTAAGTTATGAACAATTTTTCGGTTTAATTGAACTTATGAGGTTCTAATTTCAACTTTGACCAATTCAATTTCAAATGACAATTGCTAAATAAATTAATTTGACAACCAACTCGATTGAAGCACTTCTCAAATGTAAATTAGAGAAGTGTGTATATTAATGTGGCTTAACCAAATTTTAATTGCAGAAGCGTAATACCAATTAATCAATATGTCTCAAATAATCCTAATTAGCTATTCAATCAATTTCTCAATTGGCCAACTCAAATAACAATTCACTAATCCCTAAATAAGCAATTCAAGCACAATTCACACAAGACAATTAGGAATTAATAAATTAGAAAGAGTAAAGAGTAAGGAGATGGCTCAATCGCGTGTTGACGGAGTTCGACTTGCACTAACGACCTCGCCTACGTCTCCGAGTCCCTGGTGCCCCCGCTTCTTGCAGTAAAAAGCCCGGTCCGCTCCACTAAACAAAGTAGCAATACAAAGTTGAACCTTGCCCTCTTACACACTAAGGATGAGAGACAAGGCCAAATAACCAATGAGGCACAATGGCCAATCAATGCGGCACAACGGCCAAAAGAGAAAGAAAGACAATAATAGATGATGGAATAATCTAATTGAATACACCAATTAGCTCTCAACACTCTATGGATAGATTTGAATACTTTAGATCAAGGAGTTGAGCTTTTGAAAGTTTTTGCTTGGTATAACAATGGTGGCTTGGAGAAAAATGTATTTTGCAATAATAGATCTTATAAAGAAGACGATAGAATGGTTCTCTTTTGTATGTGCTGTAAAATCCTCATTTTTTGGACTTTTTATATTAAAACGTTACTTAACGTTTTGCAATGTTATACAACGTTGTTGTTGCAGCCAGTCTGTCAGAAATTTGAAATTTTACCATTTTATTTTGTCCTTATTCACCATAACATTGCACAATGAAGTATAATATTGTACAACGTTGTGCATCGTTGTGCATTGTAGTGATCAGCAAGCGTGATAGTCTTGGCTGCACAACGTTGTATAAAGTTATACAATATTATACTTCCTGCCCATAACATTGTGTAACGTTATGAGTGCCAAAGTTCAATTCTTGTTATTTTTAGCTCAACTCTTTGATTTAAAATATTTTGACATGTAAATTTGCAACACGTAATGAAGATTGGGCTTCATATCTTCATCTTTTGATGCTCTTTTATGTAATTTTCATTCCTTGATATTTTCTTAGTCTTCAATGTTGCATATTGTGTCCTTTGTCTCTAAATTCAAATCTAAAGAAGACACTAAAAAACAAATGGTTAGTTTAAATAATTTGGGTTTTGCAAATAGAACAATTGAGACATTACTTGGTACAACAATCTCCCCATTTTGACGATTTGCAAAACCCAAATATATGAGGGCAAATAAAAGTTTTGTTCATTTGAAACTTGCCCGATAGCACAAACTTCTTTTTGGAAATCGACAAAAGGGTTATATGTATTTCTAATGCTCCCCTCAAGGGATGAGCCTATGTAATGAAAATGATAACTTGCAAGTATTCTCCCCCTCAAGTGATGAACCTATGTAATTAGAAATGATAACTTGCAAGTATTCTCTCCCTCAATTTATTGATAAAAGAAATTTTTTCCATGGAGTCCTTTGAAACTTCTTCTAAATCCCACAAATATTCCTCATGTCTTCAAAATTTTGATATACATCATTCATGCTATATATATAGCTCCCCCTCAACATCAACCAATGCAATATGCTTAAATTTTTTTTGCAAATAAGACTAAAGCGAAATATACCATACATAGATATAGCATAACAACAAAAGGAATATAAAGCATCACATGACTCATGAGATTTAAAACAAAACAAGAGTTCACAATCAAGCACAAGTGTTCAAAATAAAAATAGTCATAACTAGACATACATGCAACAAACACACAATAACAAGATCTAAGCATAAAACACACATCCAAATACGAACAAAGCGCTACTACATAATGCTCAATAAGAAGTCTAACTACTCGGGTCGGTATCCATCCCCTCATTTTGTCGTGACGTCCCTCCCTCGGATTGGCCAACCCGTGACTGATTTCGTCATCCAACGGCACCATACTCCTCTACCCATCCAACCGCAACGGAGTGCGCATCCTCGTATATGGCCCGCGCTTGATCCTAAATGCAAAGAGTGGTTGCATGTAGAGTGTGTTGCATTTCCATTATGGCACGTTGGTTTTCTTCGACACGTGTAAGTCGAGTGTCAAATGCTTGCATCCATTCATTTTGAGGGGGTTGTGCTCCGCCTCCACCTTGTGGCTCATCATTGTATATGGGAGGATATAGGTCCGGATTCGTGTATTGATTTGGCCGGGCATTTGGATGCCTAAGCCACATGTTCCTTGGTGCGGGTCTTGGAATGAACTTCTCATCTCGTCCCATAGAACTTGTTTCATGCACCCAACCTATACCGGGTAATTCTTTCCAAAGATTTTGTGGGCGGTGAATGATTTCCTTGGATTTGGTGGCTACGTGAAGGCCGTATACATCAATCCCTTGGGTCTTAAGCATGCAATGAATCACATGCCAATATGTAAAGCTTCCAATTTGGTGATCCTTACACGCCAACATGTGAGATAGAATGATAAAAGATATGTGAAATCAACATTCGTTCAAGTCTATCATGTGGCGAAGGAAGAAAATATTGTTGAATTGCACATTGGTTTTAATGTCAGCCTTTGGTATGAGAATGTTATTGATGAACAAGAATGCCAAACGATGGAGGGCCGGTAAGCAAGTGGCATAAAAATCTTCAATCGGGTTTTTGTTGAACCAACGACGAACTTGGTTATATGTCTCTTTCGGAGGTTTAGGCAATGCACTATGAGTCACATACAATTGTTCCAATTCATCGGTTATGGGTAACCGAAAAACTTCAGATAAATTGTAGATGGTGATTTCAATTGGTCTACCCGCCATATATGACCTTATTCCAACAAAACTCCCATCACCCCCTTCAAGGTAGGTCATGTTGGCATAAAACGCCCTAACGGCGGTGGGACTATACGGGTCATTACATTCCACAAGATTGTGCATGGTCCAAAGGTCAATATAGGCCTCAATTTTGTCACTCTCCCATTCCGGTAACCGACCCATGCGTTTATAGAAGTAGCATTGTGAAACCCTTCTACTTTTATACCCCTCAAATTTGGTAAATGCGGCTTGATCCGGGAAAAGAAAGGTATTACCTCGTTCTTCCTTCAAGGAGAATTGCGTAGTATCTCGCGGTGGAGGAAGAGGTCCCGTGAGCGATATGGTGATCGGGTCTTGGAGAGACCCTTGAGACCGTGTCGTACGCGATGGATTCGTTCGATCGATGGAGTTTGGATTTGGAGTGTCGTTTGTTCGGCAGGACTCACCAACCTTGCCCTTTCCCTTGTCTCCTTTGATCTTCATGATTTTGGAATGGTGAAGTGAAATTGGAATTCTAGGGTTTGAGTTTGGGAAGAGGAAGAAGAAGAGTTATTTGTGAATGAAATTGGTATGGGTGTGAAGAGGAAGAAATGGAGAGCAAGAATCTTAAGTTTTGAAGTGAATTTGAGAAAGGGGGGTGGAGATCTGAGAAGAGAAAAAAAAATGGCGAAAATGGGAAAAATTGGGGTTTGGGTCGGTTTGGAAGGGAAATGAGAAAGAAGAGGGAGGAGAAAGGCATCTATTGAGATTTTTGGGGTTAAAACGTTATATAACGAAGCTCTACGTTGTACAACGTTACTGCACTTCATTGTGCAACGTTCTGATTCGTTGTGCTACGTTCTGATCTCAGAGGGGTGCACTCTACGTTGTAACGTTGGACAAAATGTTGGCCACTTCGTTGTGTAATGTTATACTTCGTTGTGCAACGTAGTGACAAAATTTTCCAGACCTCTTGGGTTCCAACGATGCCTCATCGTTACCAGGATTTTTGAAACGTTGTATGCTAAAACTGACATGATTTATTGAAACGTTGTACAACAAAGTACTACGTTGTGGGGAAATTTTGTCAATTTCTCAATTTTTGACGAAGTAAGAGCGTTACAAATGATTTTATAACGTTATACACCAGAGCTGACAATCTTGTACTTCGTTTTGTAACAAATTGCTTTGGTGTACAATGTTGTAAACTTAGAATATTGTTTTTGAAGCTCATCTTGTAAGGAATCGATCAGAACTTAGTTGCTATGCTTTTATTGTGTGTTTAGGACTCATATATGGATCTTGAGAAAGAGTAACTCGTAGTAGATTTAGGTTTGTATCATCTAAGAATATTTTATTAAGCTTCACTTAAATCTATGATGCTAATTTGACTAGAGATGATCAAATTCGTTGCATTTTTCATGATCCATAATCGAACAACTTAATTAAACATGATAAACATGCAATTTAGATATGAAAATGACTTAGCTATTTTAAGTTCAATTTAGATCAACTCCCCCTAAATGTATGAATTGTATGCCTTGAGGGTAATATATCTTTCAAGGTCGTAAAGTTTTAGTTTTAGAGACCCAAACAACATTTAAGTTGTTGTTTGCCTTTTTAAACTTACATTCTAACGAGATATGACCCGTTTTACAACAAAAATTACAAAATGCACAAGTCGGTTTTTCTTCATGTTTCTTCACAAAACGTGTTTTGAAATCTACTCTTAGGTCTTTAATTTGGCTCTTTGATTGCTAAGTGTAAATAAAATTTTGATTATGCATATTTGAATCCTTTGGTTGTTGATGAATAACTTTAGGTTTCTCATGGAGTTTAGTACTTGAATTAGCAAAATTTTTACACTTTGGTTCATACCTCCAAACGGTTAATTCCTAACGGTAAACATTATTGGACCAAGATGGATTAAAATATTTAGGCATTGATTTGGATTTTGTATAATCTTTATTATTAAAACAGTATCTAAAGGCATAATTGGAGACATTTTTACCATTTTGAAATTTTGTGTTCTTGCCTCTTTGAGTTGGTACTTGTTTTTCATTTTCTTTTGTTCTTTGATAATCATTTGAGGTTGATGGATTTAAATTCTTTTTATATCCCAAACCCGATTTATCGTGTGACTTTTCCCCCTCATATAATTTACTCAAATCAAACTTGACATTATTCGTGAGACTTTTGTTGGATTTTAGAGCATCATTTTCGTTTTTCAACATGCTTATTTGTTGAACATGTTGTTCACTCTTAACCTCAAACTCTTTCACTACACACTCAAGTTTTTCAATTTTGGACTCGTATTCTTTTGTTTGGGATTCAAACTCAATAATTTGCCATTTAACCCTCTAATTGTGTCATCCCTTTGTATCAAGGCTTCGTTGGTTTCCCTAAGCAATTTGTTTAGGATATGGATTTCACACATTAACAATTCTTCATGTGACAATTTGCATAATTCATCTCATTCATCATCTGATTCATCATTCGATTCATAATCGGATGAGATTCCTAAAAGTTGATTAAAACTTTTTGGCTTTGAGTCTAGATATACCTTTGCCTCCGATTTAGAGGTTGAAGGGCAACATTTTTCCTCTTCTTCACATGTGAAGGATATGCGTGTTTCTCCATCTCCATCTTTTTTAAGTTGTTGTTTTGCTTGAGATTCATTAGCAATCACATCATCTTTCTTCTCATGTGAACTAAAGCTTCTCAAGAGCTCAATCACCAACGGGTCGGTCACATTGTTTTTGGCTAGTATATCGTCGAGATTTACCTTTCCTTTGAGCTCTTTCTTGTCAAGCTTATTGCTACAATTTTCAAATTTTGAATTAATGTTAGTTGGATAGGTCTATTTATCGAAAAGCCTTACAAGAAAGGTCCACATTTCATGAGCATTCATATCGTCAAGAAAAATTTCACTAGTTATGGACTCATCAACTAGGTACAATAAGCATTAATAACATGGTCATTTTCCCTCTTTTCTCTTTTGGACTTTTCGGTTAGATTGATAGTCCCTTCCTCAAAGATGGGTGTGTAGGCTTTTTATACCATGTGCGATACGTCAATTGTTTCTAAATAATTTTTCATTGTGGCACTCCAATAATCAAATTCGAAACAATTTTGGCCAAATACTAGAGATTTTTCAACATAATTGAGAGATGTCATTTTGGACCTTTGCTTCTAACTAAGGGACTTTTTAATTAGCAAGCTCAACTTGCTTTGATACCACTTTGATAACCTAGACATCCTAAGTTATGGACAATTTTTCGGTTTAATTGAACTTATGAGGTTCTAATTTCAACTTTGACCAAGTCAATTTCAAATGACAATTGCTAAATAAATTAATTTGACAACCAACTCAATTGAAAAACTTCTCAAATGCAAATTAGAGAAGTGTGTATAACAATGTGACTTAACCAAATTTTAATTGCGGGAGCGTAATTGTTAGTTTGTAATAATCTAGAAGTCAATAATACGATAACTTATCATAAAGCTTTGTTCATGAATTGAGATCAATAAACTATCATTTTGTTACCTTGAGTATTATTGAATTTATGAATCATTCATTTATCTGACTTGAGTCAATAACTGAAATTGTGAAACTTCATAATATAGATGATAAATATTCTTAAAAGTCTCTAACCAAGGTAATTAGCAGGAACACTAACTTACCGTTACAAGGTTAGAATGTGGATTAAAAGATGGTTAAGTTTTACAAACCATAGACATGAGATGTCGTTTTAATCACATGAATACATGTTAGAAGAACATGGTATTTGACAGACCTCGAATGAAATATTAAATGGAATTGTGTACGTGTCATTAATATTTTCATTCAGTGTTAAGTTCTAAAGTATGAGGTATTCATCTTTCCTACTAAGAGATGTGTATGTGTGATTGTTATCTAACGCTGTCGGTAAAACGCAGTCATAACGGTAGATTTTCGGTATACATAGCTTAGTTGAGGTAGTGATGGTTTACTGAAAGTACTATTGTCCCTCGTATCTTGATACGAGTTACAGTATCGCTGGGCCCCTTGATAGAGTAAGATTATCTGCATGCGGTATAATTACAAGAGTAATTATATTTGATAAGTCTGCTCAAGATCGATAAAAGATTAAGCTTGCAAGAATGACACACACCTACCTTGAAACTAATCTGATACTGTGAGACGAAAGAATTAACGCGACTAAAATGTTTAGTGGATCGTGATATTGCATAAGTACAACATCGTCTGTGTAATTGGATGGTCATAGCGCAGATGCCAGATGTCTCCTATGATTATAGAAATTAAAATGATTTTAATTCTATTTACCAACATAACACATATCCTATTAGGTCACACCGTATAGGAGCTAAATCAGAGGATCTTAATGATTAATTATAAATAGGTTATAATTAATATTAAGATGATTATAATTAATTATATGCGATATAATTAAATTATATACGTCATGTAAAATGACAAGCAAAAACAAGTGGTTGAATTTGTAGACGTATACGATACGTTGTATAAAATCATACCGCAACCAAACAAATATCAAACCCTGAGAAATATAATTGTTGAGAACAATTATATGTTTATGTATATTTATATATATTTAATTTAGATTTTAATTATTGATTATGGTTTTGAATTTGGAATGAAAGTCATTATCAAATTAAAATCTTAATTAAAAATTAATTAAAATCTTAATTAAAATTAAATAAATAAATAAAAAAAATCAAACCATGTCGGCATTGACTTTTGTCATGCCGACATGGGAAATGCAAATGAAAAAGTGATGTGGCATTTGATTTTTGGTTTGTGTCGGCAAACAAATTAGAAGTATGTCATCACATGAAATAAAACTTTGATATTCAATTTGTGCCTTGCCGACATGAATCAAACAAAAACAAAAGGGATGATGTGGCATATTAAAATACATGACATGGTAATGACGGCAAGAAGAAATGCAAATATCAAAGTTTGATATTTGTTATGCATGCCGACTTCACCATGGGTATTTTAGTCTTTTCACTTTTTCCAAGGGGTATTTTTGGTAATTTGGCACCTCTTCATTTTAGTATAAATAGAGGGGTAGGGAGAGAGAGAAAGAAGCACCAAAAATCGATTCGTACTCGTTAACTCGGATTCGTATCGATAAATATGCCTTCTCTCTTTCTCGTATACGGTTATTTACGGGATTCGAAAAAATAGTATTTTTGCGAAAGGAGCGGTATTTCATATTTGAATAACTCCGAGTCGTAGAGATATTCATTTAGTCCTTATCTCGGTGAATAGTGTTTTTGCGAGATATCGCGGCTTTCGGTATTTCTGGCAGAAGAAGTAAGCCGCTCTCTGTTCGTTCTGGTGGACATTTGGTAGAGGTATCAGACGTCTGATACTATGGGGAGAATAGCGTCTGTGATTCGGTCTTCCGAGTCTTCTGCGGTCCAATTCGAATTTGGATCAAGGTATTAATGTTATATTAATCTATTTAATTTGTAAGTAGATTAAAGTTTTAGAATTCAATTAAGGAGTAGATCTATTTAGGGATTAAGTAGGGTTTTGATGTTAGGGATAAACGGGAGGTGGACACCCTCTGTTTAAGTCAGACGTAAAATTTTTGTTTTACGGTCTTTCCGCTGCTTTGGCCAATTGACGGGTTTTGAACTGTTCGTAACCCTACAGTGGTATCAGAGCACCGGGCTCTCCCGCTAATTGATTTTCTAAAAGTTATAACTTGTGCAAATGAGGTGCATATACTGCACATCGGTTTAATTCTTTGAATTGCAGCTTAAGTCCAAAACCGAAATGAAATGAGATTTTCTCGGTTCGATTTTACCGACTGAGAAAGTTAAATGTGATTTAAGCTTTCTGTATGTTTTATTTAAGTTTTCGTTTTATAACACTTTCAACCGCGTTTGAGTATATCTAAGAATGTGATGAAGCAATAGAGTACCCAAAGTAAGAACTGTTAATCTCCACCCGTAAGAGATAAAGGTTATGACATGAGAGGTGTCTTAGGACTCTTTCGTCTGATCTCTTTTACGTGTCCTGATTAGCTGGCTCAAACAGAGACTTTATCACGTTACCAAATTACTCAGATGTTTTTGAAATGGAAAAATGTAACTCTTTCGCATTTCGAAAACCTTCGGATAAGTAAAGTAAATTAAGGAGTGTGATGAAGCAATAAAGTACTCAAAGTAAGAGCTGTTGCGCGTACGATGAGAAAGAAGGTTCTGTCTAGAAAAAATTAGAACTAATAAGGTTCCCGGTGACCCTGATCTTTCCTGGGAGCCCCTTTCCATAATACGACATCAGGCCCAAATGGGGACTTTGTCACATTACTAATTGCTTTATGGACCGGAAATAATATCTGTTTGCAAAATCATATAAATTGTTCATGTGCTTTTAAACGGTATAAATGAGAACTCTGCATTGCTGCGAGATAAAGAATTAGAAACTGATAAATTATATACCGGACCAAGTATATACGTAAATTGTGATTTACCGAGATATTACGAAATGTATAAATGAGATTTATCACTTTCAAGGAAACGTGAAAGAGCGTGATGTCAAAGATAAATTTGTGAAGGAACTCACGATGATCTTTCTGGCAGACGGTTTTTCACGTATCCGTAAGAGTGTCTTACAATTAGTTTAAAGAAATGACTGCTTAACAAACGTAAGCTTATGAAAGAGGTTTTGATGTTAGAGATAAACGGAAGGTGGACATCATTTGTGGTTTATCTGACATACCTTTTTAGTGAAGCTTGCACCATTAAACATAAAAACAAACGTAAGCTTATGGAAGAGGTTCTGATGCCAAAGATAAACTGGAGGTGGATCCCCTCGGTCATTTATCTGACATAACTTTTAGAATGCTTACGATTTTTATATATATAAACAAACCCACACGAATTAAGTAGTATGTCCTTCCTACTCTATCCTTCTCACACTATTGTTCATCGGTTGACGGTTCTCTACTCAGTAGGCATCGCCTTTTACCTTTAGTGGTCAAGGATTATGTAAGACATAATGAACCAAGTAGAGTGGGGTTACTTACCAATGATTTCCAAAAATGTTTTGGGCTTGGGGCAAAGTCTTCGTTAAAAACATACGATGTTTTAATGAAACCAAGAATCGCAAAGAGTTGTGATTAGCAAGATGGCTTACCTAAAGTAACTAATAGCTGGGTTATGCGTAATAGCTGACTCTTATATTAGTGAAAATAGGGATCTTGGTCCTACTACAAAAGGGAATATAACAATTTGCAGTGAGAGTTTTATTATTTAAATAGAACACAACATGAACAAAGCTAAAATCTTTACTCTTAACGTTGTATAAATATGGCTAAAGAATCGTCATTCTCATTGCGTTCCCTGCTCGAGAAACAAACTCTGAAGTACTAAGATAAGAAAATATGGCTAAAGAATCGTCATTCTCACTCCATAAATTAAGTACTCTGATCTGAATCACTCATAAGTTAAGCACTCGACATTAAGCACTTAGAGTGGTATTCTATGCTTCTTCTTTGTGTTTTTTCATTGATTACAACACTTAAATGAAGTACTAAGATAAAAAATTCTTCTCGTAGCAAGATATAATGCTTTGAGGAGTTTTCTTGAAAGGTTACCACTGATAAATAAAGTACTCGGAGAGAAAATTCTTCTCGTAGTAAGATACGATGCTTTTTGGAGTTTTCTTGAAAGGTTACCACTCATAAATGAAGTACTATGATCAGAAACGCTTCTTATAGTAGGATATGATGCTTTGTTGTGTTTTTTTAATGATTACCACCTGTAAATGAAGTACTCAGATAAGAAACACTTCTCGTAGTAGGATAATATGCTTTGTGATGTTTTCTTTAATGGTTAACACCCATAATTGAAGTACTCTAATCAGAATCACTCATAAGTTAAGTACTCGACATTATGAACTAAGAGTGGTATTCTATGCTTCTCCGTTGTGTTTTATTCACCGTTTACAACACTTAAATGAAGTACACGGAGAAGAAATTCTTCTCGTAGTAAGATATGATGCTTTGTGGAGTTTTCTGGAAAGGTTACCACTCATAAATGAAGTGCTCTTATCAGAACCTATTCTCATAGTAGGATATGAAGTTTTGTGGTGTTTTTTTAATGGTTACCAATTGTAAATAAAGTATTCAGATAACAAACACTTCTCGTAGTAGGATAATAAACTTTGTGATGTTTTCTTTAATGGTTAACATCCATAAATGAAGTACTCTGATCAGAATCACTCATAAGTTAAGTACTGGACATTTGAAACTTAGACTGGTATTCTATGTTTCTTCGTTGTGTTTTTTTCACTATTTACAACACTTAAATGAATAATTGGAGATGAAACTCTTCTCGTAGTTAGATTCGATGATTTGTGGAGTTTTCTTGAAATGTTACCACTCATAAATGAAGTACTCTGATCAGAAACGCTTCTCATAGTAGAATACTTTCTTTAATGGTTACCACCCATAAATGAAGTACCAGAATAAGAAACACTTCTCGTAGTATGATAAGATGTTTTGTGATGTTTTCTTTAATGGTTACCATCCATAAATTAAGTACTCTGATCTGAATTACTCATAAGTTTAGTACTCGACATTAAGCACTTAGGGAGTGTTTGGCACCTCCACTATTCCGGAATAGAGCTCTATTCCGGAATTGGAGAGTGCCAAACGGGTTTTCGAAATCATAGAATAGTGGTAAAATAGGCTATTCCGGTATACCACCATATAGATGGAATAGCGGAATACACTGTTCCGTATGACTAACTAATCAAATTTATTATATTTTAATATTTCATCATTACTATTATTATTATTATTAATATTATTATTATTATTATTATTATTATTATTATTATTATTATTATTATTTATTATTAGTATTATAATATTTCATAATTATTATTATTTTATTATTATTTATGATAATTATTATTATATTATTATATATATTTTATTATTCTTTTTATTTATTATTATTATTATTATTATTTATTTAGTATTATAATATTTCATTATTATTATTATTTATTATTACTGTTATTATTATTTATTATTAGTATTATAATATTTAATCATTATTATTATTTTATTCATTATTATTTATTATTATTATTATTATTATTATTAATTATTACTAGTATTATAATATTTCATCATTATTATTATTATTTTATTATTATTTATGATAATAATTATTATATTATTATTGTTTATTTTTATTATTATTCTTATTTATTATTATTTATTATTAGTATTATTATTATTTATTATTAGTATTATAATATTTCATTATAATTATTATTTTATTATTATTTATGATAATTATTATTATATTATTATTTATGATAATTATTATTATATTATTATATATATTTTATTATTCTTGTTATTTATTATTATTATTATTTATTTAGTATTATAATATTTCATTATTATTATTATTATTTATTCATCATTATTTATTATTATTGTTATTATTATTTATTATTAGTATTAAAATATTTCATCATTATTAATATTTTATTCATTATTATTTATCAGTTAATATTATTTATTATTATTGTTATTTATTATTATTTTTATTATTATTTATTATTAGTATTATAATATTTCATCATTATTATTATTTATGATAATAATTATTATATTATTATTATTTATTTTTATTATTATTCTTACTTATTATTATTTATTATTAGTATTATTATTATTTATTATTAGTATTATAATATTTCATCATTATTATTATTTTATTATTTATGATAATAATTATTATATTATTATTATTATTATTTATTTTTATTATTATTATTATTTATTTTTATTTATTATTAGTAGTATTATTATTATTTTATTAGTATTATAATATTTCATCTTTATTATTATTTATTTTTGTTTTTTATTATTATTATTTATTATTTGTTATTTATTATTATTTTATTAGTATTATAATATTTCATCTTTATTATTATTTATTACTTTTATTATTATTATTATTTATCGTTATTTGTTATTTATTATTATTATTATTAAGATTATAATATTTCACCATTATTATTATTATTTTATTATTACTATTATTTTTTTTTATAATTATAGTCAATTTTATTATTTTTATTTATTTTGTTAAATAATGCATATTATTGTTAATTTATTATATTATTTAGTTTATTATCGTTATCATTATTATATTATATCATAATCATTATTATTATCATAACTATCAATATTTTTACTATTCCAATTGACACTTGCCAAACGACAATTTTTTTCTTCAGAATAGTCAAGAATACCACTCTTCTACCACTCTTCCAAAATCACACTATTCTATTTTTACTATTCTAATTCCACTATTCTGACGCTATTCTTTGATTTGCCAAACGGACCCTTAGAGTGGTATTCTATGCTTCTTCGTTGTGTTTTATTCATTGATTACAACACTTAAATGAATAATCGGAGAGGAAATTCTTCTCGTAGTAAGATACGATGCTTTTTGGAGTTTTCTTGAAAGGTTACCACTCATAAATGAAGTACTATGATCAGAAACGCTTCTTATAGTAGGATATGATGCTTTGTTGTGTTTTTTTAATGATTACTACCCGTAAATGAAGTACTCATATAAGAAATACTTCTGGTAGTAGGATAATATGCTTTGTGATGTTTTCATTAATGGTTAACATCCATAATTGAAGTACTCTAATCAGAATCACTCATATGTTAAGTACTCGACATTATGAACTTAGAGTTGTATTCTATGCATCTCCGTTGTGTTTTATTCACTGTTTACAACACATAAATGAAATACTCGGAGAGAAATTGTTCTCGTAGTAAGATATGATGCTTTGTGGAGTTTTTTGGAAAGGTTACCACTCATAAATGAAGTACTCTGACCAGAAACTCTTCTCATAGTAGGATATGGAGTTTTGTGGTGTTTTTTTAATGGTTACCAATCGTAAATAAAGTATTCAGATAAGAAACACTTCTCGTAGTAGTATAATAAGCTTTGTGAAGTTTTCTTTTGTGGTTAACATCCATAAATGAAGTACTCTGATCAGAATCACTCATAAGTTAAGTACTGGACATTTGGAACTTTGACTGGTATTCTATGCTTCTTCGTTGTGTTTTATTCACAATTTACAACACTCGTAGTAGGATATGATGCTTTGTGGTGCTTTCTTTAATGGTTACCACCCATAAATGAAGTACTCAGATAAGAAACACTTCTCGTAGTATGACAAGATGCTGTGTGATGTTTTCTTTAATGGTTACCATCCATAAATTAAGTACTTTGATCTGAATCACTCATAAGTTAAGTACTCGATATTAAGCACTTAGAGTGGTATTGTATGCTTCTTCGTTGTGTTTTATTCATTGATTACAAAACTTAAATCAAGTACTAAGATTAAAAATTCTTGTCGTAGTAAGATATGATGCTTTGAGGAGTTTTCTTGAAAGGTTACCACTGATAAATAAAGTACTCTTATCTGAAATGCTTCTTAAAGTAGGATATGATGTTTTGTGATGTTTTTTTAATGGGTACCACCTATAAATGAAGTACTCAGATAAGAAACACTTCTCATAGTAGGATAATATGCTTAGTGATGTATTCTTTAATGGTTACCACCATAAATGAAGTACTCTGATTAGAATCACTCATATATTAAGTACTCCGATATGAAGCACTTATAATGATAATCTATGCTTCTTCGTTGTGTTTTATTCACCGTTTACAACACTTAAATGAAGTACTCGGAGAAGAAATTCTTCTCGTAGTAAGATATAATGCTTTGTGGAGTTTTCTTGAATGGTTACCACCCATAAATGAAGTACACGGATAAGAAACACTTCTAGTAGTAGGATAAGATGCATTGTGGTCTTTTGTTGATTGTTTACTGCCTATATAAATGATGTAGTTGGAAATGAGTGGTGTCCTATGCTTATTCGTGGAGTTTTAGTGAATGGTTACCACCCATAAATGAAGTACACGGATAAGAAATACTTCTAGTAGTAGGATAAGATGCATTGTGGTCTTTTGTTGATTGTTTACTGCCTATATAAATGATGTAGTTGGAAATGAGTGGTGTCCTATGCTTATTCGTGGAGTTTTAGTGAATGGTTACCACCATTAAATGAAGTAAACGAAGAAGAAACACTTCTCGTAGTAGGCTATGATATTTTGTGAAGTATTCTTGAAACGTTACCACCATAAATGAAGTACTCTGATCAGCAACACTTCTCATAGAAAGATAAGATGCTTTGTGGTGTTTTCTTGAATAATTACCTCCCATAAATGAAGTAATCAGATCTGGAACACTTCTCATAGTAGGATAAGATGGTTTGTGGTGTTTTCTACAATGATTACCTCCCATAAATGAATTACTCTAATCAGAATCAATCATAAATTATGTACTCAGACATGAAGCACGTAGAGTGGTATCTTATGCTTCTTCATGGAGTTTTAGTGAATGGTTACCATCATTATATGAAGTACTCGAAGATGAAACACTTCTCGTAGTAGGCTATGAGGCTTTCTATAGTATTCTTGAAATGTTACCATCCATAAATACAGTAATCAGATCTGAAACACCTCTCGTAATATGATACGATGCTTATGATGTTTGCTTAATGGTTACCACCATTAAATTAAGTACTCGGACATGAAGCACCTAGAGTGATAATCTATGCTCTTTCGTGGTGTTTAATTGAAATGTTACCCCCAATAACTGAAGTATTGGAAGAACAATCACTTCTCGTAGTTGGCTATGATGCTTTGTGGGTTTTTTTTGAAATGTTACCACTCATAAATGGAGTAAACATATTTGAAACACTTCTAGTAGTAGGGTAAGATGCTTTTTGGTGTTTTTTTAATTGTTACCACCGATAAATGAAGTACTGTAATAAGAATCACACATAAATTAAGAACTCGGTCATGAAGCAATTAGAGTGGTATTCCATATATGCTTCTCTTAGAAGGATAAGATTCTTTGTGGTGTTTTCTTGAAAGGTTAACACCCATAAATGGAGTAATCGGATCTGGAACTCTTCTCGTAGTAGGCTATGACTCTTTGTGTGGTATTCTTGAAACATTATCACCCGTAAACGAAGTAATTCATTTTGAAACACTTCTCGTAGTAGGATAAGATGATTTATGGTGTTTTTTTTTTATGGTTATCACCCGTAAATGAAGTACTCTGATCTGAAACAGTTCTAATAGTAGGATAAGATGCTTTGTGGTGTTTTATTTAATGATTATCACTAATAAATGAAGTACAAAGATAAGAACCACTTCTCATATTTGGATAAGAAGCTTAGTTGTGTTTTCTTGATTGTTTACCGCCCATAAATGTTGTACTCGACATGAAGCACATATAGTGGTATTCTATGCTTCTCATGGTGTTTTAGTGAATGGTCACAACATTTAAGAATGATATGATGTTTGTTGGAGTTTTCTTGGAAGGTTACCACTCATAAATGATGTACTTCGATCAAAAACACTTCTCATAGTAGTATAAAATACTTTTTGGTGTTTTCTTTAATGGTTACCAATCTATGTGCTTCATGTCCGGGTATTTAATTTATGAGTGATTTCTGTCACAGTACTTAATTTGTTGGTGGTAACCATAATAGAAAACACTACAAAGCAACTTATTCTACTACGAGAAGTGTTCCAGATTTGATTACTTCATTTATGGGTGATAACCATTCAAGAAAACACCACAAAACATCTTATCCTTCTATCAGAAATGTTTCTGATCATAGTACTTCATTTATGGGTTGTAACCATAAAACAAAACATCACAAATCATCTTATCCTACTACGAGAAGTGTTTCAGAACGAATTACATCGTTTACGGGTGGTAACGTTTCAAGAAAACCCACAAAGCATCATATCTTTCTACGAGAAGAGTTTCTTCTCCGAGTAAATCATTAAAGTATTGTAACCATTCAATAAACACCACGAAGAAGCATATAATTCCACTCTAAGGGTTTCATGTCTGAGTACTTAATTTATGAGTGATTCTGATCAGAGTACTTCATTTATTGGTGGTAACCATTAAAGAAAACACCACAAAGCACATTATCCTACTACAAGAAGTGTTTCAGATCTGATTACTTCATTTGTGGGTGGTAACATTTTAGGAAAAAAAACCCCACAAATCATCATAGCCTACTACGAGAAGTGTTTGTTCTTCCAATACTTCAGTTAAGGGTGGTAACCTTTCACTAAAACACCAACAAGGAGTATAGATTATCACTCTAGGTGATTTTTGTCTGAATACTTCATTTAACGGTGGAAACCATTAAATAAAACACCACAAAGCATCTTATCCTACTATGAGTAGTGTTTCTGATCAAAGTACTTCATTTGCGAGTTGTAACCTTTCAAAAAAACTCCACAAAGCATCATATCTTTCTACGAGAAAAGTTCCTTCTCCGAGTAATTCATTTAAGTGTTTCAGATCGGATTACTTCATTTATGGGTGGTAACATTTCAGGAGTACTCCACAAAGCCTTATAGCCTACTACGATAATGTTTCTTCTTCGTGTACTCCATTTAATGGTGGTAGCCATTCACTAAAAGCATATAGTACCACTCTAGGTGCTTCATGTTGAGTACTTCATCCATTAAAGAAAATACCACGAAACATCTTATCATATTACAAGAAGTGTTTCAGATCTGATTACTTCATTTATGGGTGGTAATCATTAAAGAAAACACCAGCATCTTATCCTTCTACGAGAAGTGTTTGTTCTTTCAATACTTCAGTTAAGGATGGTAACTTTTCACCAAAACACCACAAAGGAGCATGGATTGCCACTCTAGGTGCTTCATGTCCGAGTTCTGCATTTAACGGTGGTAACCATTAAAGAAAAATACCACAAAGGATCTTATCCTATTACGAAAAATGTTCCAAATCTGATTACTTCATTTATGGATGGTAACCATTAAAGAAAGGGAAATTTGTCTCCATGCCACTAGATAAGTGGCCAATTGTCAAAATGCCACTAGATAACAGAAAATAGCCAAAATGCCATTAAAATTCTTATTACTTTGTCTTTATGCCATTATCTCTAATTTTCCGCAATTAAAAAATTAATTATTTCGAAAATACCAAAAATACCCCTCTCCTTTCTCCATAGCCTCTCCCCATCTCTCTAACATTGCAAGTATAGAATTATTTGGGGTAGATCTTATAGTTTAGAAAACAGAGTAGTACAACCCTCACCGGTGTGCACATCAATTGGGTTATAGAGCACATTTGTGTTGAGTTGACCCACTGAAAACCCACAAAATCCCAAATCAAATACAAAATTCGGAGCTTTTCGAATTGGAAATCAACCATGCGGGCGGATTTGAGCACAATTCAACAGACGCTGACACTAGATGCAGCGGTGGTTCTCTCCCGCTCGATCGAAGAGGCTGCAAGGAGGCAGCATGGACAAAACACACCTCTCCATGTGGTATCATCCCTTCTCTCCTCCCCACCAACATCTTTCGTTGTGCATGCGCCTCCGCTAGCTCTAACTCGCCACATCCTCTCCAGTGCCGGGCTCTCGAGTTGTGCTTCTCTGTCGCCCTCGATCGGCTTCCATCCTCCTCCAGTGTTTTTAGAAGGACATGCTTTTTTGGTATACACTCCGACCATGTTTAGAATGTTCCAAGACGAGCTCATAGCCAGCACCCGCTGGATTATGAGGCGGGTTGAGAAAAATGGGTCGGGTCGCAAGTATGAGGGCCCTCATCTCAGAAAAGAATTTGTATGTTTGGCCGGCTTTTATTAAACCATGAATGAAAATTGAGTAGCTTCTCACGAGACCACACTTCAACATTTCTTAAAATATTGATCTACCTCTTTCAATTTCAATTTCACCGGCTTTCAAAACACAATCCATGTAGGTGGGTGAATCTTTTTCAGAACTCTTCTTTGTTAAGCTCCAGGGAGGGTCAGTCATAAAAGGGAGGCAGAAGGAGCAGCTCACAGCCACCATCTCTTCCAGGCAATGGAGAAAGGAGAAATGAGGGGTACTTTTGGTATTTTTGAAATAATTAATTTTTTAATTGAGAGAAATTAGGAATAATGGCATAAAGACAAAGTAATAAGAATTTTAATGGCATTTTGACTATTTCTTGTTATATAGTGGCATTTTGACAATTGACCACTTATCTAGTGGCATGGAGACAAATTTCCCTTAAAGAAAACACCACAAAACATCTTATCCTTCTATTTGAAGTGTTTCTGATTAGATTACTTCATTTATGGGTGGTAACAATTAAAAAAACACCACAAATCATCTTATCCTACTACGAGAAGTGTTTTAGAACGAATTACTTCGTTTACGGATGGCAACGTTTCAAGAAAACCCTACAAAGCATCATATCTTTCTACGAGAAGAGTTTCTTCTCCGAGTAAAATAGTGTTGTAACCATTCACTAAAACACCACGAAGAAGCATAGAATACCACTCTAAGTGCTTGATGTTTGAGTACTTAATTTATGATTGATTCTGGTCAGAGTCCTTCATTAATGTAACCATTAAAGAAAACACCACAAAGCACCTTATACTACAACAAGAAGTATTTCTTCTTCGAGTACTTCATTTAATGGTTATAACCATTCACTAAAACATCGCGAAGAAGCATAGAATACCACTCTAAGTACTTCATGTCTGAGTACTTAATTTATGAGTGATTTTGATCAGATTCCTTCACTTATGGGTGGTATCCATTAACGAAAACACCCCAAAGCATCTTATACTACAACGAGAAGTGTTTCATATCTAATTACTCCACAAAGCATCATAGCCTACTATGATAAGTGTTTGTTCTTCCAATACTTCAGATAAGGGTGGTAACCTTTCAATAAAACACCAACAAGTAGCATAAATTACCATTATAGGTGCTTCATATCCGATTACTTCATTTAACGGTGGTAACCATTAAAGAAAACACCACAAATCATAGTATCCTATTACTGGAAGTGTTTCAGATCAGATTACTTCACTTATGGGTGGTAACATTTCAAAAATACTCCACAAAGCCTCATAGCCTACTATGAAAAAAAGTGTTTCTTCTTCAAGTACTTCATGTAATGGTGGTAGCCATACTAAAACACCACAAAGAAGCATAGCATACCACCCTATGTGCTTCATGTCCGAGGTACACCACAAAGCTTTTTATCCTACTATGAGAAGTGTTTCGAATCTGTGTGCTTCATTTATGGGTGGTAACCATTACAGAAAACACCATAAAGCATCTTATCCTACTATGAGAAGTGTTTCTGATCAAAGTACTTCATTTATGAGTTGTAACCTTTCAAGAAAACTCCACAAAGCATCATATCTTTTAACTAGAAGAGTTTCTTCTCTAAGTAATTCATTTAATTGTTGTAACCATTCACTAATACGCCAAGAAGAAGCATATAATGTCAATCTAAGTGCTTCATGTCCGAGTACTTCATTTATGAGTGACCTACGAGAAGTGTTTTTCTTCGATTACTTCATTTAGAGATAGTAACCTTTCACTAAAATACCGTGAAGGAGCATAGATTGCCACTCTAGATGCTTTATGTTAGATTACTACATTTAAGGGTGGTAACCATTAAAGAAAATACCACAAAGCATCTTAAAAATAATCCACAAAGCCACATAACCTACTACGAGAAGTGTTTCTTCTTCGAGTATCATATTTAATAGTTATAACCATTCACTAAAACACCAAGAAGAAGCATATGATATCACTCTATGTGCTTCATGTCCGAGTACAACATTTATGGGCGGTAAAGAATCAAGAAAGCATCTTATTCTACTACGAGAAGTGTTTCTTATTTGTGTACTTCATTTATGGGTGCTAGCCATTAAAGAAAACACCACAAAGCATATTATCCTACTATGAGAAGTGTTTTTCACCAAAGTACTTCATTTATGAGTGGTAATCTTTCATGAACACTCCACAAAGCATCATATCTTTCTACGAGAAGAGTTTCTTCTCGGAGTAATTCATTTAAGTGTTGTAACCATTCACTAAAACACCACGAAGATGCATAGAATAGCAGTTTGTGTGCTTCATGTTCGAGCACTAAATTTTTGAGTGATTCTGATCAGAGTACTTCATTTATGGGTGGTAACCATAATAGAAAACACCACAAAGCATCTTATCCTACTACGAGAAGTGTTCCAGATCCGATTATTTCATTTATGGGTGGTAACCAAGAAAACACCACAAAACATCTTATCCTACTACGAGAAGTATTCCAGATTCGATTACTTCATTTATGGGTGGTAACTAATAAAAAAAACACCACAAAACACCTTATCCTTATATCAGAAGTGTTTCTGATCAGAGTAATTCAATTATGGGTGGTAACCATTATAAAAAAAACCACAAATCCTCTTATCCTACTACGAGAAGTGTTTCAGAACGAATTACTTCGTTTACGGGTGCTAACATTTCAAGAAAACCCCACAAAAGCATCATATCTTTCTACAATAAGAGTTTTTTCTCGGAGTAATTCATTTAAGTGTTGTAACCATTCACTAAAACACCACGAAGAACCATAAAATAACACTCTAAGTGCTTCATGTCTGAGTACTTAATTTATGAGTAATTCTGATCAGAGTACTTCATTTATGGGTGGTAACCATTAAAGAAAACACAAAAAAACACCTTACTTCATTTATGGGTGGTTACATTTCCAAAAAAAAAACCCCACAAAGCATCAAAGTCTACTACGATAAGTGTTTGTTCTTCCAGTACATCAGTTAAGGGTGGTAACATTTCACTAAAACTCCAACAAGTAGCCTAGATTACCACTCTAGGTACTTCATGTCCGAGAAATGTTTCATAGTATCCTATTACGAGAAGTATTTCAGATCGGATTACTTCACTTATGGGTGGTAACGTTTGAAAAATACTCCACAAAGAAAAAACCACAAAGCATCTTATCCTATTACGAGAAGTGTTTCAGATCGGATTACTTCATTTATGGGTGGTACGCTTCAAGAATACTCAACCAAGCCTCATACCCTACTATGAGAAGTGTTTCTTCTTCGAGTATTTCATTTAATGGTGGTAATCGTTCACTAAAACAGCACAAAGAAGCATAGGATACCACTCTATGTGCTTAAATTTCCGAGTATATTATTTGTGGGCAGTAAACAATCAAGAAAACACCACAAAGCATCATATCCTACTTGGAGAAGTGTTTCTTATCTATGTACTTTATTTACGGGCGGCAAAAATTAATGAAAAAAAAATTGAAATAAAATGAAAACAAATCAAAGCATCTTATCATACTATGAGAATTGTTTCTGATCAAAGTACTTAATTTATGAGTGGTAATCTTTCAAGAAAACTCCACAAAATATCATATCTTACTACAAGAAGAGTTTCTTCTCTGAGTAATTCATTTAAATGTTGTAACCATTCACTAAAACACCACGAAGAAGCATAGGATACCACTCTATGTGCTTAATGTCCGAGTATTTAATTGAAGAATGATTCTGATCAAAGTATTTCATTTATGGATTGTAACCATTATAGAAAATACCACATAGCATCTTATCCTTCTATGAAAAGTGTTTCTGATCAGAGTACTTTGTTTATGGGTGATAACCATTAAGAAAACACCACAAATCATCTTATCCTACTACGTGAAGTGTTTCAGAACGAATTACTTCGTTTACGAGTGGTAACGTTTCAAGAAAACCACACAATGCATTATATCTTTCTACGAGAAGAGTTTCTTCTCCGAGTAATTCATTTAAGTGTTGTAATCATTTACTAAAACACCACGAAGAAGCATAGAATATCACTCTAAATGCTTCATGTCTAAGTACTTAATTTATGAGTGATTCTGATCAGAGTACTTCATTTATGGGTGGTAACCATTAAAGAAAACACCTCAAAGCACCTTATCCTACTACAAGAAGTGTTTCAGATCTGATTACTTCATTTGTAGTTGGTAACGTTTCAAGAAAAAATCTCACAAAGCATCATAGCCTACTATTGTAAGTGTTTTTTCTTCTAATACTTCATTTAACATTGGTAATCATTAAATAAAATAATCATTAAATGAAGTACTCGGAGAAGAACTTGGGATGCAAAGGGACTAGTAGATGGTCTAACTACCCCATTTTCAACAGTTTATCCATGATTTTATCCAATTCGACTTTCTAAATGTAAGAGTACCTATAAGGTCCCAGATTCACAGGTTTGACATCGGGAATTAAGTTAATTTGGTGATCTATTGCCCTTGGAGGTGGCAGTGCACCCTTATCCTCAAATACATCTTAAAATTGTGATAGAACCTCTTGTAAATCAGAAGGAAGTGGAGGACAAGAATCAACTGTGGTGTTACACATTCAAATATGTTCCAACATGTGACACCCCGAAAATTACCGTCCAGCGGGGGTGCTCAAATCCATAGTATCTTTACAGCACATGTCCAGACTTGTCAACCTACGTCGTCAAAAGAACAGAAAACAACAGAAACAAAACAGAGTCAGCTATAAAGCTCAGTAATCGGTTATTTTACGACGCGCTTCTCCTTAACAGGTTTTACCAGTAATTCAAGGTAATATTTCAGAATCACATGTAAATACTCTCATACACAAACGAATATCAAATAACAGACAGAAGAAATGAGTGTAACATGTTCGACTTTACATGGTATCTACAGGTACTATCAAATCAAACTATACTAATCTTGGTCTGGTATTTCGGTTCAGATTCATATCACATAGCAATTCACATAACTTCGAGACATTTTCTATTTTAAGCAAACACATGTCAAATCATTGACCAAACATCATCGTTAGGCCCAAAGAAGTAATATAATCCCCTATCCCAACCGGTACTGAGCACAAAAGGGGACAGTTTCTATATGCGCATAAAGATCCTGTTTTGCGAAGTCAGGTTGCGATCATCGGCCTTCGTATATTACCTTTACAAATCAAGTACAGTCAGACCCACAATGTATTATGTGGCATCATATCAAATCCATTTCCAAAATTTCAATTACGGAGAACAGTCAATACGGTTAACCATTCAAATAATGCAGTTCAACAAATGCAATGGAACCGAATATCAAAATGCATAATAAAATATATATGAAACAATCACAATCCATTTCAAGACAAATCACGCATAATTCAATCCACAATTTCAATCTGAATCACACATTCGGATCAGATAGTCAGAAATCAAATACAAGTTATGAGAAGTCCGATTACCTGGTCAGAAGACAATTCAAACCGTCAAATCAAATTTCCCTGAACTTGAAACAGCTATGTCGTATCGTTGGAAATCCAATCGGAGAAGCCTACCAAATCATCAACGGATATTCAAAAATTCATTCCTTATATTTTTTTTTCTATTTTCTACTCTTTTTTTTTTTTCCGGTTTTCTCTTCCTATATGTTTTTCATTTTCTTCTTTTTTTTTTCCTTTCCTTTTCTTTTTGTTCTCCCGTCTTAATTAAAGGGGATGAAAATGGGAGTAAGATCTGTCAATGGGATAAAAAATCACTTCACATGTGACGCATGGCACATATGCCACGTCTAACTTTTCCCTTTTTTTTTTTGAAATCCATTTTACAGTTTAAACCTTATACATCTTTAATTTACAAGTTGGTCCAATAACACATACTAAAATATATTAAAATAATTTTGAGATGTTACATTTCCTCTCCACTAAAAAAAAAATTCGTCCTCGAAATTTGAATATGAAATGAGATATTACAAAAATAGAAATTAGGACGTTAATTCATCTCTAGCTGCAAGATATTAAAGTTATAATTTGACATTAGACATGAGTCACACATGATAGATTGATTAACTAAAAATGACATTTTGATTTTATTCTCAATTGGTCAGCATAGTCATGAAGTTCATCTCTTTAATTTGCTCCTTTCATGTCCAAACACTAAGCAACTCTAAGAGCTAGGATGAAAAATTAAACCTCGATTAGGAACAGGTTAAGAATTAATTGATCATCAGAAAATCGGTCAGCAGACAATACCCTCTTGAAACACCTTCAATTATTAATTTGGGACTGTAATAAAGCTAGAAATAAGCTTAACTTGACATTAACCAAAAATTTAATTTCAAATTTATTTATTGAGAAAGTACAAGTCTCTATAAACAGACAATTGATTATTAACAGATAGCACTAATTGAATTAGTGTATCAAACAAAATCTCTCTATAGTAGAATTATATCAGACAAACTTTTATATCTATATAAGAATATACTGAAGATGGATACCACAATCAGAGAAAATAGCCAGGGGTTCAATGATTCAATAAGATCTTGTATGACACCAACGAATCAGTTTTCGACCGTATAAGCCAGCAAGTTATTCTTGAATACTCTACTTATAATACAATATCAACTTGATTTACAACAGTTGTGGTAATGACACAAAGATATCCCAAAATTCACAACAATTAAAACAAGCAACTACTCATCCCATATGTCTCAGTCAAGAAGAGTCGAAAGAGTACTACCAGATTAGCACGGACACTATACCTGCACTAACGCCAGATGAACAATACTGACACTAGTTTGTTTCAATATATTGTGTTTGAAGTTTGTTCCAAAATGAAGAGAAGGAAATAATCTGCTTCAACTAGAATATTGGCTCAATTTACAAAGGATAAATTAACTTGAACAGCTAAAACAAGAAGTTTGCTCATAACAAACAGATCAAAAAAGTACTTTGACTATACATGCTCCACAAGTTGGAAAATAAGAAACTGACTCAGCAACAACAGGGAACTGAACTTACTGGCTTACAACAAAAATTCAATCAAAACGGTATATTAAAGACAAGTTACTGTAAAATGGAATCGATTGACACAAATAACAAATGAAATGCCAATAAGTATTGGGTAAATGTAATTATCCCAATGCAGAATAGCACAAGGGAACTAACCACAATTTATATTAGCTGAAAAACAATAATCCAGTCATGAGCAAATCAAGCTGCTCTAACTTATATCCAAGCGCTAGAGGTTATGGATCACCACTGAACAATAGAATTCTACCATCTCAGAAAATAATTCAAGATTAGCAAACAAGGCATTGATTTGGAAAGCAATACATCAGGAATATCAAGTTTATCGTAAAGGATTATCATTCAATAAACTTTTATAGAACAAATTGTATGATTACAAATATGCGGAAGACTTTCTAATGTTACTCCATGAAATGTAGCACCTGGTGCCCCTATATGATTCTATTAATTTGCTTCAAATCCACACAGATAACATGGACAGAGTTGAAGTCCAATTAACAATTTGGAACTTGTCTTGCATACAACATAGATATTAAAAGTATTTCACGGTCCATTCCAACTGTCGGAGACAAATTGCTCTAATTATAAAGCATGATTCAAATGAAAATGATAACGATCGAATACATGATTTATTCCAACGATATTTATCAAGACTAAGATTAATTACGGATAAAAATTCAATACGAATCAAGATCAAATTATGGACCAACACAAAGGTCGGAGGAACATAATGCTCTAATCTCACAATTACCAACCAATTATCATCCTATTAGAGTCAAAATAGAATATGAGTCGAGATCAAATTTGAGTACACGTCAAGATCGAAACGACAAAGATATCTTATCAAAATGAAGATCGAATGTAAGTCAAGAAAAAATATGGATCATAATTGAATACGATCAAGTATGGACCCATACACAGCCCCGAAGAACATAATGCTCTGATACCACTTTGTGACACCCCGAAAATTACCGACCAGCGGGGGTGCTCAAATTCATACTATCTTCACAGCACATGTCCAGACTTGTCAACCTACGTCATCAAAAGAACAGAAAACAACATAAACAAAACAGAGTCAGCTATAAAGCTCAATAATCGGTTATTTTACGACGCGCTTCTCCTTAACAGGTTTTACCAGTAATTCAAGGTAATATTTCAGAATCACATGTAAATACTCTCATACACAAACGAATATCAAATAACAGACAGAAGAAATGAGTGTAACATGTTCGACTTTACATGGTATATACAGGTACTATCAAATCAAACTATACTAATCTTGGTCTGGTATTTCGGTTCAGATTCATATCACATAGCAATTCACATAACTTCGAGACATTTTCTATTTTAAGCAAACACATGTCAAATCATTGACCAAACGTCATCGTTAGGCCCAAAGAAGTAATATAATCCCCTATCCCAACCGGTACTGAGCACAGAAGGGGACAGTTTCTATATGCGCATAAAGATCCTGTTTTGCGAAGTCAGGTTGCGATCATCGGCCTTCGTATATTACCTTTACAAATCCAGTACAGTCAGACCCACAGTGTATTATGTGGCATCATATCAAATCCATTTCCAAAATTTCAATTACGGAGAACAGTCAATACGGTTAACCATTCAAATAAAGCAGTTCAACAAATGCAATGGAACCGAATATCAAAATGCATAATAAAATATATATGAAACAATCACAATCCATTTCAAGACAAATCACGCACAATTCAATCCACAATTTCAATCTGAATCACACATTCGGATCAGATAGTCAGAAATCAAATACAAGTTAAGGAGAAGTCTGATTACCTGGTCAGAAGACAATTCAAACCGTCAAATCAAATTTCCCTGAACTTAAAACAACTATGTCGTATCGTTGAAAATCCAATCGAAGAAGCCTACCAAATCATCAACGGATATTCAAAAATTCATTCCTTATATTTTTCTTTCTATTTTCTACTCTCTTTTTTTTCCGGTTTTCTCTTCCTATATGTTTTTCATTTTCTTTTTTTTTCCTTTCCTTTTCTTTTTTTTCTCCCGTCTTAATTAAAGGGGATGAGAATGGGAGTAAGATATGTCAATGGGATAAAAAAATCACTTCACATGTGACGCGTGGCACATATGCCACGTCTAACTTTTCCCTTTTTTTTTTTGAAATCCATTTTACAGTTTAAACCTTATACATCTTTAATTTACAAGTTGATCCAATAACACATACTAAAATATATTAAAATAATTTTGGGATGTTACACAACATGACTTCACTGCCAGCATGTATTTCCTTATGGAAATTTTCTCCCTTACACAAAGTAATGTGAGCCTCTTCTTTTTGAACTTATAGCCTTACTGGTGTACCATGTTAGATTAAACTTTTCTTTTGTTTGACAATTTGCAAAACAAATCAGTATTTACCTTGCACAATTGAGTTTTGGCGAGTTGCAAATTTATACATATACACTATGATGATGCAAAGGTTCAAACATGCATGTACAAGTCAAGACGATCTGTTTGATATCAAGAGGAAGCAACTTAGGTAAAAACAGAGGCTTGGCAGAGCCATGCTTATGGTAACACATGAAGGACCCGTCACAATGGGGTTCCTCACCCGCCACAATGAGTCCTCACCTGCCATAATGGGTTCCTCACCCGTCACAACGGGTTGCCAACCCGTCATAATGGGTTCCCCGCGCGTCATAATGGTTTCTTGTCTAGGAGGGTACAGAAGTCAACCAGAGATGCATTGAAGGGCATTTTGAGAAAGGCACCAACCTATTACAATGAGTTCTATAACGGGTTCAGTATAAATTCTATAACGAAAGCAGTGCAAACCAAGATTTCAAGACTTGAAGATGTGCCCAACCTATATATACCTTGGGGATTCGAACCAGATTAATCAAGAAAGTCATCCCCAAGTTTCCAAGCATACACTTGAGCACCAGAAATAAGCACAAGAGCCTTCTCCTTCAGCATCCACACCTTGTGAGTGTATAGGATAGCTAACTCTCTAATTGTCAATCTGAGAGATCAACTTGTTGTTGTTTAGTTTGGTGAACTACATTGTGTTGTCAAGTAGTTCATCCCCATCATTTATTGTGTTGTCAATCGGACACGTTTACCTTGTAGAGCGGTGTAGCCCCTTGCATAGAATTAGAAATCTAAGATTGGTTGTCTTGTAGAGAAACCAAAGATAGGTTATGTAATTGTAATATCACTTGTGGTTTAGTTGAATCGATCCCGGAAGATATTTTGGATCTGGGGGTCTCGTGGATGTAGGCCTAGTTTGTAGGCTGAACTATGTTACATAGCATGTTCTCTTGCTCTCTCTCGATCTCTTGCTCTTTACTCTCTCCTTTTATTATCTTTGAACTTTATTGATTGAATTGCTCAATTTCTATTAGTACTTGATTGATTGATTTTAGCTAGGTGATTAAGGTCCAAAAGTTTGAATTGTAATTGACAAAATGCTTCTGCACTAGCACTTCACCTTATGATCTCATTCTAATAATTGGTATCAGAGCACAAAGGTTCATACCTAGCTAGTTAGCCAAATCTTGATAGTAATGTCCTTGTCTTGTGAAAAGTGACACAATTAAAGTTTGTGAAAGAACCACCAATCTTTGGGGTAGGATGTAAGAATTTCTCTTTTTGGAAGAGATGTATGGTAAACTACCTTAGTCTACTTGAGCTTTGGAAAGTTGTATGATGGTTGGACATCTAAGTATGAAACTGATGATATTACCCTAACCAAAAAGTCTAAAGACCTAAAATACTCAAATGATAATGCCATGAACATTATACTTAGCTCAATTCATGAGACCATTGCATTATCTTTTACGGATTCCACAAATGCTAAAGAAATTTGGAATGCCTTAGTACTTAGATACGAGTGCAATGAACACATGAAAAAGACTCGTAAAGTTGGTTTAGCAACAAAGTTAGAAAACATGAAGTTTGGAGAAAATGAGTCTTTTGAAAATCTCTATTTTAGACTAGTATCCTTGAGAAATAAATTTGTAGAGGTAGGCTCTAATATTAGTGATGATGATTTTGTAGGAAGCTTCTACGAATGGTGTCGAGGAAACTGAGATAGGATGGCGTTGTAAGCTCAGTCGAGACTCTACAAGCAAAAGGCCTTACTTACCAACCTGAGGAGGTATATGCACAACTATGCTCTCATGAGGAGAATCACAAGAAAGTGAAGTGCTCAACCTCTACCAAAACCTTGACCTTACCCGCACAATCTTCATACAACATCACCTACAAGTTCGAATCAAGTGAAGATATATACCAAAACCTCTATCAAGTATTCTCAAAGGACTAAGATATTCTCACCAAGCTTATTAAAGGAGACATAGACTTTGAAAGAAAAGTTAATGAGGAGAGGATAGTCCAAGGCAAGAAGGTAGTTTGCCTAATATGCAATAAAGAAGACCATAGCATCCAAAATTGCTATTTCATCTTTCCTCAAAAGAGAACCACAAGAAGGACGTTTCAAGAAAAGTTACAAGAAAGCAATGCAAGCTACTTGGTTGAATCTGAAAAGAGAGAAGATGAGGAAGAAGAAATTAACCTCGGAGGAGGTGAAGTAGAGAATAAATCAGCCTTGTTGTAAAGAGACAAATGACTTGCATGGAGATAGCTCTTGAAGTCATTAAGGAGCAAGGCATGATGGATCTGGAGAAACTTCGTATCATAAAGAGATTGGCTCAAGCTAAAGATGATGCATATGCCAAAGAACAAGAAGAAGCCTCAAGGAGACTTGAGATGCCGTCATGCATCCCAAGGATGGACACCTCAAAGTTGATTGAGAAGCCCTCGAGTCCTCCAATTTCGAAAATGATGGAGAAGCCATTGACACTTCCAAAGATGGATGTTCCAAAGCAAATTGAGAAGCCTTTGAGTCTTGCAAAAGTAGAGCTTGTGCACAAGAGAAGATAGCTCAAACAAAGGCAAAGATTACAAGTGCTCAAGATATGAAGGCCCCTAGCCGAGCTAAAACGATAGTATTTGACCTGTCTAAATTTCATGATGATTCTTGTGATGAGTCTTGCGATGAGTCTTATGAGTTGGATAAAGATCAAGAGTCTTTTAATGTGACTAAGCTTAAAGAGTCCAAAAAGCCAATGGATGTTAAATATGCTAGTTATATTAAATCTAAGATTGAATTGATAAGAAAATATGGTTAAAGATCTTGAGATCAAAGTCAATTTAGATAGAGAAAAGAAAATAAAAGAATCACATTCTTGGGCTTCTAAATTTGTTAAGTTTGTTAAGGCATCAAACCATGACACTAAAATTGACTTTGACAAGATGTATATTGGTCAAGGTCCACATGACAAAATCGGTCTTGAATTTGTAAAGGAACAACCTTCTAAAATAGAAAAGCAACATAAGCCAAATGACAAATCTATTCAAGCTAAAAATCATGCCTATATGTATAACTAGAGATACACTAAGAAACCAAGTTCACTAAACCTAATTCTGAAAAGATGGTAAATAAACCTAGAGTTAGAAATGATTATAGGATTACCAACCAACATGGAGCTCAACCACCAAAGCTTTATGTTAAGAATAGATATGGTAGATTCCATTTGTTACATGATAATAAGAAAATTGGTAACATTTTTCAAAGAAAAAGGTTTAATGGTGCTTTTCAACCAAGACATAATTCTAGAAATGTGCAAAATGATTATAAAAATTTTAGTAGCAATTATCAAAGACAGAGATACAACAATGTCTACCAATCAAACTATCATCATAGAAACAAAATAAATAATTTTCATAATAAATATAGATAAATGGTGAGTTATTGGAGACCAATAAACAAAAATGACTATATGATCATAGCAATATTAACTACAAATCTATCTTTTGTTCATCTTGTTCGAATTTTGGACATCAAGAATGTCTTTGTTGTATTAGAATGGTAAGAGTATAGTTTCATTTGATGTGCCTAACACAACTGGAAACCAATTGTCTAGAGAGTCACAAGACTCCCCCAGTTTGATTTTCTATTGAGTATTATGTTGATGGGGAGTCATGTAGCAAGATGTATGATTTAATGTCCATTTGATTGAATCATATGTTTTGTGAAACTTATTTGATCTTTTTATCTAAATTATAACTCATTTTGAGCATTTGCATGAGTTCAAAACACAATTTGACAACTAAACTGATCCCTTATAATACCATAGACCAAATTGGAAACATAGCAGCAAATTATTTTAGAAATAAAATTGAAAAATGTTGCTGCATTATGAAACCTGTTACAATGGGTTGGAAACACGTCATAACGGCTGGAAACCCATTATAACAGGTCTGAACTTCAAAAAAACTAGTTGTTGGAGCTTTGAATGTTGGTTGTGTTACAGAAAGGGGAGAGAGACTCGTTACAACGGCTGTGAATCTGTTTTAACGGATGGCAAACCTGTTGTAACGAGTTGCTGTAATGGGAAGGTTCTGAATGTTATTTAAAACCCTTATTCTTCTCCAAGTGATTCTATTATTGCATAAACATAATTTAGACCCTTGAAGTTCTCTTTGCTAAAATTCTAGCCTCAAATTTCCTTAAATTTCTCCTAATTTCTCAAGAGCTCAAGCAAATTTTCAAGAGATCAAGTCATCTTCCTTCAAGAATTCACCAAGATCACTATGCTTCTCGTAAGTTTACTCTTGGTGCTCACATCTCTCATGGCACCTCCAAAATTATCCTTTGTTAGTAGTAAGAAAAGAAAGGAGGTGGAAAAAAACATTAGAAAAGGAAAGGAATGAGAGGGCCATGGCTCAAAGGGATAACATACCCTCTCTTACATACCAACATGATACCGATACTAGTTTCAACCCGATTACAAATCCTACACCTCCACCATCAAATTCGGGACAAAACCCATTTTCTTCCCAAATAGCACAAAACCCCTCTTCCTCCCAACCGACACATGAAAGAACCTTTAATCCTTGGGCCAACTCCTCCCAAAATCGGATTTTGTACCGATCGGCCCTAGAATTTTCTACCTTTAATAGTACTTATAAAACTAGACCTGTTTCGGATGCCTTTAACTTTGTTATAAATGAGGGTAATCAAATGAGTGAATGAGAATATAACCAATAGGTTCAAACGATTGATTTTTGGACATGAATACCTTTAATTGAAATGAACCAAAGATTTGCCCTAAGTCCTGAAAGGTAAGGAATCATTCAAAATTCCCACTTATTTTTATGGTAAAGAAATTCTAATCAATGCCCAAACCTTAGCCAAAATGTTTGGGATTATTGAACATGGTGAGGAGGTAGATGTTTACCATAAGTGGCCACAACATGAGGATTCATTTATGTTAGATTAAACTCTTCACTTGTTTGACAATTTGCAAAATAAATAAGTACTAACCTCGCACAATTGAGTTTTGGTAAGTTGTAGGTTTATATAGGTACATTCTGATGATGCAAAGGCTCAAACATGCATGTACAAGTCATGACGATCACATTGATATCAAGAGCAAGCAACTTAGACATAAACAAAGCTCTGACAGAGCCATGCGTTGCCATAACGCATGGAAAACCCATCACAACGGGTCCCCTGCCCGTCATAACGGGTTGCCCACCCGTCAAAACGACTCACCAATTTATTATAACAGATTGAAGAGGAGAAGGGCTAAAGACATGAGAGTTCTACATGTTTGGCAGAGATATGTGTTATCATAATGCATCCCAAACCCATTATAACGGGCTGCCAACCCGTCACAACTGGTTCTCCACCCGTCAAAATGGGTTCCAATTCAGGAGGGCCTGAAAGTCAGTCAGCCAAGCATTGAATGGCATTTTTGGAAAGGCTCCAACCCGTTACAATGGAATCTGTAACGAGTTGGCTGTTTTATGTAACCCAAGAGGAGCAGACCAAAAATTCAAGACTTCAAAATGTGTCCTGCCTATATATACCTTGGGGATGCAAACCAGAAGCATCAAGAAAGCCTTCCCCAATCTTCCAAACATACAATTGAGCACCAGAAAGAGCACAATAGCCTTCTCCTTTAGCATCCTGATCTAGAGAGTGATATGATAGCCAAATTGTTTAAATGTTGATCCGAGAACACTTAGTTGTTGATTTTTTTGGTTAACTACATTGTGTAGTCAAGTCGTTCATCCTCGTCTTTGATTGTTGTCAATCGGACACGTTTATCTTGTAGAGCGATGTAGCCTCTTGCATAGGTTTAGGAATCTAAGATTGGTTGTCTTGTTGAGAAGAAACCAAAGATAGATTTCGCAATTGTAAGAACACTTGTGATCAAGTAAATCGGTTCCGAAATAAAGTTTTGGTTCGGGGAATCACATGGACGTAGGCCTAGTTTGTTTGTAAACTGAATCCTGTTACATAGCATGTTTGTGTTCTCTTGATCTCTCTTGCTCTTTACTATCTCTTTTTACTATCTTTACACTTTATTTTTTTATTTGCTCAACTGCTATTAGTATTTGCTTGATTGTGATTTTAGCTAGGTGATAAGGTCCAAAAGTTTGAGTTGTAATTGTTAAAAAATGCTTCCCACACTAGCACTTGACCTTGGAACCCATTCTAACAATTGGTATCAAAGCCTAAAGGTTCATATCTAGCTAATTTGACCATCATGAGTTCAAACGCAAGTATGATTGAACCTCCAAAGCTTATGCGAAATGAAAATTTCCAATCTTGAAAAAAGGCGATGCAAGAATACTTAGGTGGAAATGATCTTTTATACACTCTTGATAAGGAAATCTTTTATGCTATTAAAGATTCACCATCTAGGACTTTAAATAGTAGTTATGTTTCTTACCTCATATTGAATTATAGCTACGTCATCATCTTACAAGTAAGAAACGGTATATCTAAACTCAAGTAGCTTAGATATTAGGTCTATGTCCAAGAATAAAAAACCATTTTATGACGACCAAACTACCTATAATGAATATGAGTTAAGAGTTAAGTATGATAAAGCAAGAATAAGTTTGGATAAGAATGATGAAGAAATCAATGTGCTTTTAAAAAAAATGTGATTTGGAGTCAAAATTGAATCATCTTGAGTCTAAATGTGAAGGCACAAATGTATCAAAAATTGATTCTGCAAATGTTGAAACTTGTGCGCCAACTATAATAAATCAAAAGGCAAAACAATCCAAGACAAAGAATCATCATCTTGCTTTTAGATATGATAAAAAGTTCTTCTCCAACAAATGATTCAAACTTAGAAACAATGATAACTTGGGTACTAGTATATTAGTTAAGAAGGTTAAACCTTTAAACAAGCTTATGCCAATTCAAAAGTTTTATTACAACAAATCTAAGGTTAACACCTCTAGAGGGCTTTATTACAAGAAACCTAGGTTAGAAGCGATTAAAATGCATTATCACAAGAAAGCTTATTTTGAATACAAAGATAAGACTCCCTATTTTTGCACAAAAAGAATATCTTGGATATCAAATGATTCAAATCTTGTTTGTAATTATTGTAACCACCATGACCATATGACCTTTGAATGTCCTTTCAAAAGAAACAAACATAAATTTTATATTTGGGTTCCTAAATCTCTCAATTGAATTTGTTTAACCTTGAGTATTTCAATAAGTAGACCCTAAAAAGAATTTTCAAATTAGTAATCATATATATTTTTCAAAAACACATAGGTATGTTTGGCCTCATCAAGGGATATTATTGGATTATAGATAGTGATTGCTCACATCACATGACGAGCAATAAATTTGTGTTTAAGAATCTTAAGCCATTTGATGGAGGTCAAGTCACCTTTGGAAGTAACGAACGTGAGAGTAAAATCATTAGAATTGGTTCCATTCGTATTGTGCATGTGGCAATTGATAATATTTATCTAGTTGATGGTTTAAATTTCAACTTGTCGAGTGTGAGTAAGTTGTGTGCTATCGATTTTCATCTTAGTTTTAATGACCAAGAATGTTCATTATACCATAACCACACCAATGAGTTAGTCTAGTAAGAGAACCATAATGTCTATTACATTCACATCAACCATTTTATCATGGTGAACTTTGTCTAAATGCAATCAATTCGGACTCATGGTTATGGCATTGAAGATTAGGTCATACTCATTCAATTCTATTAAGAAACTAGTCAATCTTGAGTTAGTACGTGGTTTACCAATTTCTAAGATAAATGTTGATAACATGTGATATGCTTGTATGAAAGACAAACTAACAAATACTAGTTTAAACCTAAAGACCAGATCTCAAACAAAAGACCCTTGGAACTCATTCACATGGAATTGTTTGGACCGATTAACATACCTAGCATAACCAAGAAAATATATGTATTTGTCATTGTTGATGACTTTAGTAGGTATAGTTGGGTCAACTTTTTGAGATACCAAGAAGAGGTTTGTGAATACTTTATTGACTTTGTTCATAAGTAGAAAATCAAAGAGAGGTAAAGATAGTCTCCATTTGGAGTGATCAAGATGGTGAATTTTAAATTCAAGATTTTACGAATTTTGCTCTAGAAATGGTTATAAGCTATAAGCATGAGTTCTCCGTTGTCGGCGCCATTCCCCACGCCTGGCTTGCTCTCAAATCTTTGAATGAGGGAGGAGGCATCTTATTGGATAAAGAGGACAGGTCGCCCCGAACGCTCGTGGTTTGTCTAGGTAGACTTGGGTGCACGCAGCCGTTTAGGATTTTGTTTATTTTATTAACCAATGAGGTCCTGGGGTTCTATGTCCTGGTCAAGCAAGCTCTTGCCATTATTTACATGAGGGATTATCTCAATCCTCAATACTTATGATTCTTGAGCAATGTAGGGCACACTGAATGACATCTTTTTAAAATGACTTAATTTGGGAGTGACGTCTTGATTATTAAGTCAATTTGAAGTGTTACTAACTAAGATTTGATTTCATCTTTGCTCCAATCCTTTTTATTTTTTACTTGTAAAACACGTTTCATTTAATGAGAACATGTTATTTAAGGTACTTTGTTCTTTTGAAAGAGAGAGAGGTCATTTAAGGACTTTCAAACACTCTTTCTCAACACCTGCGTAGAAGAAGTCGAGAGACGGCTACTAGTAGAAGCAACGACAAAGTCTAACTGACACTTTCTAAATATATCCAAAAATATTTCCCAGCTTTCAATAAGAAGACTGAAGCTATCAAAGGAGAAAGGATGGTTGCATACCTGAGACCATGTTGGAAGTAGCATGGGGGAATTGCGAGATAATCAAACCCTGTATAGCATACCGAAGACTAGAATCAGGGAATCAACACCTTGACACCTGCATAGAAGAAGTTGGGAGATGGCTACCAGTAGGAATAACAATAAGATGCAATAAATATTTCCCGAAAATACCCAAAAATATTTCCCATCTTTCAATCAAAGTAGTTGTTCCAGACCGAAGCTACTTAAGGAGAAAGGATGATCGTGTATCTGTGACTAGGTTGGAAGTAACAATTTCAATATGCAGATAATGTTCAACAGTTTGGATCCGTCGTTGGAATTTTTAAATTAGAGATACGATGTGGAAGGGATTTGGTGCTCCATGGAGCACCCTAACCTATCTCCAGTATTTATATCTTGAAAGTGTTTATTTCAATGAATTACAGATCGAAATTTTTTAAGTAATAAATTAATATATAGAATTAAATATATAAGAAAATGTTACCTACAATTTTAAAAATGCTATCCTCGCAACTCTTGGTGGCGAGTTTACCGAATTTTTTTGTATTTTTCGACGATTAAAAAAACGGATAAAGGTTAAACTCACAAGTGCCAATAACGAGTTTAGCTTTTTTGCATTTCCAAATCTTATACTCGGCACTGGCGAGTAGAGATTGAGCATAAATTTTACAATTTAAAAAAATTCAAATACGCATAAATTTCCAAATACACATAAAATTTCAAATACGCCATTATGGTTCGAGCATGTTCAATACAAATTTAATAAATGTTACATAAATAATTCCTACAACAATAAAACTAATTCCTTCGACGAAGACTATTGAGAAATCCAGGTGCACGACCACTGAATGATCAGTCTTGACTGGTTCCTACGAAAGATGCATGACAAATATGATAGTCAGAAATATATAATCGTTCAAAGTTTATGATAGTTATAATTAAGAACGAAAAAAATACATACCTGCTTGTTGGTTTGATTGAGGATGTTAGCTTGTGGTATGGTTGACGATACCGCAAATTTCAAAGTGTCTCTGTCCAAGTCTACACTCATGACATCCATTGTCATGTTGTACCGCTTGGATTTTCTCCTGCCTCTTTTCACCAATGTACGATCTGGTACTATCATGTCACCTCTGTAGGATGGTCAATCCTCATGTCCATCAAAAATCCTAAAACAACCCTCCCATGTGGCCATCAACGTAACCACATTATACAATGGATCAATGAACTCATTTGGATCAAGATTACGGTAAGCACATACTATAAGTACGTGAGAACATGCAATGCATATATTTTGTGGTTTGCGACACTTGCATTTGGGTTGTTCATCCTGCTTGATTGTACAAGCATAAATTCAATTTTGGTAGCCCATCCTTGGTGACACGCTCATTTTTGTTAATTACCTCATGCAAACATGCATCTACATCAACTACTACCACCTCATGTCGCTCCGTCTTTTCTGCTCATCTTTCAAGTATGTGGGACACTCTATTGGAAAATATTTGGTTCTGATTTGCCAACTCTCTGGCCAACAACTTTTTTTGTTGAACCACTCCAGAAGCTCGTAGTATGTTGCGATTACCATGGCACATACTGATCTCCTATGAGCTTCTTTAAACACATTGTGAAGTGATTCTGAATCGTTACTGATCATTACCTCCCATCTTTGTCCCTTATCATGACACATGGATCACGCATCAGGATGACATACCTCATAACGAGTTTAGGTAAAACTAATAATTGGTGAATTTAATGTCTGGGCGGGAAATTAATTGGTGCATTTAAAACCAATAATTGGTGCCATCTATATTCGTCAGTGCCAATGACGAGTATAAAATTTGGAAATGCAAAAAAAAACTAAACTCGCTACTGACACTTGCGAGTTTAATCTTTATCCGTTTTTTTTAATCGTAGGAAAATACAAAAAAAATTTGATAAACTCGCCACAAAGAATTGCGATGATAGCATTTTTAAAATTATAAGTAACATTTTCTTATATATTTAATTTTATATATTATTTTTATTACTTAAAAAAAATTCGGAATTACAGACGTACCCGAAAATTCGTTTCATAGATTGGTCAAGAAAACCTCTTCACAAAAAATTGTAAAGATTTCATCATCTCAACGCCAATTACAGTAAAACAATGTTTGGACCTTCACATGCTTTACATTTAATTTATTTTATATTTGGTATAAACCTTCACATGCTTTACTTAACCCACTTCGAAAAAAGAACAACTCACTTCCACAGTGAAGAGCAAACTTTAATTACAACCTTGTAACCGTGTAACAAGTCACTTCCCTGCAAATAAATGCAATTGCACTTTGCATAGTGACTTGTTACAGAATGCACACGAAAAACACAGATGCAAATAGGGAACAGAGAATTGCAGTTTTCTCGTAAATGGTGCGAGAGTAGGTAAAAGCGTGAATAAAGGCAAGTTGAAATTCCTAATGTTAACCCTACATATTTGGCACATTGCAAAGGAGACAAAGAGCCAAGACAGGTTGCACAAAAAATTGAACACTTGTACAGCGAGAATTTCGGACAATTTATTATACCCGACAAAAGCAATAATCGGAATTTTAACTACTCTAGCGTGCATGTGAACCATCTCGATATGGGACGAAATTCCTAATTTCACAATGACGCATTATATGTAACACTTGGTGTGGCATGTTGCTGTCTAGAAAAATTAAGTAGAATAACTTTTATTGTTTTTGTAAGTTACAATATGTACAATATAATGGCAATTTAATTTGGTTTCTGTTGATCAATTTGTTAATCAAGTTGGTGTGTCAATAGGCAATGTCTAAAATTTGAAAAACTTAAAATACATGTGCACAATATTATGCTCATGTGACGTGATGTTAAAAATGAACTAGATTGTAACTACTTTTCGTATTTATTGCACATTATTTTCAAAATGTGCAACAAAATATATTCAATTTTATATTGTTATTTAATATATATGATAACTAAAGACGTATCACTTTTATAATTGAATAAATAATCGTCTGATACAGAACTAAGAAACACTAAATGGGAATGTTGAATTGCTCTAAAAACTGTCAAGTGAATAAATTGATTTACAGTTTCCAATTATTTAAGTTTACGTTGTTAATCAATGTATAACCTTGAGAAAAGAAGGAATTGAACTCACTGCTGGATACAATTGATTATAGAAAAAAAATGATTGCTTAAAAAACAAAATAAAAAACTATACACTGGAAATGTCAGTTCTATATATAGCAAAAAAAATATATATTAATTTTGTAACAGACGAAGCTATAAAGTTATATTAAATTCCTGAATCCTAGTTATATATTGGGAGCTGATACGTAGATACCATATTTGATATCGACTATTGATATCGATTTATTATGCATCTTTAGTTGAAGTATACTGCATATTATTTGAGTTATTATGCATGTTATTTTTTGTAATGAAATAATTATACATATTGTCAATTTTATTATGTATCTTTAGTTGAGTTATCGTGCACATTATTTGAGTTATCATGCATGTTATTTTTTATAATGAAATAGTTATACATGTTAATTTCTGTACTGAAATAGTTATTATGATATAATATGCAAAATAACTCAAATAATATGTATGATAAAATCAATATTAATAATTGATATTAAATGTGGTATCGACGAAATATTATCCTTATATATTATATATACCACCATACCAATAGTGCCATAGATAAACCAAACTTGTCATCACATGCATGAAGTGAACACAAACACTCCACTCCACTAATTAATAACCATTCCCACTTCTCTTCACCATCCCTCACACTTCATACCTAATCTACTCAGACAACCACCAAGGCTGGAGTTAAGAGAACACAGTTCATTGAAGAAGAAGAAGAGCTAGACGAGACAAGTTTATGGTTCTTCAAGTACTGTGAGAGATCTTTCTCAAATCAATCAACTTTAACAAGGTACATTGTTGATTAATGCAGTAATGTGCAATTATTTTGTCAAATTTGTTCATATTTTGTTTAGTTAATTGGTAGAGATAGTTTAGAATCAAGTTCTAGTTATCATTATATTAAGACTTTAGGTCGATTAATGAACATGCATTACACATTTCGCAATCAAATTTGATTTGTATGCATCATATAATTAGATATGAATCATATCTTTCAGCCTTAATTTGTACATACACACAACTCAACCAGATTCTTTTTCTTTGTAAGATAAGAACATGGTAATTTCAATTAATCATGTTTCAGATTTATGTCATTATGCTGTAATGCTAACTGAATTTCTTTATAAATCAATAAACAGAACCGATAATCGATCACACAGAAGTTTTACCAATGGCAGCTCGCCACGTGGCAATGGTTTCAATCTCCCTTCTCCTCCTAATCTCCACCGTCAATTCACTGCCCGTGGAGCTGATAGAGCCGTCTGATCACGGTTTGGTGAACCAGCGGACCCCACTGGCAGTGTCTCCAGCGATGCTGACCTTCTTCAAGGGAACCCAAACCCAAACCCAAGTACAGTTACCAGAGGCGATCGACTCAGCCACGATTGCACGTGCTTCGTCGCACGTAACACCAGAGATACCACGTGAGGAGAGCGTGACCGGAGGTGGGAGAAGGAAGGGGAATGCTGCGGTGGTTGCTGGTGTTGTCTCTGGTGTGGTGTGTTTGGTTGTGGTTTTTGGAGCAGTTGTAGGGTTTATGGTGTATAAGAGACGGAATGAAACTGGTGTAGAGGAAAGTGATAGTGATACCAAGGTACTGAGCAATCGGTGGAACCGGGTTTCGGAAGTTAGGTTGGGTTCTACTTCCGGTCCGTAAATGTTTTTCTTGCTCTGAAATCCGTAAATGTTTTTCTTGCTCTGAAATTTATTGTAAAAAAGGAGATATCCATATATGTAGGATTTCTCAGTCATGGAATTATTTACTATTATCCCTGTGATACATTAAAACCCTTGTGATTGTGGATATCTCCTACTATTTTTCTTGGGGGGGGAATTTAGAAAAACGCATCGCATTTGCTTTGTTGTAGAATTTAAGTAATTGCATTTTATGTGTTTTCATGATGCTATTTTTTTAAATAAGTAGGGTAAATTCTCTACCACTTCATTTTTCATTCATGACTGCAATTTATGTTTCACTAGTTTATTGTATTTAGAACATCTCCATCCCTCGTATTTTTGGAGTTTCTAAATAATTGTCACATCAGTTTTAGAAACTTAATCATTCTTTAGTTTCTAAATTTTTCATTCCTAAAATTAAGAATTTAAAATTTCTTAATTGTCACATCAGTAAATACTTTGTAAGACTAATCAATTTTAATCAATGATTAAGTCACATCAGAGCTTATAAACTCTAAAGCAAAATTGTTAAATAAGAAACTCTAGAGTAAAATTTCTGAATAAGAAACTTATCTACATTTCTGAAACTTATTGAGAAATTATCACATCATATTAGAAACCCTAAGAGTTTAAGAGATGGAGATGCTCTTAGAGGAACTACTTGCGTTGCAACAGATGATGTTTATATGTTAAATATCTCACTGAGCCACAACTAAACAAATTATTTTGAAGTGATTTATAATGCAAAATATTTTGTAGATAATGTACAAAAAATAAAATAAAAGAATAAACATACACAACAAAAGAATCTAGTCAATACGAATAAATCATAACAGATTACAATAGATACAACAAAATGAGATAATCACATAAAATTGTTCCATTGATACATTATTAGACGCATCAAATTAAAATCAAATCAAAATACATATGAAAGTCTAATATATATTATTAAAAAGTATCACAGAACATATGATTAACAAAAGATGATATCTCAGCTAAATTCATCTTTGAACGATTCGAACCATGACAAATTTATTTGGACAAATATTTGATACTTGCATCATTTTTCTCCTGTCGTTAGAATGTTCATAAATCATATTAGAATGAGTAGAAACATATCTATAAAATATTTTAAAAAAATTCTAAAGAGTGAACTTCAAAAAGGTACAATTTGTTTAACATATCCTGTAAAGAGTGAATTCTCTTCAATTAAGAATATTTATACCTATATATTCTAAACATCTTAAAAAATAATAAATGTGTTAACAATATTTAAGTATGCAAAACATGAAATTTAAGCTCTCACTTGAGGTTTCAAATCTTCCATTCTTGTTGATTGTCTTTTAGTGTAATTGTTTACAACCAACTGAGAATAAATTCACTGAAAGAAAAAATAAACTAGATTAAATTATTTGAGGCCATAACAAATTTTACTTAATGTAAAAAACACACTTTCCAATAACCAAACTACCATAAAAATGTCCATAATTTAAAAAGAGAAATTTTTCAAAATGCCACCCCAAATTTCATATTTGTCAAAATGCCATTAAAATCAAGAACCTATTTTAATTATGTCATTATCAAATTTTGAATGCAATTTAAAAATTCTAAACTCCCTAAATGCCAAAACTACTCCTGTCAGAAATTTTTATTTCAGCAGATAATCAAAACATATTGAACCCAACAGATCGATTTGATTCAGTGGATCGATTCGAAACAGATCCAATCGACTCATCCTTCATTCCTTTCTTCTCCCTCTCAGTCGACTACTCGACTTGACTAGAGTTTACTGAATCTGCCTCTACCACCCTATCTATCGCCACTCTCCCCAGCCCTTGCCACCCTCCTCCAACCGACTGGGATTAAGTTCAGCTGTCGCCACTAGGGTTCCTCTGCTAGAGATTCGTTCCGCCAGCTCTATTGTCCGCCACCTCCTCTGCCAGAGAATCGACACTAGGGTTCCTCTGGTCTAGTTCTGGTATGGAGATTTTATGCCTAGCTATTGTGGTACTGGTTTTCACTGAATATTTACTGTTGTAGGTCACAACAAATAACCTTGGTAGGGGTATTATGGGTATTTAGAAAGTTCAAAATTATTAAATTGGATTAAGAATGAGATAATGACATAATTAAAATAGGTTCTTGATTTTAATGGCAATTTGACAAATATGAAATTCGTGGAGACATTTTGACAATTGCAGTGTTTTGTAGTGGCATTTTGAAAAAAATTCCATTTAAAAAATCAACATAAGTAGTCATCTCCAATATATGAAAGGATCAAACTGAATTTTGGATGAAAGAAAATATGAGAGAAATCAACAACAATGTAGTTGTGGAAGTTAGAAACACTATCGATAAAAAAATATTGAATATGTGAGACTCACGTAAAGGAAAAGATAAGGCAAAAACTTGAGTACTTTAAAAGATGAGTACATTAGATACTCTGGTCCATTTGGATCATTCAATTCATCGAGATTGGTGAGAAATGATTTCATGGAAAACGTAGCAAAAATTAAGGTGAATCAATTTTAACCAATCTCGATGAATTAAACGACTTAGATGGACCATAGTATCCAGTGTATCCATCTTTTGGAGTACCCAAATTTTTGTAGTTGTGGAAGTTAGAAACACTATCGATAAAAAAATATTGAATATGTGAGACTCACGTAAAGGAAAAGATAAGGCAAAAACTTGAGTACTTTAAAAGATGAGTACATTAGATACTCTGGTCCATTTGGATCATTCAATTCATCGAGATTGGTGAGAAATGATTTCATGGAAAACGTAGCAAAAATTAAGGTGAATCAATTTTAACCAATCTCGATGAATTAAACGACTTAGATGGACCATAGTATCCAGTGTATCCATCTTTTGGAGTACCCAAATTTTTGCCAAAAGATAATGTACCTCATTTTGTGATATGATGTTATTCACTTGCATATTGCTAGCTGGTAGGACGTGTGCATACGGTTAAAGAAAACAAAATAGAGAAAAAGGACTTCTTCCGCTTCAATGTGCACAAATGCAAAAATCAAGAGATAAGTTGAAATTGATATGCTTATGTCCCAGAGTCTATATAACTCCACCTATGTTTTACGTAGTCGGTCTCAAGATCGAAAAAGATGAGGGTTGTGAATTGTGATAGGCTTGGCGATTCAATGTAAAAATTTAGCTAATCTTATGAAAATGAAATTCAATATGAACTGCATTTCTGGCCTATCCTAACTTGTTTGGGATAAAATGCTTTGTTGTTATTGTTGTTTATGTCCTAGAATTTATATGCTCTAAATAAAAGAATAAAAAATCACGTTACTTAGATGTTAGATAAAGATTTTAGCCACCTCCGTTATCGATCAATTTAAAAATTCCTTAAATGATATCTTAAAATATGGAAAGAAAACAAGGCAGACAATTGCATCAATCAATTTAATTTAAATGATTTTCTTAGATTTGTACACAAGAATGGATATACATTAAGGCAACATCATAGACAACTTTTCGTAAAAAGGGGCATTATGATGGACGTAGCTTCTGCTTGTGCTGAGTTCGGAGAAGAGTCAGACCACTTGGAATCTTTGTAGCAGTCTTTCTCTATATTATTGTGAGAGACAGTTTTCACGACTCGAACACATGACCTCCCTATCTACCAGGTTATCTAGCATTTCTTAACATCACAGTCCAACTATTTACCTATTTACACAACCATATCATGTAAAACATGAGTGTGCTGGTAAGGTTATTACACCATACCACTCAGGACTGCTAATTGATGGGTTCCAATTCATGTCCAGCTCAGCCCGCTGATGAGGAGTTGAAGTCTATGATCAAATCAAGCTCATAATTATCTACTAATATACAATTCATGTCTAGTTCATCTTATAATCGAATAATGTCCACAATTTGTCCATAAAGCTAACCATGCGAATCTGATTTTGAATACCACAGTGCACAATCCTCTTTAAATTGAAGCTCTTTCATTACTGTATTGATTAACTTAGGTTCTTTGTGCGAATAACTTAGTTCTCTCTCTGTGAAACAGAGAGTTACAACTTGGTTAACATATTGGGATGTTTGAACATATTTTCATTTAATCTCACATTTACCTCGCAATTAGTCAACAATTAATTCACAATTTGTCCATAATTAGACTGAACTTCAACCGAAACCAAGAAATAGTTCATTTCAGAAATGTTCAATAGTATCCAGCCTATTTTATCCATGAATCACTATGTTCATTAGCAGCCCTAATACCACTATTAGACATTATATACCATCAGAAAATTTATATCTAAATCTAACTTAACAAGAGACCCTCAAGTATAACTACTTTACCAGACATTGACAGACAATTAGACACCCTAAAGTCTTTTTGAGACCAGGAATATTGGAAATAATTACAAATAACGAAGAAATGCAAATCACACCCTAAGTGTCATTATAAAGTTTGAAGTTTTGAAAAATGCACTAAACTTCAAAATTAGATTAATGTCATTATAAACCTAATTTGTTTTTTATTTCATCATTCTAATAGAAAAATTAAAATAAAAAAATAAATACTATCAGTAATACCCTTCTCTACATTCAGAACTCTTACAAATCGAAATAATTAACTTTCCGCAATCAAAATATGAGAGAAATTCTGAGAGTAGAGAGTTATTTTTGGTATTATTTAATTTTTAAATTTTAATAATGCAATTAGAATGACACAATTAAAATTAATTAGGTTTGTGATGACATTAATCTAAAGGTGAAATTTTGAGTGACATTTTCAATATTCCAAAATTTTTAATGCATTTATTAATATTTTCTACAATGTATTTGTGATAATTATTGACACTTCTTATCAGACTTTGGAGTTTGGATGCTGATAATAACGTTTGAAACTTTGAATGCATGAAATTATTAATTATACGACTCTTGAATACATATATTAATAATAATCATCGGTACACCAAAAATATTGATCTTAAAAATTATAAATACCGACAGAGGAAAAAAAATCATGTTTGGGTTTGTTATTAGGGGTGTCAAACGGATGAAACTTAACGAAAATTGGTGTTTACGTTTTACGTTCCATTGAAAAAACATAAGTAAAATCATTTTCGTGTTATGTTACGTTTAGAAAACGGAATGAATTACCGTTGCATTTATGTTCCGTTCAAAATTAACGTAACAAACAGAATAACGTTAATAAATTTGATCAAACCAGCTCAAAGTCAGACCTGCAAACTTCCCAAAACTAAGTAACAATTGTCTTAGAAAATTCGAAAAAAAATTATAATTTATAAACTTGCAAAATACACATTCAATTTCCAGATGAATCAAAACATGAACTTCACTACTTCAGAACTCACAACACAAAAGTCTTACAAGTTTGATCAAACCCAGAGATAATAGAAAGCAACAATTTGTAACTCACAAGACTTACAAATACAATCATACCTAAAGAGATGTCAACCCAGATAATAATCTCAAGTCTTCAATCTAGATCTCAAGCTCTCATCTCAGATTTTACCTATCTCGGCCAATGGCTGAACATAAAAGAAATAAAAACATTGTATCATCACTGAATCATGACTTGAGATCTAAGGAGCCAAAGAGATTATTTCTCCAGGCTGCATCCTAAATTACACCCATAGAACCTACTGACAAGCAACATAAGTTGGCAAAACAACTCAAAAGCCAACTAACAAAAGCACAACATCTAAATTTCAAAGAGAGCAACTTTACTGATCCAGCAGCAGCATGTTATCTCCACTGCTACATATCAGTTTGCACTTCATCAGTCATCACTGGTCCATAGTGCACCCCCAACTTTTATACCTTTTTATACACAAACTAGAGAAGAAAACTAAGTTACTTACTTACTATGTATAATAAATTAACAACAATGGTAAGAACATAAAATAAAATAAAACCAAGAGGATTACCTATGACTGAAGCACGCAACCAGTCTTGTGCACAGATGAGAGCTTCAATCCTCTCATCATTCAAAGAGTTTCTAGCAGGTGATAGTGTTCTACCACTAGTACTGAAGGTTGATTCTGATGCAACTGTCGATATCGGGACAACAAGGATGTCTCTAACTAACCGAGTCAAGACAGGATATCGAGGGACCTTAAGTTTCCACCATGCTAGGATATCAAAATCACTCTCCAAGCTGGTATCATCAAGTGGATCTTCCAGATATTGCTCAATGTCTGATTTGTCAGGTTCAGTGTTTTTCATCCCACATATGAAATCATTCAACCCGGCTCTTGTGTCACTGACAGTGACACTACCAGATCTTGTTGATGTTTCCCCCCTGTAACCAAACAAGTAAAGTCATGTCAACAAACAAGTAAAATCAAACAAGCATGTTTAGAGTAAAATCAAACAAGTACCTCTCATGCTGTGATGAACTTCCAAATGCTTGTTTAGAGTTTGTCCCCAAATACTCCAAGAACAAGGCTAATAAAGTTTGCAAGAAAGTTCTCCCACTTCTCAGGATACATCATTTTAAAATAGTACTGAACAACATGCATCTTACATCTTGGATAAAAAACACAAGCAATGGCTAATAAAGTATTTCCATTCTGCCAGTACTTATCCCACTTAGAAAACATTGCCTTGCCCATCTTTACAACAAAGAGATAGGGACTTGCCTCCATTTTCTTAATGTTAAGACAAACCTCACAAAATTCAGTAAAGTAAAGGTTCATGGTGGGATACTCGGTGCCACTTAACTTCAATGTGGCACCATAAAACACTTTCAAATACTCAACTAAAGTCCCAACTGCTTTCCATTCTAACTCAGATGGGTTATAAGTAAATTTCTTGTCAAGAGCAGCATACCTACAAATTGCTGGTATGAGCTTCAAGGCTAACTACAACATAAGATAGGTTGAATTCCACCTTGTGGGAACATTCCATGCCGGTTTCAAGTTTGGAGCTTCAGCCTAGTAAACAAAAACAAGGATAAAATATCAATATGAAGCACAACAAGATATATATCAATATAAAGAACAAATATAGAAGAAAATCAGACCTGAGCTATTGCCAACTTAAACTTCTCCATCCTTGTCTGTGAATTGTGGATGTACTTCATGGTTTCTCTTATATTGCTAATCTCATTTGAAAGCATATTAAGCCAATCTTGAACAATCAAGTTCAAGATGTAGCAGCCACATCTTTGATGAAAAACTTCATCTTTTGCAGGAAGTACATCCTTCATATGTGTGTCACTCAACAACTCCTTGATGCAAGCATCATTGGCACTTGAATTATCAAGCACAAGGCTGAATGTTTTTTTATCCATGTTCCAAAGTACCAACTTGTCCAAAATTGCCTGAGTAATGTTTTTGCCAGTGTGTGGACATGGCAATGAGGTGAAATTAAGTATTATTTTTCTCAGGATCCAACCATCATCAATGAAATGGCAGGTTAGTGCCATGAAACCCCTATCACCACCTTTATTGGTCCACAAATCACTGGTAAAACTTACTCTACAATCAAGTCTTCCTATCAATTCATACAATTCATCTCTTTCTTGTTCATAGATTCTTATGCAATCAGTCCTAAGAGTATTTCTGGACATTAACTTGAACTTTGGCTGTAGGTCACTTAAGAACACTTTCAAGTAATAGTGGGTCACGCAATTAAAGGGGTACTCATGCACAATTGCCATTATTGCAAAGCTTTTCCTATACTTATCTTGATCAAATTCCCAAGCAGCAAGACCTTCTTTTGAAATAACAAAATAGATCCAATTAAACTTTCATAAAGCAATGCACAAAAATAATTAAATAAATAATTGAAGAAAATATCATACCTTTGGTCCTGCCTCTTTAAGGGCAAGGAGCATCTTTTGAAGGGCATCTGGTCTATGCCTCTTTGAGGAGGGACATTTCTTGCAAGAGTTTTTGATATGATGCTTCAGAGAACCAGTGCCCTTTGAATTTCCCATTGAAAAAACATGCCCACAATAATTACAAGTGGCAGTATAATAACCAGTTTTTTTTATTAACTGCACTCTTTGCAAAATGCTCCCAATACTCAGAGGTCATTCTTTCTCTAAATTTCCTCTTTGGGGTGGGTTCATCAGCTTGATCCTGAGGTGTCGTTGCAAGTGCACTGGGATCTTGTGTATCAGCAATGTGGGCATCATTTTGTATTCTTTGGATCTCTTTAGGGGTGAAGTTTGGATCTAGCTCCATACTATAAGAAGCAAGCAATCAGGGATGCCTTATTAAAGCATTTGATCAAGCCATCAATTATTAAAACTAGAGACTGGAATAACAGCTGCAATTATTAAAACTGCATCTGCAAGTTTTAATAAGAGCCAAGTAATTGCCGGTCACATAGTTTTAATATAAGCAAGTAAAACTGCATCTGCAAGTTCTATTCACACAAGCAACTACTTGGTGCTGGCAAAGCATTTCAAAGTTTCAAGGGGCCAGCATCATTCAAAGAGTAACAATCAAGTTCTATTCACACAAGCAACCAGTCTTGTGCTGGCAAAGCATTTCAAAGTTTCAAGGGGCCAGCACCATTCAAAGAGTAACAATCAAGTTCTATTCACACAAGCAACTACTTGGTGCTGGCAAAGAGTGACAATCAAGTTCTATTCACACAAGCAACTACTTGGTGCTAACAAAGCATTTGAAAGTTTCAAGGGGCCAGCACCATTCAAAGAGTAACAATCAAGTTCTATTCACACAAGCAACTACTTGGTGCTGGCAAAGCATTTCAAAGTTTCAAGGGGCCAGCACCATTCAAAGAGTAACAATCAAGTTCTATTTACACAAGCAACTACTTGGTGCTGGCTATTACCTACATAGTTTCAAGGGGCAAGCACCATTCAAAGAGTGTAAATCAAGTTCTATTCACACAAGCAACTACTTGGTGCTGGCAATTACCTACACAGTTTCCAGGGGCCAACACCAGTACTAGATAGACAAAGACCTTTCAAATCAAGCTCTATTCAATTAATAAGCAAGCATTACAGAAGCAAGCATTTCACATAATCAAGCAAGTATTTCACAAAAGCAAGCATTTCACAGAATAAGGCAGTGGTTCGATGACCACTGCTCCACACACAAATCAACATTTCACAGAAAATAACACAGTGAAAAAAAACATACTCGTCATCTGAGATGTCACGCTCAGATGCAATGTCGACAACTTGAGCCATTACACAGCCAACACCCAACAAAGTTCAAAACCTACACATGCATAGAGAGAAAACCAAATTAAAATCCAAAATCGAAGAAAAATTAAAATTATGTAAAAAAATTACAAATTAGAAGAAACTTACCAACAACAGAAGGATCTGCTCACTTGCCTCTCTCCATCTATCTTTCTTTCTTTCTCTGTCTCTCTTCTCTTTTTTTCTTTTTTCTTTCTGTCTCTCTTCTCTATCTCGTTCCCTTCAATATCCAATATATAAGCAAAGCATCTCCAAAAATCACGATTGCTAAGAGTACACTCATGGTGGCGACGAGTACTGATCAACAATCCCATCAAGAGTCTCTCAACCTCGAGCCATAAAAATATCCGTCAAATATACTACCATTCTGCCATAATCTTAGCCCCACGCAAGACAAGTAGACTGGAAACACGAGATTAGATCGTCGATCAGTACTTTACGCCTCCTATTGCACGAATCTAGCGAGGGATTATGGAGAAACAACGAGAAATGACAAGGATTAGGGGAACATATTAGACATGCCACCGTCACGCATGGGTCAACGGGGCTGTTGCATAACAACACATGCCACAAGGCTTTGTCAGGCACCAGGCCATCGGGAAGGAGAAAGAGAGACAGAGAAAAGATCTCACATGCGAGAGAAAGAGGGGAAAGATTGAAAGAGAGCGGCGGAAATGACGAAGTCTAGGATTCCAACTTTTATCCCTCTGCATCTCTATTCTTTCTGTCGCTCTGCAATCAAAACAAATTCGAGGGATATAAAATTTTAAACGGAAGAAATGATAGAAACGAAACGTAAGCACCCTGTTTCGTTTGCGTTCCGTTTTTAAAACATAACTGAAGTCCCTTTCGTCTTTTGTTCCGTCATCGAAACGAAACTGAAATCTCTGTTGTTTCCGTTCCACTACCACCGAAACGGAACGGAAAACGGAAATTCCGTTTCGTTTAACACCCCTATTTGTTATAGGCATCAGAATATCAGATATGGAGACCCATAAAAACAGCTCTGGAAAGCATTGAAGAGCCCACTAAACCCCGGATACGCTTTATTCTATTCCTCCAATAGCCTGTTAAGCGTCTTTAAAGCCCAGAAATATGGCAAGAATAGATCAACTCTACGCTGTTTCGTATTCCTGTATGGCTGTATCCCACTGTACTACTGGATCTATACTGGATTGTACTCGCGTGTAGTCTTGGGTTTATCTAAACTGGAGATCTCCTTTGCATTAAACCTCTCCTCCACTTTCTTCCATGAGCATCACTTTCCCAAAAGATACACTATCATTTTTTTTCCTTTTTCCTTGCTTTCATATTCAACCCTGACCACGATTGTCGCTAGCCATTACAGCTAACAAATCATAGAAGGAAGGTATAACCTCTCTCTCTCTCTCTCTTTCTCTGATTCATAAGCTGCTCTCGCGAGTTATTGTGTCAGTCTTAAGAACTCTTTCCTAAGAAATACGGGTTTAATTCGATTGAGCGCTCGTTATTGGTGCTTCACTCACTCTCCCTGTTACCCCTTTTATGTCATTCCATTGTTACGACTGCTTTGTAATTTTCCCCCTTTTTACACTTCGATATCGAGCATTATTTTGATCTAGCTCATTCTCTATATCCTTTTATTGGAAAATAATAATGAAATGAAATCAATCGACGAGCATCTTGGTTTAGAAATAGATGGCATACATTTAGTTCTTTGAGGTTTCACGAGCATCATAAATACATTTCAGGAAACTAAGGAGTTTAGTTACATAAATTTTATGGCTGAAATCCTACAAGTGTGCGACATATCCTCATTTTCTGAGGTAATTGTGTCTTTGAAGGAATACCAAGAAAAGTTGCTTGTAATAAATTAGTGGTGTTTCATGACTTGCAGCGCTCACTGTTTTTATTCTATTCCAAAAAATTTGTAGGCTCTTTAATGATGGGATCCCAAATGGATGAGCCATTATCTCAGCCCAATTGGGATTCAGAGAGCTCAGTTCTGGGAAACTATCCCGACCCTTGTGTCCAGTTCCTGATGGATGATTTGGACTCAACTTTTGATGAGTTTAATTCTGGCCTTATCATCTCCCGAATGGTTTCTGATTCGATATTTAAAGGTGCTGTGACTGCAATTTCTGATGAATATGACGAGAAGTTAGCATCCAAAGAGAAAGAGGTCAAATATTTGTCTGAAGAATTGCAGAATTGTAAAATGGAGGTAAATAATCTTACCCAGGTTGTGCAAACTTACAAACAGATGGAATCGAGTTGTCCAGGTTCAGGCTTTCAGGAAGCTGAGGTACAGAAGAAATGGTGTGACGAGCTAGCAGTGATTAAAGATCAATTGGGGGCTATATTGGATTTTTTTCCTTCGTCGGAGCTGGGTGCACACATTACGAATATAGGGGCAAAAAATAAGGTAGCAATTCCAAATTCAGAGGACCGCATTGAAGAAATTTTTAGTGGTTTGTTGCATTTGGATAACATGAAAAGGGAGGATCTGATGAGTTATTTCAAAGAGGAGATAACAAAAATGAAGCGAGAACATGATATGTTGTTGCAACAGAAAACTGAAGAGGTTTTTGTTTTGAAAAGAGAGCTCTTAAAGGAGCAGGGCTCCTCAAATCCTTTACAATCTGAAATTTTGAGAAAAAAGATTTCTAAACTTGTTGCACAGTTGGAGGGAAGTTTATCAGAAAAAGAGTCAAGTGTAAATCGTACGAGTGAAAACCATTATAATTTGAGTTTAATCAATGAGTTAGAGGTGAAAGTCTCAGCCTTAGAAGAAGAAAATCAACGGTTGAGAAAAATAGTTACTGAAAAAGAGCAGGACTATAAGGCTAATACTTTGTTTCATTTGAATTTTGAAAAGGATATTTTAATAGAATCTGAAATTAGAGAAGATGTTGTAGAAACTGTTGTAAAAAGTATGCTTGAAGTGCTTGGATGCAAAGTCCAGGGAGATATATCACTTTTTGAATCCAGAAAAGAGCAGGAAGTGTGCATAGAAAAAGAGGAAAAGGAAAAACTGAAGCAAATGGTAGATTCTCTTTGTAAACAGACCCAAGAAAAGGATAAATTTGCATCTGAAGTTGAACGCAAATTTGCAATTCTAAGCTCAAAGTTCGCCTTATTTAAAGAACAATTCAATAAGCTTGAAGAGAATGTCAAGGAGCAAGACTTGTACATCTCAAATAGCAACAGTGACCTCAACACTATCTCTTCTAAATTGGAGCAGATTTTGGTGAAAGTGCATGAACATGAAGAGGATTTTAAGAAACTAAAGAATAATTCAGAGAATATTTCCGGTAGTTTGGGTAAGGAGAAAGAGAAAGAGGTTATGGAATCAGTTATGGTGTCTGTTGAGAAAATGTTAGAGAAGGTAGAATGGAGGCTTATTAACAATGTTGACTGTTGTGCATCAAGGTAATTCTTCTTTTTTTATTCCTGATTTTCTTGTATTTATTTTTCAGCAAACTAAATGTATAATCTTGCAAAAAGGGTTTCATTATTTCATATGGTTGTATAATAAAGAAATGGTACTACCCCTCAAAAAAAAATAAAGAAATGGTACTATCCACCTTCAGGTATGGAAATTATTCTCTTTATTCCTTTTGACCTTTTACACCGAGAAATGTCTGTATGCCCTACAGGTAAGGAAGAATGGGAGGTTTACTTCCATGCATAAAAATAAGATAACATATTTTTCTCTTCTTTTATTTTATTGATATGGTTTTTGGCAGGCATGATGGAGGAGAGGGGCAGGGGTTGAGCTGTGTAATTGTTGCAAATATTGTCCATAATGTAAAACAAGCTACCAGAGCCAGTGAAAAGTTGTTGGCACTTGGTACACAATTTTCTAATTATGGTGTAATTTGCTCTTTGCCAACAGGATATTGTTTATGAAGAGACAATTTGACCAACTAGTGAGAGGAGCAAAAATTTTGAAACATGAAAAAGAGTGGTACAAGAAGGCCTCTGAAATAAAAAGTGCTAATCTTCGCACAGCTGAGAAAGAGGTACCGTCTAAACAAATTCAAAATACAAATTTAATTTTCTCACTTTTAGTTTTAAGTGAGCAAGCATGTGAAAAAGAACCAGTAAGTTGAGCATTTCTGAAAAGTTAGAAAAAAAGTGTGGGGTGTCTATTGGATAATTCAGGTTTTATATGAGTAAATATTAACATTTCTTTGAAGTTGTAATTTTTATATTTGTTTTTTATGTTTGTGTTCGATAGGTTGATTTACTGGGTGATGAGGTGGATGTGTTGACACATCTTTTGGAGAAAGTATTTGGAGTTCTGAATCATTACTCCTATGTGTTTCAGCACTACCCTGGGGTAACTACTTTATTAATTGCAATTCAGAATTCAGATGTATATTGTTCACTTAGTTTAGGAACATATAAGATTGTAGGTATGATATTTCAATGCTATATGGACTAATCTGATTGCATTTCAATTGTAACAAATTTAGTTAATCTGGTGTCATCTCTCAAATATAAGCTTGATTAAGCAAACTGCCATAATGCAAAAACCAACAACTTGTTGTGGGGAAGAGGTGCTGGAGGTGGGTGTTGCATGGGGAAGAATATCTGTTTTTTGGTAGGTGCACAACAGCAGGATTGAAGCTTTTGTGTTTAATGATAGCGTTCACGAGCCTTGGTTTTTAAGCTTGTTGGAGAAGTTCATGGATAATGTTGCTTAACTCTTCTTCTTCTTCTTTCGGCTTCATGCAACAGGTTATTGAAGTGTTGAAGCTGATAGATAACTACATGAAAGGAGAGCCTATTAAAATAGTAAGACCCCAGGCCCAATCAAATGGCTTTTTAACCCCCAAGTAATTTTATTTTAGTAGCTGGCTGACTGCACATAACTAGTTTGCTAAGTTACTACATATCTTTCATGTCAACAACTATTACCATAATTAGAACAGGAAAATATATTTTCATGTTGTGTTTTAGTTTAGATTCTTCTTTTGTTAGTTTAAGGCTTAGTGGAGAGTTTTTTTGGTGACACCTTCAATCGTTTTGGTATTAGTTGGATTGAATCTATTTGGATGTGAATATTTTGTGTTGCTTGCTTTAAGAGCACATGAATGTCAACTTGCAAGAGGGGAAAATCTTCCCATTCTGAAACCCTTGTGGAGAAATTTACTGATGCTGGATATCTCCTTGTCGATTTATCAGTTTTTGTTGCATGCTTTGCACATTTGCTGGGTCGTTCAAGTTTTGTTCTTTACCGGCTACCTCTCAATTTTCTTGATTATAATTTGAACCCATTTGAAGTACGTTGTGCCAACAGGCTTTGAATTAAAAAAAAGAAGAGAAAACCGATGTACGTTGCAATCTTCACTTGCTATTTTTTCTAGACAACTTATGCCTTGGTGTAATTAAAGAGGGTCATCACCAACCTTTGATCGACACAGAGCTCTCTGCTCCTAATCGAGTCAATTACAGTGCATTATTGATTTGCTATCATTTTAAAGTCATCAGTATTTTGGATGTTCAGTTGAAACCAAGAAAAGTGAAAGAAAGATTCTGTCTTTTATTCTTTTTTTAATAATTAAATTGGTTCTTAAACTTTAATTTGCATCTAGTCTTTGATCTTTAATAAAAGAATCTCATAGGATCTCATTATAATCGGTCCATATAGGTCTAGAGAAGAGATCAGAACAAAATACAACCCATCACAGTCTGGAAGTGGCAACAAGAAAAATGACCGTCAGAGTTAAGGACCCGTTTTCGCCTGAATCATTGGACTTATAAATAGACGGACAAGAACAGAAAAAAAAGATGGATCTTGAGCTTAGGATTAGCTATTTCACTTTTGTATCTTCTCTCTTGTAATTTTGTGTCATTCATTTTTCTCTCGGCTCGACAAGGTTGAGCCGGAAGAATCCTTTGCTCTCTTGTAACTCTCATTATCTTCTTGATAAGTCCAATTTATATCTACCAAACACTAGCATTTAGTTGCTTCTTCTTACTTAATTTAATCTTAGAATTTTTTGTTGGATTTGAGAAAGTGCAATTTAGAACCCTGACTCGAGTAAAGGCACTTAGACACTAATCAAGTCCGAGAGAGGAGATTAAATATCTAAGGATTAAAAATTGCTTAGGAAGATTATGAATGCATAATGGCTAAGTAATTAGAATTTGCAAAACCTAATTAGGCATTATTTCATAACTTAAGTGTAGTTTAGGATTTGAGCTGTCAATATCTCGAATTACCTTAAATATGATATTAATTTGACAGATCAACTTTCAATACCAACATTTAATTGCTATATCATAATTGACCAACAATTATTTTGAATGTCTTAAGCAAGTGAACGGTAATCCCATCAACCCTAGGCTCGCTTTTCTTGACTTGAACTTAGTTTAATTATCTTGTTACTTATTTGAACCAACCAATCATTGAAAATCAATCAACAACTTTTTAGCGCTCGGATTTAAACAACTAGGAACCAATTTAGAAGGTTGACTTGTCCCTGTGGAATTCGACATCTTAAGTACCACAACAGACAAGTATATACTTGCAACCTTAAAATTCAGTATTATATGTTTTAAAGCTTGAGTAATTCATGCACCATGCCAAACCGATCAAGTTTTGGCTTCGTTTCCGGAGACATCATTATTTTTAAGTTGTACTTAGTGTTTAAAACTAAGCATTTTTCATTTCTTTTTACCTTTCAGATTTTTTCTTTCTACTTGATTGTTCTCCCCTCTTGTAGGTGTAAAAACTATCGAGAAGGAAGACCCAAGCAAATAGACGTTCGACTTCAAACTCCTTGATGACATGGCATTGTACCAAAGTCAGTGGTACAATCTGAGGGAAGCGCCAATTCTCGTGCAGCAAGTGATGCGTGGAGTCTACACCGACAACAAGCTTGCCGAGGAGATAGCCACTTTAAAGCGAAAGATTCATCAACTAAGCATCAGGTCGGTAAACTTTTCTCTCACTCCTTGTTTAATGGACCAAACAATGATCCTTATTCTAACACCTATAATCTGGATTGGAGGAACCACTCGAATCTATTTTGGAAATAGAATGATCAACATGCCTATGGTAACACCAACAACCAAGGGAACTAAAGTTTTAATGGCCCAAACCAAGATTATGGTAACCAAGGTTATGGAAACCAAGGGTGCGGTCCCGAGCCGTGTGCCAAATGCTTACCAAGATTCAAGTAGCAATGCTTAATTCGAATCGAACCTTGAAATGATGTTGGAAGCATTCACGACAAGTCAAAACCAAAGATTCGATCAATTGAGTACTAAGGTGAAATTGTTGGACACGTGGAACAAGCTACTTGCAACTCAAGTGGCTCAGCAAACCGACCAGTTCTCTCGCCAACTGTCACACCCCGGAAATAATAACTAGCTTAGGGGTGTTAATCTCGCCACGTGTACTTGATAACAAGTACACGAAAGGCTTAATTTATTAATAAAGAACTCAGATGAGATTAATGTATTATAATTAATTTAAGGAAAAACACACACATTTAACACAGTACATGAACATCCAACAAGTATATATATAATAACCAGCGTATGTACAAAGTTCACAGCGGAAGCTAAAGAAAAGTAAAATACATACAAAAGAGGACAATCCCATCAAAGAACGTGGGATCGACCCTCGCTAACCAACTACAAACTAATCCTAACAAAAGAAAGTAAAAGAAAAAACAAACGAAATGATCATCAAAACGGAAGACGCCGGAAACTCCATCCTAGCGCTCTCCTCTGGACATCAAAAGCTCCTACTCCTTACCTGAATCACATAACCATCGTGGATCGTGAGTCATTTATAAAAATTACTCAGTGTGGATTGAGGTCCAGCTTTTGAGTTTATATCCGATTCAATATTTGGACCAATTCACATTAGAGATATTACACATAATTACTACACCTAATTGTGTGTTAGTTGATCATTTCACTTTTTAAATAAATAAATCTAACCAAAAGAGCGATACGATAACAAAACCCCAAAAGTAATATAAGGAATAATAATATACAATAATAATATGGGAAGATATTAAAACTCCCAGACAAAGGGAATGAAAAGTCAATTTTGACCCCGGTGTAGGACTTCAGGATTCGCCCCCTCAGACGGGTCGTAACCACAAGCCTAAGGGTATTGTTAGGCGGGTCTCAAATCAATCATAAGCCTAACGTAATCGTTAGATGGGTCTCAAATCAACACGGCCCAACTAAACTCTGAGTTTCCAGAACGAAACACCCTGGTAAAATAGAGCGGCTACAAAAAGCACACGCTCGATCAATAAGCGAACCGAGAAGCCTACCTTCACAAAAAGGAAATAATAAACATAAACTCTCGATCGCAGCTGTCATACGGAAATAAGGAACCGACTACCCGTTTGAATAATAATAAAAAAGGGAACTCCTTGTACCAGTTAAGGCCAATGGGAGGCCCAGATTTCCTCTGTACCCATTAGGAGCCAATGGAGGAACTCCTTCAAATATTTAGAGATCTCGAAACATCGGCTAATAAAAATAGATAAAGAACGGAATAGCTCCAATACTTCACATATGACACGCATACTCTAAACTGAGAAACCGAATCTTAATCACTCAAAAGAGGAGATAGTATATATAATAGTAAGGATATTGGAAATGAAACTCTCTTACTGGCACTACGAGCCATCAAGTGATGGTCATCATTGGTGAGGATTAGTCGAATGTCCTTAAGGACATCCCGTTGAGAATACCCCATGGATTATGTCAGAGACCATGACACGTACTCTCACCACGATGCCCTCAGACTACATCCAATCTAAAACTTACCGGCCCGACACTCATCACTCCCAATGAAATATATATAATATTTAATATGCATCTACCTATAAGTAATCTAATAATCTATATGATCCGTATATCGGATCTTACATGCTAGATGATGTGCAATGACATGCAATGCAGGTTGGTCTCAAATGTTGGTACAATTACCGATATGCGAATATGACAGTTCAAGTTCTACGGGCCTGATTAGCTATTGTTGGTAGTTTGGTACCACAGTTCAATTTTGGTAAGTCTGGTAGGTCCTAATAAAAGTGAAATGAATATAAGCCCCAGAAATCCACACTTGAAATCATCGAAGGAGTCGTGACGTTAACAGTTACTTCTCCAAACATTGTAATGGCGACTACTTCCAGCATCAATGTGAGCGAAGTCCTGGTAGACATCTAGTAGCGACATAAGAGATTGAGTATGTACCTGATGAATTTAGGTATTAATTAAGTCATTTATTTGGTTAACTTATGTTGAGTATGAAGAGTTCTACGATGACCTTAATTAAGCAACGCATACTGGTTCATTTTGGTGTTTTTACTTAGTTAAGTTGTAGGTAGGGAGATTGATTGATTGATTAAAGAGTACTATTAGTTACAAGAAGTTACTTAAGTTATGAAATTATACTTACTTGTTGGATGGCCACGTATAGACATGTCAAAGACCACGTATAGCTAAGTTATGAAATTAGTTATAAGAGCACGTTGAGTTTACCAACTAGAATTGCTTTTAGTTTACAAACAAAGATCTAAGGATGGCCACGTATAGACATGTCAAAGAACCCTCGGTTTTAGGTGCAAATTGCAAAAACTTTGGTCATTAGAAATATTGTATGGTGAATTACAGAATTACCTAGAGATATGTGACCTTTGAGAAGTCATAGTAGACAAGTATGTACTGAAATATAGCACCAAAACCGATAAACTTGATGTCCTATGTCTACCAAAGAAAAAAGAACAATGATGCCACCGTTAATGAAATCTTGTCATCGGTTAGTGAAACAATTGCTCCAATTTTTAGTAACCTCAATGTAAAACCCACCATTTTTAACAATTATAATAGTAAATAATTGTATTGTAAATCATAAAATTCATCATTTAATTAAAATGTTAACTCTAATCTGGCTTTAGAAATTTACCCAAAAATTTAAAAACTTTTGTTTTGTAACTCGCAAAATTTCGAATGACGATGAAAGCGAAATTTAATTAATAAATCTCGACATATCAATGAGCGAATAATTAAAAATAACTTGACCAGTTTATAAGCTAACTATTAAATAACGAAAAAAATCACAATCCAAGATTTCAATTAAAATTCGCAAGCCAATTATGTTTACTCGTGTACAGTTATTACCTTCATCCGTTATACGTATAGGCACTCAAACGCAACAGAAGAATACAAGGCCGACAGTCCTTAAATTCTTTTACAAAGATTGTAAACAATTGTGCACATCTATGCAGCGACCCATCGGGTCATGTTCCTTTTTAGCCCACAAATGCTACCCGAATATAGAGGGAAACGGCCATACAAGATCCCGAAACCCACCTTTTCTCTCTCTACTCTCATTCTTTACCGTTGTCACTCTCTCTCGGAAATAAATGTGATATGACCCATTTCTCTCTTATTTCTCCTTTTCTCTTTGTTTCCCGAGAGGACTGACTCATTTTCCCTCTCTGTTGTCAGGCCATTAAATGCCTCCCTTCCTTTTCTTTTCTCTTTCCATCTCGTCTGTCCCCATTCCCTCTTTGATCTCTCTCGAACATGTCGCTCTCTCTCGAATCTCCCTGTCTTTTCGACCTTTCCTTCTCCTGCTCCCTCCCACTTGAGCTTGGCTGTCTCTCTCGCTGTCTACTCAAGCAAGCTTCCACTATTGTGCTTTTGACTTCCATTCTCTGTCTGTCCCTTCTACCTTGACTTAGCCCGACCCGAACTATTCACCATTAATGGTGAAACCATCATGGCACGCCCTCTTGCCCCAATCGCACCAAAGGCACCCCTGGCCCCCAACTCTCTCTATAAAAAGGGGTTGCCTCGCTCCTCTATGTCTCTTTGGAAAAATTGGACTTATGTGCTGAGAACTTGTAGCCTGTTTTACGAGAAATAAAATAAGAGAGAGAGACAGAGAGTGCAAGAGCAAGGATCCCCGAAGGAAGAGGAAGGAGGGCCGAGAAGAGGCACTGGGCGACTGTGGTACACGAATTCGTACAAAATCGTGACTCGTTTACTGCCCGATTCCGGTAAAAACCCTAACGAGTAAACTTGATTATTTGTTGTTGCTTTGATTCTCTGTTTTGGTTGTTGTGCTTGATTTTCTTTGCTGGGTGTTGCTTGTGCTTCATTACGACCTTATGGTCTCTCTGTGAACTGTTGTTGATTTTGGTCGTTGAGCACTTGTACTAGTCGAGTCGAGGTCTGTACCAGTACTAGAAGGAAAAACTTAGTATTGGCATGACCCTTTTTGCGTTGCTTGCTACCATATTCTGCCTTATACTGGCATAACCTTGAACTGTCGTAGAAGTATTTAGTATAATGTGATTTGTAGTGATAAATAATGGGGTAAATGCTGGTGTAGAAAATACCAACACTGGTATCGAATTTCTTGTATAAACTCTTGATGTGTTACTGATTGAACTTCTCTGTTGGGTTGTGATGTCTAGCCCTGGACCAATAAGGGTTATTTTACGACATTGAATTGAAATTCGGCCTTGTTTGAGCCCGTAGGAATAAATAAAAATATGGCCTTGGGCCTTAAGCCTCTAAGCCCTTGCTGGACTTGCTGATATATAAAGAAATTGAGTTGTGGGCCTAACCAGATTACATAGACATTGAAGTAGTATGAATTGAACCTTTGGGCCATTAAGGCCCATTGGATCTTTGCTGTTTTGTAATGAGCCATTAAAGTCTTTAATGTGATGGAAAACAAATTGGTTACTAGAGTTTTTTTTTGGTTTATGGGCCTTTGTTACTTGGGTTGGAACCTTGTTGGAAGATTTTGGGCCGAGAAAGGTATGGACGAGAATATACGTTAAGATTCGACCCAACTTAGCAAATATGGCCATAATGACCAAATAAGATTCAACAGATACTACCAAGGCATGACTTGATACATTTATAAATAAGTAATTAAAGTTATAAGTATTTGTGGGCTTGGGCCCTAACTAAGTCGAGTCGGGAATGAAATCAGATATTACACGGTTAGTGGCCCTACCCATAATACTTAGTAACTAGAGCCAAGAATAAAAAGGACCGAGAAGGGTATAATGGGGAGATGATGATTATAAGCTCGTGCAGCGAGAGCTACGGCGATGACGTATGAGTCTCGGGCTTCCGATCCCCCAGGATTAACACAAATAAATTAATATATTAAAATAAACCAACTTGTGTTTTATTGTGCTTCTTATATATTTTTCCTTTTACTATATGTATCACAATTATTATTATAACGAATAATATACGAGGTAGCTATATAAGTAGATTTGGTAAGTATGTACGACAGCGTGCTTGATAAAGGACCTTTGACCTATAATATCACGTAACGAATAAAGCAAGTAATTAAACTTGGTATAATAATACACAATATAATTATATAACTATAAGTGTTATTAAGTGTTATATTTATATATATACAAAATGAACAAATAACTATATCGTGAATTTCATAAATATATACATATAGGTATATAAGTATATATATGAATGTATGTCTATACATATATACATAAATATATATATACACTTATATATATGAACACACACATATATATATATATATAATGAGAAATGCTATTATGCTTTGCAAAGCACGTGCTTTGAAATTGTGGACCATTAGATCACGCTTTGTGATTCGTGCGCACATGATGATTGAAGATCCAATGGTCCACAATTTCAAAGCACGTGCTTTGCAAAGCATAATAGCATTTCTCTATATATAATTATATATATATATAATCTGGCTATGGTGATATGCATAGTTAGTGAACATTCGTGCTATGCGTTTTTTTCTTCGCTTGATTGCTTTAATCAACACCAATTTAAATTGCCCAATAAATTCTTCATATTGAAATCTAGTAGGAAATCAAATTTCGTGATTTTTAGAGGTTTCTAACTATTTTTTAAATATTTTTTAAAAATAACCCTGTTTAATATTAAAAAAAAACCTCTTCAGGACTGTTTTTAAAAAATATTTAAAAAATAACTAGAAACCTCTAAAAATCACAAAAATTGTTTTCCTACTAGATTTCAACTAGTAAGATGCCCACGCGATGCGGTGGAATAAATAATATCACAATTTCTTTCATAATAAATATTTACACGATTCAACAACCAAAAATAAATTACAAAATATCAGAAAATATCGAGCATGAGTGCACGACAAAGTTCTACATTCAATAATATTCTACTAAAAAGTCCAATGAAAAAAGATGAAATAACTATTATTTAATGCTCATATCTTCATCTTTTTTTTTGCAATCACAGATGAAATTCTTTAACAAATGAATAACCTGTATGTTAAAAAATTTAGTAAACCTTCAAAAGTTATTGCAAGAATTTGAAATATTACAATTTCAAAAATAAAAAATTTATGCTTAATAATTACCTCATTATTTTATTAGGAGTAATGTGTAATGCATAATGCTTAATCATTACCTCATTGAAAATTGCATAAAGTTGTAATTGATAATTACATAACTCAAACATCGGAAACATAACTGTAGTTATAATTCAATACATCCAAAGTCCAAACAGCAAAAACAAGGCTGTAACGCATGATATCCCCTTTCAGATGTAATTGATTTCAATTATAAATATTATAATAATTTGCAAGAACTATATCTTAATAGAAGGATCTGTTCCCATTTTAGCACAATTGCAAGCAAGTTCAGTGCATATTCTTTTGATTGCTGCCAACAATCAAAATCAAGTTCCAGACTTAAGCCTGCAAGATAATTTAATCTGGAAATTATTTTCTCAAATACTTCTGAACAAATTCTGAACAAATTGAAAACTGAACTTGAAAGAAAGGATGCAAGTTTACCTCTCCCAAATACTTCTGAACAAATTCTGACCCAACAACACAAACAAAGGCAGCAGTGGTATTGCGAGCCACGACTTTAGCAAGCATTGTCTTTCCGGTACCAGGAGGCCCATACAGCAGCACACCTCTAGGCGGGTCAATACCAATCTGCTTGTAAAGCTCATGATATGTCAGAGGCAACTCAACTGCTTCTCTTATCTCATGTTTCTGTATATCACATCCACCAATATTCTGAAAAATAAAAGAAATGAAGCAAATATGTAAACAACAATAGAGACATATATGACATCTATTTTAATAACTGGTCAAATGCATTTTTGTATCCATTCCACTAATATAATTTCTCAGTGCAGAAATCAAACATTATTTTCATTTGTATGACTAATGATTATATTACCAATGCCAAAATTTCAGCCAGTGACATAAGATACGTTCTGGGTACTACCAGCTCGATCATATTTTAGATCACCTCCTTGTTCTTTCCTTAAACTTCATGCTCACAAAGTGTGAATAGGACAGATATTAGGTCAAATAAAAACTCAATAGAGGTCTCAAAATGGGATATCTTCAATAAGCATTTACAAAGACTATAAAACTCTTTACAAAACACCAACAGCAGATTCATTACGTAACACTGAACATAACTACTTGATAAAAACATGAATAAAAATTACTGTGGTGGCATCAACTCAACAAGGAATCACAGTTTAGAGTTTAAAAGAACTCACAGTATAGGTCACATCAGGCTTCTCAGAACTACTGAGAAGAGAAATACTGGAGTCAGCCTCAGGAGGTAACACATCTACAAGAGCATTGGAGTGCCGACGAAGTGCCACAGAGGCCGAGGGTTTCAACATCTCTCTGTTGATTGTGCTGAGGATCCGAACATAGTAATTCGACCCGGTAGTGGATACGACAATCCCGTTAATTGTCGACCATTTCCATGAACTGGCCTATGACAAGTGGGACCGACTGGATCCGCTTGACCTCCTCTTGCACATGAAGGAGCTCTCTTTTGAGGTTCTTCTTCTCATCCTTTACGTACTCCTCTTGTATGTCGATGAATTCCATCTGGCGCTGGAGCGATTTGTGGCAGCCGTAGAGATCCTCTTCGTCGTCAGTGGAGGAGACAGAAGTGGCGGGCATGGCTGAAAAATGGGAAGGGATCTCCGACTACGGTGGTGATGGCGTTAGTTTGGGGTTGAGAGACATGGCTGCGGCCGCCATTTAAAAAGGCTTGAGATCCTGTGTTGAAACCAACTTCTGACGAGGCACGTGAGGAGTCATGGCATAACCTTTTTCCATCACAAAAATGCCTAGCGGAGATTAATTATCATGAAAACAACATCAACCTAACGTAACTTTGCTATTATTTTCATAATTCTTACAATATAATATCATAAATTGCACCCTTATCCTTCACATGAAGTTCAATATATAAAGTGACTCACTTTATCAGAGGAAGGAAGATAAGAAGGAAGGAAAGAAATGTAGTGAGGTAGTTAATCAAACCTACAAATAACTTTTCAGTTCATTAATGCACTCATGGTACCACTACAGTTTCCTCTCCCTCATTTGCCTCTTTGATTTTTCTCCTTCACTAAATCTGAACCAGCACCATTGTCGCTCTTTCAAAGAGTCACCACGCTTGTAGTAGGCGGGCTATTTGCTACTCTCCACCCAGCGGGTCTCAATCATCTATGGATTAGAACACAAGTAATTAGTTAAATCAATTGAAATATGACTGATGGTGGTTTTGCCAAAAAAATTTGCCAGAGAAATATGTAATAGGTGAACAAAAAAAATTTGGTGAAATGAGAAATAAAAAAATAGAACAGGGTTTAGGGTCTTATGTGGAGAAAGAGAGGCGTTGACTTATTTTTATGAAAGTAAATACTCAGACCATGGTTTTGCAATTAGAAAATTTAGGGCAAGAATAATCATGGTATTTCCACAAAAGTTGAAAACTTGAACATGGTTTCGGATAACCAAAAACTATTAATATGCACCAAGCATGTGAAAACTGAAACATAGTGAAATGTTAAATGCAACCCCCGACCTCATTAAGTAAAAGAGCCGTCTTTTTGTGCATGCAATATTCCTTTAGGTGCTTCCACAAATGAAATCTGCAAAAGAAAATAATGACCTATTAATGTGAGCTTCAAGGATGTCAAGGATATTAATGTGACCTTCACGAGCAGCAACAGTTGTTGCATATCCTTTATATAGTTTTATGTTCACATGAGCACCAGCTCTCTGATTTATTAACAAAACAAAAGTTGTTGATTAGAGAGATTCCATTTAATTACAAATATGTCCACCACACTTCAATATTCTTCTTCTTGAAATTCTACAAAACACTTAATATACTACAACAGAAAGTATATTTAAGAACTTAAGACATGAATCAAACCCATACCAGTATGGTCAAAGTAGGAGCAACTTGCTAGTATGGTACTGGTAGACATTGACCAAGATTTCAATTTTAGAAGTATTTTTTATTTTCTAAGTCGCTTAACATTAATTTACTAATGCTTAATCAGACACCTACTTGCTAAGGTTGAGAAACAAAAAAAATGAAAAAGTCCAAAATCCCCTTTCTTTAAAGAAAAAGAAATGCAGAAATTATGAGGTCCAGAACGAAGATTCTCAAATTGACAAAAACAAAAACACAATTTAAGTCAAGATTCGTACCAGTAACCTCCCGATAATTTCCTCATGCCCAGAGTGCACTGCCGCAAAGAGAGCAGTCACCTCTATCTTGAGCTCGGTCCATTTCATACGAACGTGTAAGGGAGCATCTTCTTTCAAGATCAGACCCGTAGACCGTATTCTTAGGGGTGAAGAAGTTCATGGTACTTTGATTTGGTTAAGAATTAGGTTTTTGCAAGGATGGAAAGGAGAGGAGACAGAGAGCAGGGAACTGAGATGCGAAGAGGGAGGGAGACGCGGATCGACGGGGCATTCGTAGTTCCAGAGCCAGGGCTTGAGACGAAGACGGGAGACAGAGAGGGGATGGGGCTAGATCTCCAATGTCGGCTAGGTTTTCATGGACGGGATGAACTGGAGACGGAGACAGAGACGGGATGGTTTTCGGCTAGGGTTTTTTCTGTCCAACTGGAGGAGAGAGGGCATAAATGAGAGCATTGCGTACTAAAACGCTTCTCCGCTCTGCGAGCGAAAGTGCAAGGATTCTGAAAGTCTAAAAGTAGACGGTTGCGATCGAAATAAACTAAAATCCAATGATTCAGATTGGTCAATCTGAGAGGTGAATAGAGGTTTGGAGTCAAAAATTTCAATCTCCTTTTATTAGTAGTAAGGATAAGGATATGAAGAATTTATTGAGCAACTTAAATTGGTGTTGATTAAAACAATCCGACGAAAACAAACGCATAGCACGAATGCTCACTAACTATGTATATCACCGTAGCCAGATTCTATATATATATACTTATATATATGGACATATATACATATATATACCTAATAAAGTACGCCCGAATCACCACCAACAAATTGGATTAAGTATAATTACATAAATAATAATATATATTGATCAATTTCTCTATATCACATAGAATGTATTGTACGCCTAAAATTCATATGAAAAACGCCCGAATATGACTAAGTAAGCATTTAATACATACAGTAGCATGACTAATTAATTATAAGACTAATTAGATATAATACATATATTATAATATAGATACACATAAGTATATAAGTAACATTAATACAACGCATGGATCAACACATTAGTTAATATATAATTAACTATTTTTGTTTCTTACCTTATTTGTTTCAAATAAAAGTCCAACTAAAAGTGATTGAATTTATAACATGCTTTCATTGTGATGTGTTTTATTTATATTTTGTACACTTTCATCCTGACGTCACATTAAGAAATGGGAACAGTAGCACATTATAAAATAACACTTAAATTAAATACATGTGAGTTAGACACCCACTCGTCGTGCAGCACGAACACTGCACGCAAGATTTGGCTAAATGAAACTATTAAGTAAATTATATTAGGAGCATCAAGGACGTCTCAAACGCTTGTACCTTTCATGTAATTTACTTTTAGAAATAATCCTTCGACTAACTGAACAATACTCGAAATAAATAAATAGGAGACTTAGTGGACTCGGACCCACACGCAGTGGACGAGATCTACACTGTTGCTGACAACGCTGATCCCAACGCGGACACAGCGAACCTCCCGTTAGAGTAGCTCACGCTTCATTCCAAGTGTGAATTCCTGGGGATTATATTCATTTCTCTTTTATTAGGACCTACTAGACTTACCTAAATTGAAATGCGGTACCAAACTACCAACAATAATTAATCAGGCGCGTAGACCTGAACTGTCATATTTACATGTTGGTAATTGTACCATTAATTGAGACCAACCTGCATTCATATTGCACGTAAGATCCTATATACGGATCATATAGGCTATTAGAATACTTATAGGTAGATGCGTATAAATATTATATATCTATACTCGTCGGGAGAGATGAGAGTCGGGCCGGTGAGTTTTAGCTTGGATTTAGTCTGAGGGCATCGTGGAGGGAGTATGTGTCATGGTGTCTAACATAGCCCATGGGATATTCTCAACGGGATGTCCTTAAGGACATTCGACTAATCCTCACCAACGATGATCATCACTTGATGACTCGTAGTGCCAGTTAGAGAGTTTTATTCTCAAAATCCTTATTATATAGTATTATAATAATTCCTCTTTTAGTGATTAAGGTTCAGTTTCTCAGTTTAAAGTACGTGTGTCATATGTGAAGTATTGGAGCTATTCCATTCTTTATATTTCTATTAGCCGATGTTTCGAGATCTCCTAATATTCGAAGGGCTTCCTCCTTTGACCCCTGGTTGGTACAGAGGAAGTCTGGGGCTCCCCTTTGGCCCCTTGTTGGTACAGGGAGTTCCCTTTATTATTATTATTATTATTATTATTATTATTATTATTATTATTATTATTATTATTCAAACGGATAGTCGGTTCCTTATTTCCGTATGACGGCTGAGACCGAAAGTTTAAGTTTATTATTTTCTCTTTGTGAGGTAGGCTTCTCGGTTCGCTTTTGATCGAGTGTGTGCTTTTATAGCCGCTCTATTTTTACCAGGGCGTTTCGTTCTGGAAACTCAAAATTAAGTTAGATTGGCGGCTGATATACTAGACCCGTCTAACGATACCTTTAGATTTGGCGGCTGACATACTAGACCCGTCTAAGGGGGCGAATCCTGAAGTCCTACACCCGGGTCTTTTCATAAATTTGATGATCTGTTCATTTGACTGGGAGTTTGATATTTCCTCATATTAGCTATTGTATACTACTATTCCTCATAAATATTTTGGGTTTTCTTCTCGTATCGTCTCTTTTGGTTATATTTAGATATTTATCTGAATTGAACAATGGTTAAAACAAAAACACAAGTTAGGTGTAATATATTGATATAGTTAATCTCAGTAAATATGATTGGTCCAACTTTGAATCGGATATAATCCCAAAGGCTGGACCTAAATCCACACTGAGTAAATTTTTAAAATTTTACTCACGTTCCACGGTTGGTTGTGGGGTCCAAGTAAGGAGCTGAAATTCCTTTGAGGTCCAGAGGAGAGCGCTAGGATGAAGTTCCCGGCATCATTCGTTTTGAGGATCACTTCGTTTGTTTCTTTCATTTCTTTCGTTAGGTTTAGTGTGTAGTAGGTTAGCTAGGGTTGGTCCCACGTCTTTTGATGGGATCGTCCGCTTCTGTATGTATTTTGTTTTTGTTTAGCTTCCGCTGTAAACTTTGTATCCAGATGCTGGATTATATATATATGTGTATTTGTTGGATGTTAGTGTATTGTGTGAAATGTGTGTGCTTTTCCTTTAAATTAAGTATTATAAATAAATCTTATTTATATTTTCGAGTGGCAATTAAGCCTTTCGTGTACTTGTAACCAAGTACACGTGGCGGGATTAACACCCTTAAGTTAGTAATTATTTCTAGGGTGTGACACTCAATAATGCTCATGATATGTGGCAAGACATTTTAAAATGGTATGAAGGGAATGACCAAATTAAACAGAACAAAGTGGTCGGTTTGGACACTAGATATGAAAATTTTAGAATCGAAGAAAATGAGAGCATTGAGGATATGTACCATAGGCTTACTATTCTCATTAATGAGTTTATTGAAATGGGAGAACCTTTAACTAACAATAAGATTGTATGTAAGCTCTTTCGTACCATGATTGTGCGACCCGGTTGGCAAGGATTTGTCGGAGCTCTCAAGGCGGTGATTGGAAGAAATACGAAGCCATTCACACCGAATAAGATATACACCTCATTTCGGTCCTTTGAGGAAACTCTCAAGCAAACCTCCAACAAAAATCAAGGAGGCAAGGCCATCGCTTTCTAGGCACAAAGCTCCAAGCAAACAACTTTTCCTTTGCTCACTCTCGATCAACAAGTGATAATCCTTTCAAGAACATGGGACAAGATCATGAGAAGGAAATACAAGTCCTTGCTAAGATGTTGCAAGGTCTATTTGCATTTGAGAAAAAATACAATGCCAAGCGGGAAAGCATGGGCAAGAAGGTGGTGTGCGCCATGTGCGAAAGAGAAGGACATATCATCCACATGTGCTATAAGATCTTTCCGCAAATGAGACCTCAAGACGGTGATGAGAGGCAAGAGTGAAAAGGACATGCAAAGAAGGAGGGTTACAAGGGCAAAAAGAAGCCTAAAGCAATGCACGTCGATAGATGAAATTAGTTATCATGCATAGCAAGGCACAAGATAATACTCGGAAATGAATGACAACAACCAAAATCAAGTGAAAATGAATAAATTCAAGTAAATAGAATATCAGAGTTTCGAATTTACATTTTCAAACCTAGAAAAATACTACTGAGTCATGACAGAAAAGAGAGAAAACAAAGCAAGGAAAAATATACAAATCATGAGAAAGAAGGAAGAAATATACCAAGAATCAAGATCAATCTCTTCTCCAAGTTCTCTTCTCGAACTTCCAATCTATCTCTAGATGTCTCTCTCTAGATTTCTTTCTATCTCTCAATTTATTTAACGAGAATATAACTCTCAAAAAAAATGAAGCCTCCCTTGTTTTGGGCGGATCTGGAAGTATTTAAAATAAATCTCCAGTTGAAGTTTAAAAATCAGCCAAAAAGTGTCAATCTTGCGCTTAAGAAAATTGGCTAAGTTCATGACTGCACTAGGTAGCGCATTTGCGCCATGCAACACAAGTGTTGTAGCCTGCAACACTGCACATGCACCTTAGAAATCAAATTGAAGGCTTAATGACTTACATATTCTTAATAAGGCTTCACGAAATAGCTTCCCGAACATCATATGAGAATAACTCTCCAGATTACCTCCGGGAGGACATGTTACTTCCCGAACACGCTCCCGAAGACGATACTCATCACCTCCTGGATGCATCTCGCGACTAACTTCTTGAGGAGACAGTTACTTAACACCTCCTAATACGATCTAGTAACCGTCAGAAGACTACCCTTAAGGCGGCTATGTAAGATCACATTATAAATACCCGACTCCAAGTTCAAAGGAGATAGAACTGAACAACATGATAGAGATGCTGTCAAAATTCACTCTCAATACTCATATTCTCAAAGAGACGAACTAATTCCCAGTTAGATCGGATCTTCAAGCAGACTGGCCGATTCTAAGTCGGTTCGTATCATCCGAGATGCAAATAATCCACAATTATTTTAAAAATAAAAGTGACTTGATGACTCGAACCAGCTTGCCATGTATGCCATCTAATTACCACTTTATCAATGTCATAGAAATGAAACATTTGTGATAGGATAATGTTTCGTAGATACCACATTTGATATCAATTATTGATACCGATTTTATTATGCACCTTTAGTTGAGTTATTCTGCACATTATTTGAGTTATTATACATGTTATATCATAACTATTTCAGTACAAAAAAATAACATGTATAACTATTTCAATACAAAAAATAACGTGCATAATAACTCAAATAATGTGCATAATAATAATGTGCATGATAACTCCACTAAAGATTCATAATAAAATCGATAATATGTATAACTATTTCGGTACAAAAAATAACATGCATAATAACTCAAATAATGTACATTATAACATGAAAATCGGTATCAATAGTTGGTATCAAATATGGTATCTACGTATCAGTTCCCTCTGGATATATCATATTTTCAAAACATGAAAACTGATTATTATTATTATTATTATTATTATTATTATTATTATTATTATATTACTGTATTGAAGCGAAATTGCTTATTCGAACCGAATCAATGAATGCTGGCAAGCTAGATTCGCGCAGTGACCACGACACAGAATATCACGACACAGAATATCCCACGTAAAAATCAAGGGTTCAGATCAAACGCATAACATAATTAAGACAATCTCAGTCGTACGTATTTCCTTCAACAAGGCGGTGGGATCCGGTTTGGTGGCCACAAATTCCATACTAGAGAGAAACAGATTAATGACGCTAGGTCAAGAACATTAATATAATAGATTAATAGCCAAAATTACAAATGAGCCCTTCTGGAATTAGAATATACATATTTACTCTGAAAATTTCAACTTTTAGTTTACATGATTACATCGTAAAAAGTTCAGATTTCGACCCTATTAAAAATATATATATATATATATTCCAAAGTTTAGCAACTAATGACTAAACAATATTCTTCTTGTGGATAATTGTAAGTTCGGAATTTAATAGAAAAACTCTTTATGATTGTGAATATTTAAATTTTTTATCTCAAAAATGAAAATTCTGTTTGAATTTGTCCCGTCAATTATGTTAAAAATTCTATAAGTCTTGATTCTACATCTTAATCAGACAATTATGACCTAATATATAAAAATCTCTGTGATTATCTCTTACATCAATTATCTCTTGTAGTATTTTTTTATGTTTTCAAAAGAGTCTGACATGATATAATATGGATCCGAGTTTGTTGTAGCACAGTACGTCGCTACACGCAAATGACGGTTTGAATTGGCCGTCAAATTTGAATGGACCGCCAGCGATGAAAATAAAAAAAGATTTAAATATTGACACGAATTCGATGCAACTGAAAAAATCCAACAGTCTACTATTATTGCGCTACACGTATTGAACAATAGCTTATTTGATTTCTAGAGGTGTAAGAACAACTCGATCAATTCAAAACCCGATCAACTTTGATTGATTTGACCTCAAAAATTATGAGTTTGAGTCTTATATAGTTTGGTACAGGTATTTTTATGAAACCGATCAATAATTTGCAAGAAAGTTTCTAACAAAAATTTTTTTAAGAGAACTGAACTCAACCTTGATTGTGTCACAATTATTTTATATTGCTCATAGTTGATTTGTTACTATTTTTATGGGTGCGTTTGGATCATGTCATAGTTAGTGTAAAAATAGTGCTATCTAGATTAGTGGTTGAAATAGTGGTTAGTTTTTGCTATCTAGGTTAGTGCAAAAATAGTGCTAATTTTGTGCTATCTAGGTTAGTAAAAATGTTGTTTGGATTGCACATTTGGAGTAGTGATAGTGAGTTAATAAATAATAAATTATTTTAGTTTTTTAACGATAATAATAATAAAATATTGATATCAATTTATAATATATAATAATACAATAATAATAAATGATAATAATAATAAAATAATGATAATTACAATAATAATAATAAAATAATGATAATTACAACAATAATAATAATAAAATAATAATAATAATAAAATAGTAAAATAATAAAATAATGATAATTACAATAATAATAATAAAAATAATAATAATGACAATTATAATAATACTAATAAAAAATAATAAAGACAATAATAATAATAAAATAATGACATTTAAAATAATCATAATAAAAATAAAATAATAATAATGACAATTATAATAATAATAAAATAATGATAATTACAATAATAAAAATAATAATAATGACAATTATAATAATACTAATAAAATAATAATGACAATAATAATAATAATAATAATAATAATAATAAAATAATATTAATGACAATTATAATAATAATAAAATAATGATAATTACAATAATAATAATGACAATAATAATACTAATAAAATAATAATAATAATAAAATAATGACAATTAAAATAATAATAAAATAATATTAATGACAATTATAATAATATAAAATAATGATAATTACAATAATAATAATAATAATAAATAATGACAATAATAATAATAATAATAAAATAATATTAATGACAAATATAATAATAATAATAATAAAATAATATTAATGACAATTATAATAATAATAAAATAATGATAATTACAATAATAATAAAAATAATAATAATGACAATTATAATAATACTAATAAAATAATAATGACAATAATAATAATAAAATAATGACTATTAAAATAATAATAATGACAATTATAATAATAATAAAATAATGATAATTACAATAATATTAAAAGAAATAATAATAATGACAATTATAATAATACTAATAAAATAACAATGACAATAATAATAATAATAAAATATTGACAATTAAAATAATAATAATAATAATAATATTAAATAATAATAATATCAAGATGATGATTACAATGTAATAAAATAATAATTTTGCTAACCATGACATGTGCTAATTTGCTAATCCTACCATTTTGTTGGATTGGCAAAATAGCACTAACCAACACTACTCACAACTTACTAAATCATGTTTGGATCACATTTTTGTGTGGATAACAACTCTTATCTATGGTTAGTACTATTTTTGGTGATCCAAACACGCCCATATATAGTCTCTTTACCACGTGATCAAATACAAATATACAATGGTCCAATTAAAGTACGACATGAAATATTACTACAATAAGTCAATTAACTTTTATGTATTATTGTTGCATAAAATATATTATTTTTATTTTGTTAATTTTCTTATACTAAATTTGTATTAAAATGAAATCCACAAAACTCATAAATATGCAAAATTCAGCCGGATATAAAATGCGTGTAATTATCTGGTTACAGATTAAAAATGTTACAATGCAAATAATGGATATTGAATTGGACATCTATGCCGAAGCTAACCAAGAAGATCCGTAAATAAAATTGGATCCGAATCTTGTATTTGAGGCAAGTAAAGACTATGTTTGTCTAGATCCGACCGTTACGAATCGATTGATCGTCACGAACAACTGTAATTTGATTCAGAAGACAGATACTTTGACCGTTAAATAAATTTTGAACGGTCCAGATGCAACATGCAGAAAACAAGAAGGAATTATAAAGGAGCGAATTTGATTCCAATAAAATTACCTTCTACTGAATCATGTGATGTGATGTTAATAATTAAAAGATTTTAGAGGGGCCTATACGGAATTCTCAGAAAAATGAACAAATCGTTAATGTTCGAAAATTTGCCGTCTTCCCCAACTGACTAAATCTGAATCAGTCTAATTTCTAATTTCTATTTCTCTCCGCTTCCTCTTATCGCGTAGGTCAAAGTCGGAAGCATCTCAGGTTAGGGTTACCATTTCTCGATTAGAAATTTAGAATCTTTTGTTAGGTACTTGTCCCTCACGTCTTCTTCGCTCAAATTCTTGTTCTTATTCGTACAATTTATATTCTCTTTTTCTAGGTTAGAAATTATATATTATAAGCTGGTTTTAATTGATCCTTCTCCTTCTTTTTTTCTAGAAAACAGTTGGGTTTTTCTCCCTAAACAATTACTACATAACCTACGTTTAGGGTTAGTCGAATTTTTCCTTTTAATATCTAACATAAACAGGTGATTTTTTATTTGCGCCTTTGAGAGAATTCTCTTGTCGGGTAGATTTTCCATCTGTTTAATTTTCTTTTATGGCCTTTGAATCCAACAAAGAAATTGAAGAGTTGCCAAAAATTCACAATTCCAGTGATTCCCATTCTCAAAAACAGCTTGTTATTTGTCAAAAAAACATCAACCCATTTCCTATTCAGAGGTCCATTTCTCATAGGAAAAGCCATTTCAAACAACCCTTGAATCAAAACCAAACTTTACCCCCTTCCATATTCAGTTCAGAGAACGAAGAGCTCGAATTGAATTCAAGAAACACAGATAATACCAGCCCAAATTCAACTGGTCAATCCTTTATGGACCTCCCGAGTGTGGTAATTTGTGAAATTTTAAAATGCCTTGACCCAAAGGAGCTTGGCATTGTTTCCTGTGTGTCAACCCAGTTAAACAATCTTGTGTCTGACCACCATGGATGGAAGAAATTTTACTTTGATAGGTGGGGCTTGCCTCCATCTCCTGTCGATTCTCATATGGAGACTAGTTGGAAGGAAATGTTTGTGGAGAGAGAGTTCCGTGCCAAATGCTTCATGGGCCGTTATACTATGGATACCTTACATGGCCACACAGAAGCAGTACGATCTGTTTTCATTCTAGTATCAGCCAAGCTTATATTTACTGGTGGATATGATTATGTGGTACGCATGTGGGATTTAGAAGATGGGTTATCAGTTGGAGCTTCTAGAAGCCTTGGTTGCACAATTAGGGCTATTTCGGCTGATTCGGACCTGTTAGTAGCTGGGGGAACCGATGCCTTCATACAATGTTGGAAGGTCGTTGAGGGGCATCCTCATTTATTTGATCTAACTGGTTTATATTCAAACTCAAATTTTGAATTTCGTTTATTGGGCCATGAGGGACCTATCACTTGTCTTGATTTAGATTTAACAAGGATTTATAGTGGATCATGGGACATGACTGTTAGGGTTTGGGACAGGAGTTCAATGGAGTGTGTCACAAAATTGAGGCATAGGGACTGGGTTTGGGCCCTGGCGCCACGTGGCACTACAGTTGCTGTGACGGCTGGCAAGAATCTGTACCTTTGGGAGATCTCCACCGGTGAGCCTTTAGGATTAGTGCTAAATCCACACAAAGGCAATGCCTATGCATTGACACGCTCCCGTACTGGTGATCTGGTTTTTTCTGGCGGTGAAGATGGAACAATCCACATGTATAACCTGAACACAAGAAGTGATTTGGTAATATCCTCCATGTGGGCCCCACACACAGGGGCAGTGAACTCTCTTTCTTTTGAGTACCCATGGCTTGTTTCATGCTCTACTGATGGTAGAATTGCGTTGATTGATGCGAGAAAGCTTGTAGTGAATAGGAAGAACAATACTAAGTCCAGCTCAAGGATAGCAGTGGTTGGGACAGGTGAGATTGAACCACCACAGAGAATGCTACACGGTTTTGGTTGCAATCTTTTCTCTGTGGATATAGGGTGGGACCGGATTGTTTGTGCTGGGGAGGAGGGAGTGGTTAGGGTTTGGAATTTCTCACAGGCAGTTGAGAGGGAAAGGAGAGCTCGTGCTTTGAGGAGTGTGCGCATGGAGAACAGGATGAGGAGGAGGAAGGCACAATTGGAGATGATGAATAGTGGATCTGGAGGTGGGTCCCACTGGTCAGCAGCAGTGAAGAAGAATGTTTTGAATGGAGAGAGGAATGGTGTTTGGCATAGTAAGAGAGGGATTGGAGGCAAATTGAAGGGTTAATAGCTTCCTCCCTTCTCTTTTTCTTTATTTCTATTCCCTTTTTAGATTTCCTTTTTTTTTGCTAAATTTGGTCGGTATGAAGAGTTGTTCGGTTAGGTATACTTGTAGTTGTTAGTTGGCATTGGTCTTGTTTAGAAGTGTATCCTTTAATCAATATAGACAGCCCTTATTTTCCTCGAGCAGTGGTGGATTTGGGTTTTCTGTAAATTGAATTTCTTGAAAGTAAAAAATAAGTATTTTTTATATTTGCACTCTCTTTTTCCTCTCTGAGTTTTCAGGTTTTTTCATTTTTGTTAATGATAATGCACATGTAGCATTTTTGTTATAAGTTGATTAATAACTGGGCTGGGCACTAGCATTAGGAATTACTGTGGTTGATTATTAGATGAAGCCATATATACCAACAGGTACTGTGTGTGTACTGCCGATACATGACCTTACCAGTACCACTATGGCGAACAATTTTGCTGTTCTTTTTTTTTTGGTTAGTTTCTTACAATATGGAAGCAGCTTGCTCGGGTATACCAGGCTATAGACAGTCAATATGATAAATAAGTATGATGTGGAAGTATCGAACAGAGAGGAAATAGCAATTTGGCTTTGAGTGAGAGATTTTCAATTCTAGAACAAAAAATGTGGCCAGCTAGTAGCACTATCTTATTATATACAGGAAACACACAAACAGAAATAAATCAGGTTCTGTTTTTAAGATAATAAAAAGATACAACCAACTTGCTTCACCAATCACCACTTATCTAGTGACCCTTTCGGTATGCTTTCTGAGGCTCTGTGGCATTCAGGCATTCAAATATCGTACTTCACATTCTTTGAATTACTCAAAATTTCAGTTTGTGGGCATCTTTGCTCGTTACCATCTAACGGTTGAGTAGTCGTATAAATCAAAATTTGTGAAATGATTGAATTCAAAGTTTCAAACCATTACATGATAAATGGGGGAGATGCTCGCACACTTAAAATTTGAGGTAATTCAGAGGATATACACTCAGATATCAGGAGTCCATCTCATCTTTGTAAGATCTTTCTTTCTTATTCTTTTTTTTTTTGCTTTTTGCATTTTTCGCTCCTCTCAGGTAATATGAAAATCATTCTAAAGTCTGAGACAGATCTGTATTGTTAATTTCAGGCTATGGGCAGTTAAGAAAAGAAATAGCCAAATGAAGAATCTCTACTATATTATATTGTAACAACGATGCAAATTTCTACAAAGATTTTTAAATATATCAAAACAACACAGTTTTGTTCTTGTAAGAATTACATCTATGGATCCAACTAATTTAGCTTGAAGAGATTATTGTAATTATTCAGCTTTCTGAAGTTATCATTAATTGCAAATTTTCCATCAGAACAATTACTTATCTTGCAAAATTTCATGTAATACTAATATTAGAATGTTACCTTTTTTAATTATTTAGACTCTTTAAATGAATTTTCATCAAACTTATAACTTGTGAATGCAAGATCTCACTAAAGACGAGACCAATGTAGATTTTGCAAAGTGTAATTCATGCAGTGGGTCTCACATGTAAAATCATATCAAAATGGACTAATGGAGAACCAATCAATTACAATTTCAACTCGTATTTTATCCTACCAGAATTATCCTTTTCTGACCAAAAAGCATTTTTTAATTCTTGAAAAACGTTACAAAAGGACAGTTCATTTTAAAAAAAATTGAAATAAAATATCCTATGCATATATTTATTTATGTATTTCATCATTTTATTGTATATGATGCATATTAAATGTAACCTAAAAAATATAGTGGAAATAAAGTGCATGTGCGTTCAAGGCATATGTAAAGGAACTGTGTATTTGCCCGAAACATTTCCATGTGCCCCCATCATGCTTGGGCTATCTCTTTCTCCTCTTTCTAATTTTTTATGTGAGCACAGAGCCGAGAAAAGAACCCCACGCATAAAATAAGGCAGATTGTTTAATAAAAGGACCCCTGCGTTAAATAATGTAGATGCTAGATAGCTATGTTGCACGGGTGCGGGTGCGGTGATACGTCATTTTTAAAAAAACTAGAATACGGAAGTATATATAGAATAATAAAAAAATCACATTATATATTAAAATGTTTGATTTTGTTTACATTCAACTACCACTATAGATGCATGTTATCCAATATTTTGTTCTAAAATAATAATATATATTGCTATGTAGGTTTTAGAAATAATCACGATTAAATTAAGTTTGTTCTTTAAGAATTCAAGATACTAATATAATTTTGTATATTTTACTGTAGAAATCAAGAGATAGAATATCCTAGATGATAAGCCAAGATTATAAAACTCTTTCTTAGTTTTCCAACGCACTTTGAATCAGCTTAATTGGAGTTCGGATGAAGGACTTATGACCAAAACACTGACCGTTGCGTACTGAAAATATCACAGCCGTATCCCGTGCCGTATCCCAGCCATATCCTGCCATATCCTGTGCCGTATCCTGCCGTATCCCAGCCGTATCCTATTGTATCCTGCCATATTCCAATATTAAAATAATACGATACGCCACGTGGAGTATCCGGTGCGTATCGCACGCGAATCCGCGTCGGATACGTATCTGATACGCGGCGCGGCATGATTTTGAAGTATCTAGGCAACCTAGCTAGATAGTAAACAAATTCCTCGATATTCATGCACTTTTTAAGATACTAAAATTTCGAATCTTGTTTTAGTAATATGATGATTAAAAATTTGTACAAACTAAATCTAAAAGAACTCTCTTTATAAATCTTTGAGAATGATAGCTTATATAAACATTATGTTGCTCAAAGCAATAAAGTTATTAGGAAAAAACTTGGATACTTCAAAAAATAAGTACATTGGATACTTCGGGTCATCTGTATCATTCAATTCATCGGAATTGGTAAAAGTAATTTCTTGAGAAACACACCAAAACTTTTCACCAATTTTGATGAATTAAATAGTCGAAATGGACTGAAGTATCCAGTGTACTAATTTTTTGAAGTATCCAAGTTTTTACCAAGTTATTACTTTATGTATAATTGCTTATGCATTCACTAAAAATTATTTTCGTTTCATTAACTAAGAACGAGAAAAAAGATGACAATGACAAATGTAAAATATAAAAATAACAATAACAATTAGTTCATGAGGATGATGATGATATCATCATCATCGCCATCATCATCTTGTTGTCGTGTTAATAAATTATGAAGCTATAGCTTTTTTCCTATATCGCTTGTGTATTTCTCAATTCTCATTAACACAATAATAGACAACTATTATTCAAATTTAGTATTTAACGCTAACAAAGATTATTATTATTATTATTATTATTATTATGAGGAGGAGGAGGAGGGATCACTTGATAATGGTAATCTTGACAATGAAATTTCAGTAAGATTGATAAAAAAATCTTAAAAATAGAAGAAGAAAAAACATTTATAGGAACACTCTTGAACTATTGAATTTGTTATGTTTTAAATTTGATGTGATTTGAGTGTCATTTATGTTAGATAGTGATTTAGAGGATCAATCATTTGTGATGGTATTCTTGTTTAGTTTTTGTATTGAATGATTTATATTATTTTGTTCCTTGAGTTTTATATATTTCATAGATTATTTGAGTTGAGGACTTTAATTGTGAGACTATGCAATTGGTTATTAAAACTTTTAATAGTCTCTAGTCTTATATCATTAGTTTGGAATACTGAATTATTATTATTATTATATATATACTAGTATGTGAATTAATTTTTGATCATGTTTCACAGTCACTCATGCGAGATATCTATTTAATCACATAAATATACATGTACGAGATACATGATATTGAACATAAACCACATTGACTTGTTGTATGGATTGTGTTTGTATCATCAGCAAAGTCATAAATAAGTATTAATTCTATTATATGAGATATTCATTATTCTAGATAATTAATGTATATTTTGTGCGATTATCAAACACTGCTTTTAACCGAAGGCTATAAAGATAATTTCTAGATATACATCAATTATACCAGGAGCTATGGATAGTCAATAGGATATATATTTGTCTGTCTCAGTTCTTATGAGATTAGTGATATCTACGGATCTCTTGATGTAGTGATAATTGTTATGCATGCATTTATAATTATGAGATAATCATAAATAATAATTATGCACTGCAGATCAAAAATTAATTAATGGTCAATAATGACACATTCCTATGCTTGACATTCATTAACGGATATTACATGACAAAGGAATTAATACGAAAGAATAAAATGATCATGATTTGTCTATGTTTGATCGAGTGATCATAATGCATTGTTAAATGTCAATTATGATTTATACATTAATGTATATTAATTTATTGTTGATCATGACATGGATCCTACTAGGTCACTCTATTTGACAAGTTGAAATACAGAACAATTAATTAATTTTGTGAGACATAACTAATTATATTAAATTTGAATTGGATCAATTTGGATGAGACTCAAATTACGGATGAAATGTACTTGAACTCAGTTGAGTCCAAGCCCATGAAATTTCAGCTATAAAAAAATGTCTATTTTTTAAAAAGTTTATTTTAAACTATCTACTCTAAAAAAATTATCATTTTTACAAATTCGGCAGAAATTGAATGTAGAAAAAAGTTTGTGCGCATGAGCCATATTTTTTGTCATTCTCCTCTTGCTGTACGTGAGAACAAAATGAAGAGAAATAAAAAATGAAAATTCAAATTCAAATTAAAATTGAATTTCTTATTCTTCTCATGTGTTGAGATAAAAACGGAATTAATTCTTGTTCTATAGAAGAAGGTCTAGCAATCTTGTTTCGACTCGTCAAGGAGTGCACGTGGTATAAACTTCACGCTTAGTAAGCTTTCGTGACACGAGACGAGAACCGACATCCTTGTAGTTGATTCTTTAAGATGCGAGCAACCTCTACGCAAGGGAATCGTCGCGCTTGGTTACGATACCAAGTAAGGTACACAAAAAATCACAACCTTGCTAGATTCGAATTTTATACACATGATCCTTGGAATTCAAAATTGAGTTGCATGAAAGTTTTTTAATTTTCGTATATCATGCAAGTAACAAAATCCTACAATTTAAATTCGATCATTAACCATTAATCATTAACCTTTAAAGAATTGTATGAAATGATGATCTTTGATGGAGCATAAATATTAAAATGACTCAGATCACATCAAATTTAAAACACAACTAATGCATAAGTTCAAGAATATGTTTATAATTTGTCTAGTTTTAAGATTTTTTTATCAAGTGATTTGAACTCTCATTGTCAAATTTTTGTCAAGTGATCCCTCCTTTATTATTATTATTATTATTATTATGAACTAGGATATGGTGCTTGATCATCAAATCTCACATATGAAAGGTTAAAATTCCAATTTGTCATGCTCAATAATTTCTTTATATCAAAATCTTGTGAATACCAAAATTTTCAATATTTCGAATTTTATAAGTACTTGTTTTGAATTTTTTGGAAACATCAAAATAGTAATAAAATATTCAATATTTATACATAAAATGGGTCACTTTAAAAAATTCAAAACAAGTACTTAAAAATTCTAAAAATAAAAAATTTTGGTATCCCACAATATTTTGATATAAATATTTTATTGAGCATGATAAATCGAAATTTTAACTGTTCGTTTGTGAGATTTAATGACCAAGCACGGACCCTTGATGCTTAATCAAGCACCATAGACAATTATTATTATTAGGAATTAATTTTTCTGGTGATATGCTTCATTGATACGCAATCGATACATGCAACAAAGTAGGTCGTTATGCATGTTAAACACGTTGTTATGCATGTTAAGCGCTTTGTTATGCATGTTACGCTTGTTATGCATAGTATAAGTGTATAACATCCAAGTGAACTCGAATAACATGCATAAATAATGAACGTTGACGCACACATCGATTGCGTATCAATGAAACGTATCTGTCTATCAACTACCTTATTATTATTATGGCTTATTTTTATGTTGGACAAGCTAATTTATTTTTATAAAACACCTAAGCTAAAGTGGATACGCATTTAATACATCACACGCGTTTAATTCGCATTTGACAAATTGATTGTTCCCAACTAATAATTTAATGCATGAACTGTTTTTTTTTTGGATTTTTTTGTGCTTTCAAGTTTGAGAAGTATGTTTGCCGTTGCCATTTTAAAAGAAGAATAGTTCACAAACAAAAGTAATATTTTTTTGTTCGGTTCACCTTTTTAATTTGCTGAATAGAATCAACTAATTAACATGAAAATTTTCTTCAAATATTGTCCGGTTTAGTTCAACCTTCAGTGACAACCAACAAGAAAAACATGATTCATTTTTGTACAACTAAATTGAGGTAGTATCCAATAATTCAAATAGAAAAAATATACTGTGTCTCGTATTTTGTTTCTAAGATATCTCAAACAAAGTCTTCTAAAATCAAAACACGAGTTTTGCACGAAATTTGCGCATCAGTGCCAGCGAAAAAAACAAAACACGGTATCAGCGTCTTTCCGCAAAACCGTTTCCAGTCAATATCAATAATTTGCTTCTTTTCCGCAAAAGGACAATTTCAGTGAATTTAATTTTTAATTTCCATACACCCATACACATATAGTCATATACACTGGAGCACAGAACTGAGCAACATGGATTTCTGAGGATTTCTTTAACCACCACCTCCGTCTCGTTTGTACTCTTTCTATACCGTGTTGCTTTTTGGTATTAAACACATTACCTACGCCATTTCTATCCCAACATTTTTGTAACTCCAGAAAACCAGCGTTTTCAGTCTCTGATTTCTCTCCACTCCTTCGTCTCTTAAAATAGAAACCCATCTGTCAGGAATTGACAACATCTGTTTGGGTCTCTTCTCCGCTTCACTAACTAATTCCCAATCAAAAAACTAAACTTAGTTTTCTACTTTTGATCCTTTTTGCCAACTTTTGTCATTTTTTTTCATTGATAAAAGTTGGAAATTTTGATAGATCCATTCAATTTTGCTTTTAATAGCCCTCATTTTTTCATACATTTTTATATATTTTTTTTTCTTTCACAACTGATAGAAGGAGGCGCTTGCACTTGATTCAATTGACGAATGTCTCAGGTGTGTGACTTTCTTTTTTCCTCTAAGAATATTTAGAGTTAATTTTTGAAATGTTTTAGAATTTTTTTAGACTTCATTTGCATCTCTTTCGTACAGGGTTCTGTTATGGGCACTGATTTGGATCTACATTAGTGAGCAACAATGACATAATGTCAGGTAACTCCCTCTCTCTCTCTCTCTCTCTCTCTCTCTGAGCTAGAGGCTTGAAATTAAGTTTTAACTAATTTGGTTCCTTAAATTTAGTTTAATTTTGCTTCTTTCTCTTTGGACTCTTGTAAAGGTCTGAAAAATTCTTCAAAAGCGTGCAACCAGCATCTCAATTTGGCCCAAGTAGGATATGAAGTCACTCTTACTACTGCTAATTGTATGGTTTTCATTGCTCATTTTCGTACCAAGAAGAACTCAAGGATTTCAGTTTCTTATTAATTGCGGATCTAATTCGGCTTCGTTTTCTGATAGTCGAAAATGGGCCAGTGATTCAACTCTGAATGGTAATTTTACCCTGAGTGATCCAGGAATTGCAGCATTTAATTCAACTTCAGTTGAAGATACAGGTTATACTGGTTTCGGGCCCTTGTACAGATCTGCCCGGTTCTTTAATACATCCACATCTTACAGTTTTACTGTTGACCCAGGAAATTACTGTGTGAGACTTCATTTCTACCCATTCCAATTTGGAGTTTACAACTCAAATGATTCAGCATTTGATGTGAGTGCCAATGATCTGAAATTGGTTACTAAATTTAACGTCTCCAGTGAGATTTTATGGAGAGCTGAAAAAACCAATTCAAATGTTACTTCTGTTGTAAAGGAGTACTACATTAATGTAGACCTCAACGGATTGCAAATCAAGTTTGTACCCAACCCAAGTTCCTTTGCATTTATAAATGCGATAGAAGTACTCCCCTCCCCCAACAATTTATTTGATTCCAACATAACCAAAGTCGGTAGCAATGGACTCACATCAATAACTGATAGAGCTATCGAGACAATGTACCGGTTGAATATTGGTGGGCCCATCTTGGGGTCAACAACTGATCAATTCCTGTACCGAAATTGGGACACTGATGAGAATTTCATGTTTTCTGTCAATGCTGCAAACCTAGTGCATAACACCTCTGACATCAGTTATGCAACTCTAAACTATTCATCAATTGCACCTCTTTTGGTTTATGAAACTGCACGCGTAATGGGGAATACAGAGGTGGTAGAGAAACGGTTTAATGTTTCATGGAGATTTTTTGTGGACCCAAGTTTTGATTATTTGATTCGGTTGCATTTTTGTGAGTTAACTTACGACAAACCAAACCAACGAGTTTTTAGAATTTATATCAACAATAAAACTGCAGCTGCGAACTATGATGTCTATGAGAGAGCAGGTGGCATAAATAAGGCATACTTTGAGGACTATTTTGATATTTTGCCTCAGCAGACTGATACTCTCTGGCTCCAACTGGGGCCTGATTCCCTGTTGAGTGGGCCTGGTACAGATGCGATGCTTAATGGATTGGAGATTTTTAAGCTAAGTAAGAACGGAAACCTTGCGCATGTCTTGGACTGGACTAGCTTAAATCTCCATTCACATAATAATTCAAAGAACAAATTATTGATAGAAGAGATTTGTATTGGCATTGCTGGCATTCTAATTCTTATTTTACTTTCTGGTGCGTACTATTTGTATGTTAGGGGAAAGAAGAAGAGTAAAATGGCAGAAAATGCCCCATCTGGTTGGCACCCGCTTGTCCTCCATGAAGCCATGAAAAGCACCTCAAATGCTCGTCCAGGTAACCAGGTGGCGAATAAATTCACTTCTACCCCTAGTATTAATATTCGAATGGGCCGCAAGTTCACCCTCTCCGAGATCAAGGCAGCTACTAAAAACTTTGATGAGTCAACACTCATTGGTATTGGTGGTTTCGGTAAGGTGTTCCGAGGAGAGATTGATGGTGGGTCAAACATTGTGGCAGTCAAACGAGCAGATCCATTATGCGGCCAGGGTCTTAAAGAGTTTGAAACTGAAATTGAGATGTTATCGAAGCTTCGACATAGGCACTTGGTGTCGCTAATTGGGTATTGTGAAGAACAAGGGGAGATGATTTTAGTGTATGAATTCATGGCAAATGGTACCCTGAGGAACCACCTTTATGGAAATCCACCTCCTGCAAATGTGCTTACATACAAACAACGTATTGAGGCATGTGTAGGGGCAGCCCGTGGTCTTCACTATCTCCATACTGGGTCTGACATTGGTATCATACATAGAGATGTTAAGAGTACTAATATTTTATTGGATGAAGAACTTGTGGCCAAAATGTCAGACTTTGGGTTGTCACGGACAGGACCTACATTGGACCAGACACATGTTAGCACAGCAGTCAAGGGTAGTTTCGGGTATTTAGACCCAGAATACTTTAGAAGGCAGCAATTAACTCAAAAATCTGATGTCTACTCATTTGGTGTGGTTTTGTTCGAAGTGTTGTGTGGTCGACCTGTCATTGACCCAAGCTTACCAAAAGACCAAATTAACCTTGCTGAGTGGGCACTCAGGTGGCAACGCCAGAGATCAATTGAGACAATTGTTGACCCAAGATTGGAGGGAGATTATTCCATTGAGTCATTAAAAAAGTGTGCTGAAATTGCAGAGAAATGTTTAATGGATGAAGGAAGAAATAGGCCAAGCATGGGGGAGGTGTTGTGGCAATTAGAATATGTACTGCAATTACATGATGCCTATATAAGAGAAAGAGAGTCTTTTCGAAGAAATGGAGAAGTTCCTTTCGGTGATACAGCAGTTAGTTTTACTCATATTAGAGAGAATGAGTAGGATTTGTACTTTTGTAGAGTTATCTGATTATGTTTTCCTCCTTCCTTCTGTTGTTTATTTGTTTCCTCTTCTTGTTTCTAACTTCATAGCTTTACTGGAAGTATGAAGTGCATTTTGTGTGTTAGTTGCTGTAAGTTCTGGAATGCCATTTCTTTTCTTACCCTTTATCTTTTGTTAAAGTATCTTGTTAATAATAGAATCTTTGGAGATTAAATATTACACCAGCTGTAATATTTTTTTTTTACTCTGGTGTGTGCTTCTGAGGAGGTTGATGTGCAAATAAAGATTTTGAAGTTTACAGCTCTATCACAACATACAAATTGAAATTTCTTAGTCTGTAGAAAGTGTTCATGTGTAATGATATTCCTTTTGGCAGCTACATTAACAATACCAGAGTAATGTAGCATACACAAGATACGGCAAACAAATTGTCCATACAATATTTTAGTTCATAGCATTCATTTTATTTTATTATTTCCAAATTAATGGGCATTGCAAAGTTCTCTGTTAGTGCAATTTTTTGTTTTTTTTGTTCTAAATGACTAAATCCAATAGCAATATATCAGCTTAAACTTTAAAAAAAGAATCCATCCATCAGTGATTGGTTTACAGATAGTATATTTTAGTTCATATCATTCATTCTATTTATTTAATTATTTCTTTACTAATTAATGGGCATTGCAAAGTCCTCTGTTAGTGCAATTTTTTTAATAAGTTTAAGCTGATATATTGCTATTGGATTTTGTTGTAATAATAATAATTATTATTATAATAAGAATGATAAAAAAAATAATAATAATAACAATAACAAAAAAATACTTAGCCAAAAAAGACTGGAATGGTAATACCCAGTGTGTTTTTTGTGATCATGAGGAAAATATCGATCATCTCTTTGTTTCGTGTTCTTTTATTAGGCAGATATGGGCTTGAATTAGTAATCACAATAACTTTGAGTTTGAAGGTGAATGTTTAGAGGAATTATGGAAAATAGATGCCAAAATTTCACTTAAAGATGCTAAGATAGTTGAATTAATTAGAAGTGCAATTTTATGGAATGTTTGGCTAGAACGTAACAAGTTATGCTTCACAGAAAAAAGCCAAGAACTATTAGAGAGTTAGCAAGTAATATCATTAGAATGTTAGATTATTGGTGTAAGAATAACAATGATCAATCCTATTTGAAACTTAATCTTGTTATGCCACATGATGTTCTGAATTTGCCAAGACCTACACGAGAAAGAAATCAGATAGAGATGGTGCAGGTGGAGGTGCAAGTGAACCTTCATTCGCAAGAACATTTGTTTGGAAGAGGTCACTGTCTTGATCTGTTATCCTTTCACGGCTAATCGAGATTGGATGTTTTGTTTGTCTAGTTTTAATGAAAATTTGGTGCTGTCTGTAATATGAGTTGTTGTGATACTTTGGTTGTTCTGTTTTGTTGCTTGGGATATCTGATAATGATACTATGCTTATTGTTTTTTGATAAATGATAGGATATTGGATTTTGGTATAGTCATATAGACCATCAGTTAGTCTGTTTTGGAGTTTGTTTTGGTGTTTGAAAAACTGTGATAGATTTTATAAGAGTTAGATGATGTATTAGAGCTTTCTGTTTCAATGAAACAAGCAGATTTTATCCTGCTTTTTCTCAAAAAAAAATAACAATAATAATATATTATTATTAATATATATGTTAAGCATAAAAACCTTCAAATGCAGTTAAGAAGTACAAAATATGAGTGTAAGAATATTTTGTCTTTTGAAAAATAATGTCATGTCATTAAAATCCAGATGGATAGAAAGAAGGAAATGATCGTGGCGTAATACCTGCGTTTTCAAGGGATAAACATGTAAATTTCTAAAAACCCTAAATAATTTATCTTAAAGGGTTCTCTTAATTAAATCCGCACCAAGTGACATCCACATCATTCTTCCTCCTCCCAACTCCAAGTCGATAATTTGGCGTGGAATCTAAACCCTAAAAGCGAGTTCAAGATCTTTGTGCTCCAACCCCTCGAAGTTTACTAATCCAGTAACTTCACTTATCGTCTACAGGATATGCCACCAAAGGCCTCCAAATCCAAGGATGCGCCGGCGGAGCGCCCCATCCTTGGTCGCTTCTCGTCTCATCTCAAGATTGGAATTGTGAGCTTATGTTCTTATCTCCGGTTCTTACATTTCTCAGATTCAGTTTTATTGCATTGGTTTGATGTTAGAGTTAGCATATATTTATGTGGCTTTCAGTATGTAGTGCTTGTATAGTGAGAATTTTTCATTGCCAAGCTCATTCCAGACCTTAAAAGTAAATTTATTAGGAGAAAAGTGTTTTGGCAATTCAGATGCACTGTATGGTTGGGAGAATCTAAGTGCATAGTTGTCTATGTGCATAATCTAGCAACCGAGTTTAGAATACTGTAGCTAACTGCAATATCAGATTGTTGCTTCATTCGTATTTCCATTTCAGTTTTCCAAAGGAGAAGATGCAACCTTATAGTAGTAATTGGTGAATGTTTTGAAATGTGATTGCTCTAATTATGTTTTTACGGCAAGCAATTGTGTTTTTGTGATAACAGGTTCTCATATACTATTATATGAGAACAGCAGAATCTTTGTTAAATTTTAATTTCTTATTAATCTGTGTATCTTGAATTGCCATGTTCGTTATGCACCAATGGAATTGAAAATGTATTTGTTAATATGATTATTTGTAGGTCGGGCTACCAAATGTGGGAAAGTCAACTTTGTTTAACACACTAACAAAGCTAGCTATTCCAGCTGAGAACTTCCCATTTTGTACCATTGAACCAAATGAGGCACGGATTAATGTGCCAGATGAAAGGTTTGATTGGCTTTGCCAACACTTCAAACCCAAGAGTGAGGTGGGTACCAGTAATCTACATTTTTCATTTTTTACTATTTTTTTTGCATTTTGGAATTTACCTTTAATTGGAATAATGCTTCCAGAATCCATCAATTTTAGTTGTACAAGTCCAACGTGTACCAGCCAGGTTTAATGCCTGTATTTACTCCATATCATGTGTTGTTTGTCTTTAAGATACTAGATTGCCGCAGCACATATTGAGATCTCATCATTGTTGCTAAATAAATTTCTGCAGGTTTCTGCATTTCTTGAAATACATGACATTGCGGGATTGGTCCGTGGAGCCCATGAGGGGCAAGGCTTAGGCAACAGCTTCCTTTCTCACATTAGGGCTGTCGATGGAATCTTTCATGTGCTGAGTAAGTTTATATATTTCGGACCTGTTAATATTCATAGTATTGTGCTAATCATATTTTTTTGTTGTTACTTCAGGGGCGTTTGAGGATCCAGAGATTATTCACGTGGATGATATAGTGGACCCTGTTAGGGATTTAGAGACCATCACTGAAGAGCTAAGACTCAAGGTTTATATGTTGTTAGTTTTGAACTTGGTCCTGATACCATAATAAGAGTTTTGTTGTAAAATATCAATGAGAAGGAATTGCACAGCATCAATTAAACATGTAGTGGAATCTGTCATTTCACTTGAGGTTTTGATAAATGTTATGATATTTGGCAAATTCTGTAATATCACACTTTTTTAACCTTTTCTTTTAATTTTCCTTTCGCAAGGATTTGGAGTATATGCAAAATAAAGTAGAGGATTTGGAGAAGGCTATGAAGAGAAGCAATGATAAACAGCTCAAAATCGAGCATGAGTTGTGCTTTCGGGTAAAATCATGGTTACAAGATGGGAAGGATGTAAGGCTTGGAGATTGGAAGGCAGCTGATATTGAAATACTTAATACATTTCAGCTACTCACAGCCAAACCTGTTGTCTACCTTGTATGTTTTTCAATAGTTTATATTATCACAACTTTTGTGAACAAGCAAAGGTTTTGAGAACTTTTCTATAATCTTGTCTCATTGTTTCTCACTTTCAGGTTAACATGACTGAGAAAGACTACCAAAGAAAGAAGAACAAATTCCTGCCCAAAATCCATGCTTGGTACCAATCTCTTTCATTTTTGTTTTGTGAGTCATTGCTAATATGCTCGCTTCCTGTTATGTCATTTTGCAACTTGATCAAAATTTACAGGTGAATTAAACCCACCTAAGAGGTACTTTAATATCTAATTAAATTGCTACATGCTTTTCTTCTTGACTAGTTACTTCAGAATCAGTTAATTAATAAAGTAATAAATACCAGGGTTCACGGGAAGCCTTATAAAAAGATGATATGAGTGAAATTCTCAACTTCTCACAATATTTTGAAGGTTTGGGTGAAAAAAATGCGCAAATTGCTATATAATATGAGAATTTTGGTTGTTATTTGTACAGTAGACGGCTAAGTGTGGTTGTTTCAGTATTCTTATTTGAGTAATCCGTATTAATTTTAGTGTTAATAACAAAAAGGGTTCAAGAACATGGAGGGGAGACAATTATACCATTTAGTTGTGCATTGGAAAAGATGCTTGTTGATATGCCTGAGGACGAAGCTGCAAAATATTGTCAGCAGAACAATATACAAAGGTATATGCTCATTAATTTATTTGTTTTATGTTTTTACCATATGGCATACTTCGTAAAAGAATTGTTCTTGTTTCCTATATTAAATTAATTTGAAAAATATGGGGCATTTTTTAATTGATCTCTTTTATGTAGTGCTCTACCCAAGATTATTAAGACTGGATTTGCGGCAATTAATCTGATATATTTCTTCACTGCTGGTCCTGATGAGGTACTCTGTCTGTTCTTGTGTTTAATGCTTCCATAGCTTTGAGGTATGGGTACTGATGCATTTATTTTATTTTTTGGTTGTTTTAAAACTAGGTCAAATGCTGGCAGATAAGGAGGCTCTCAAAAGCACCTCAAGCGGCTGGTGCTATTCACACTGATTTTGAAAGAGGATTCATTTGTGCTGAGGTAGTACTCTCTCTCTCTCTCTCTCTCTCTCTCTCTATTTTTCCATCCATCTTCTCCTTCCCTCCCTCCTGCATTTGGGAGTATCCTTTAGTGGCACTTTGCAATTTCTTGTTTTTGGTTTTGTTAACAGTTAGTTTGTAATTTCTATGTATCAGGTTATGAAATTTGAAGATTTGAAGGAACTGGGTAGTGAAACAGCAGTGAAGGTATTTTTGCTACTTTGTATTAGTTTTAACTCACAAATGTTTTTGTAAACACTGTTTTAAGACCTGGCATATTGATATTTTTCAAATATTTGAGCTTTCTGGCTTGTGTGACAGCACCTTCTTTTTTGTGTTAAATACTCAGCAACTCCATAGGAATGATTTTGTTGATTTGATATAAATATCTGGGGTAAATAATTAAGGTCTACTTTTGTAGTTTGTGTTTCCGAATAATTCAAACAATTTCTGTGAGTTCCTATTCTGAGTGGTGTGCATATGATCTTTTAATTTATTGGAAATGCTGATGTATATGAAAAATTGGTTCTTCATTTGCACCCAAGTCTTGGAGAAAGAGGCTTTATGCCACCTCGAAAATCGAGGGCATGTATGAATTAATTCTTGATTGTGGTACCTAATTGTAGGCGGCTGGAAAATACAGACAGGAAGGGAAGACTTATGTTGTGCAGGATGGAGATATTATCTTCTTCAAGTTTAATGTCTCGGGTGGTGGCAAGAAATGAGTTGAATTTACTACAACAGATTTTGAAATTACAAATCCTTCTTGTTTCATTTTCCGACTAAAAAAAACCTAGGTTATATTTCATATTTTTGAGGAATGAACTGTGCAATGACGTGTATGGCATGCTAAAATAGCTCAGTTATGTGGTTTTTTTATGATTTGGTCAACTGTATTACCTTTTAGTTTTAGTAATTGGCGCTGTTTTGTCATCTGTCTGGTGTTGGGTTTTGTTTGTAGTAGTGCTCTTTTGCTTGAAATTAATAAGTAAATTTTGATCGAACTTATGATATTTACCTACCTTTATCTAATTTATGCATAAAGTATCTTGCTAGTTCGTCAATATGAAATTATCTCTGTTGTCCTAGTTCGTTACAATTGGCAGCAATCAGTGGTTTCCTCTAAAAATGTTATAAATGATATTTTTTTCTGGCATCTTGTCGGAGTCCGAATTAGTAGCACAGTTCTGACCAAAATTTAGGTATATTGTTCCAGGTATTTTTCTAGGTATTCTAATCAGATTGAAATTTTTGGCCTGAATATTTGAATGATAAGAATTGATTGGAGTATTTAGAGGTATTCATTCTAGATATTTTTTAGGTACTCTAATCAATTTCTACTATTAGATTAAAATATATGATGCAACTTTTAATATATTTGAATGATATAAATTGATTGGAGTATTTAGAAAGCATAAAGTATCTAAATTTTTGTCTGAACTGTTTGGATGGCTCGAGGCCCACGACGTATTATACTCATTGACGAAAGCTTATTCGCTGTAGCGCAGCATGTATCCAATGATTCGGATTCGCTGTGCTACATGGATTGACCGTCTAAGATATAATACATGAGTTGAAGTTTTGAAGTGCGAATCTTAATGCAACACATCACAAATCAAACGACCCATAACTTTTGTGCTAAACGTCTTCCGCTACACATGATTTGAATTCCTCGTTGACAAGTTCCATTGTAAACACCGAATTTATCAAAAGTATAGGCAGATAACTTGATAAGGAAGGTAGTCCTGTTGTTTATTAGGCTGTACATTTCATAACCGTAGTCCCACGTCATGGTCTAGTACTCCAGTCATTGATAATATTAAGACTATTATTTATGCTATCAAAGTACTTTCTGCTATTTATCGATCCATTTTCTTCTACTCTTTTCTTCTCTTCCGAATCGTTATATATATATGTTTCTTTTCTTCTCATAGGTCGGGAATGGTTCTGGGTGAGTTTCTGGTTTGATAAATGGAATGGAGAGGTTTCTTTCTATATCAAATATGACTCTTTGTTTAACATTTGTACTAATACTTTCATCTCTCTTGATAAGATTCTAATTGACAAATGTCATCAACTTCAATTTAGGAGACAACTGTCTCAACTCCAAATTCAACAGTTGCATGAGATTTTACAAGAGATCTGGTCTGTTTGGCCTTTATCTGATAATAAATATATGGCTCTATGACAAGAAAGAACATTCACTAAGCTAAAAGGGAATAATATATACAATTGGTTAATTGTTAGGGGTGTGATAGACAATTACTATCACATTATTATGGCAAATTAAGAATCCACTGAAAATTAGAATTTTCCTTTAGTTAGCAAAAGGAAAATACTGGTAAGGATGAACCTTAGATCTAGGGGATGGGATGGCCCTTTAACATGTTTATTCTGTTCTGGAAATGAAACTGTGGACCATTTATTCACTCAGTGTAATTTTGTGAAAGAGATTTGGTTTTGGTTATTAAGGTCCTTCCAGATTCAAAATATACCTAATATATAGCTTAGATGAAATTGGATCCATATGGTTGCAACTGCCTCAACTAATGAAAGATGGATTTCTAGTTGCTAGTGCAGCCTTGATGTGGATACTCTGGCTGTAAATGAAAAAGTGTTGTTTTAACACCTCTGGCCATGTCCAAAAGAATATATATTTTTCTCAAATGAAGTCTGTTTTACACTATTGGACAGGTGCGTGGAGTGGAGCTTTCAAGGATTTGATGTAACAGTGGATGAGGTTGCAGACAGAGGCTGAAGTCTATGGTCGCATCATATTAGTAGAAGATGGCAGGAGCAGGATTTGTGAGGAGCCCATCAGACAAGCAAGAGAGTTGTGTGAAGATGAAGAAGACATTTGGAGTATAAGGGAGGATCAGTGTCACATGCATACCATCCCTAATACTATATTTTAGTTTTTTGCACTTTTTTTTTACAAAGAATGAAACTATATAAACATAAGTGCTTGTTGTTCCATGTGATGTTTCAGATTTTGTTATTGGTTTGGTGGTTAGCTATCCTAGTTGCACCTAGGTGGGATGGAAGATTTTGTAAGAATAAAACTTTTACAGAGGCATTTATAGTAAGATAGGTAGGGGCACCGGTACCATAGATAGTGGTACCGGTGCGGTAAGATTTAGAGTTATGTGGTTATGAGATGGTAAATAACCTCAGTGAGTTGTACTAGTCATTTTACTTCTTTTATAAAAAAAAAGAAGTGGCAGATTTCCCGCTTATTAAAAAAAGCCTCGTAAATTTTCCTAATATGTATTTTGATGCATTTTGAAACAAACTTTGAACCCCTGCCCTCAGTGTGTATTTTATTCATTTACATTTATATCACATATACACATTTAAGTCACATATACACAATTTTGATCTACTGAAATTGTAACCAAGCAACAATAGCAAGAATATAGTGAACTGGATCTTGCCTAGAACTTTTGAAACTATATATGCTTCAGTCCAACAAATGACATCACTAACATTGAATTGAAGATTGAAGACATAGCCTAATACATATTATACAAATGAAAAAATTATAGTCATCAAGGTTTATTTTCAATTCATCAAGATTGAAGACGAAGCCTAATACATATTATACAAATTGAAGATTAAAGACAAAGCCTAATACATAATATTTCCAATTTAGTATATCCATATTATACAAATGGAGAAATTAAATTATACATTAGCCTTCAGCAAAAAAAAAAAAAAAACAGAGCCTAATACAATGAAAATTGAAGTTTCAATTACACCAAAAGATTGTCATAATACATTGAGAATAGCATAATAAATACCAAATAAAATACCACAATACCCATCTAATATATTACAAATGTAACACAATAAATAAGTACAATGAGAATTAAAATTAACAATATTACAATTAGTAACAATAATAAGTTTGTAAATTATTTATCAATCCAATACAATCAATGTCATGTTTAATTCTTGCTAAATCTTGGACAATTTCGCTCGAGGTGCTCTGCTTTTGATCTACAGTTTTTTCGAGTTTCCTTCTGATTCCATCCAACTGCTATTCTTATTTGTCGGTAGGTCAATCCATTAAAAAAACCCACAACCATCTGAACTTCGTGGTTGACAGGGAACAAAAAGTGTAGTAATTAATAAACAGAAAAACTTTATAATTGAAAAACCCACAACCATCTAACTAGTTGTACCTTCAAATGGTTACATACATAGTACCTTATGTATGGATTACTCTTACTAGTTGAAATTCTAATAACAGTCGCAAGCCCACAATTAGATAGCAAAGTCATCTCAAATATGTGATAACAATCAACTAAACTCGATGATGATCCATTTGGCACAAAATTATAATGTAAGAACAATGAGTGAATTATGACATTTTCTGATACCCCTTGCATGATCCATTTCTAAACCCAATGCATGATCTATTTTCTAATACCCTTTTAAAAATACATGGCATGACAATGTAAGAATATTTCTGAACTGACAATCACGGGCCAAAGCCTATGCTTTGATATTAACTGGAAATTGAATGCATTATTACCATTGTAAATAGGAAGGTGATTGACAAGTATGTGTACATACTGCCATCAACAAATATTTGTAAACCCAATACATAGTTGCTTACTGTAAATTATTTGTTATCCTCTTCACGAAATAGGTAATAAAACAAGTATTTGATAGCTGATTACCACGTATCTGACATCAACAAAATAGAAAATAAAATCAGGAGAAGGTGAAAAGAAGAGTTATTCTGAAAATCTCTTGTTTGTTTCATCTATCCTCTTCCGGAAGAAAAGTATCAAACACAAGTGGAATTAGGTGTAATTAAGTGAAAGTTTTTTCTTTCAAGTTTTTGGTGGAAGATTTATCTTCCAACTTTTCTTCCTCTTGTATCATTTATTTATTATTATTTAATTCATACAATTCTCTCTTCTTTCAATTATATCAACCAAACAACATTGAAATTAAGTGGAAAAATGTTTATTCTAGAAGAGCACTCTCCCATCTAATTCCGGAAGAAGTGGGTGATACCAAACACACCCTTAAGGTAGCGAACTGCCAGGGATAATCTACTACGCTTGGTATGCCGAATAACGACTCTTTTGGATGATCTAGGATTTATTAGTAAGAACAATAGTACCCATGACCATATACATGGGGAAGCGGATTCTCTGTCGCGCAACACCAACGAACGTTCATAATTTTCTGCACTGTAAGATACGGACGATTCAGATTTGATTCAGAGAGTGATATTATAAAGTTTAACTTGCACGAATCTTGATGCAAATTAAAGGCTGAGATTTACCGCGCAGCACACACAGTGTCTGTACTGCGCGGTAGAAGATCTGGTTTGTATACATGGAAGGGTAGTGATACAGTGTCCCAAACACTACCCTCCAGTTTCCTTCGCTGAAATTGATGCGTGAATCTCGCGCGGATCCCGCACTTTTGACTTTAAAAGCCTCTTTTTTGAAGCATTGATCGAGGACAGAGATGAGAGCACGTATATTCTGTACCATTTTCAATAAACAAATGTGTAAAATCGTCCTCTGATAGAAGTCCCATCTATAGTGCTAGTGGGCCGGATCATAAATTTGTGACCCCACAAAAATTAATATATTTTTTAATTTCAGTTGTCAACATTTCTTATAAAAAACCCAAAAAATTGAAAATGAAATCATAAGAATTTAATAGAGATGATTTTGCTTTTCAAAGGTTTAGGTTTTTTTTATTAATTGAAAACCTTAATGATTGATAAAAAAAACGTCTAAAGTTTCAAAAACATTAATTAATTTCATTCACATTCAACAAATTTCCAAAACAAGTAAGACAAGTGAATAGTCACGAATATAAATTTTGTGACGAGCATTAACTTCTGGTATAATAATTCGGAAAAAAATATATCAACTTTGTAAATTTGGTTTGACACTCATGAAATAAGTTGCTTGAAACTTTACACCTAAAAGGCGGGGGTGACTGCCACAAAATAGAAACTAATGAAATGATCATCTAAATAAAAAATGCCTGGTATTTTATCCGTTACCATAATTTGCCAGAGATGAAAGTTATAAAAGCTGCACTAAAAATAGAAAAAGATTATCCTGACATTAGAATAATACACAAGTTTTGTCATTTATATAAGGATGATGGAGCGCGAAAAAGGCAATTTCGACGAGCCGCATGAACCAGGGTTTCAAGAGCGTAACGGGCCGGAAATTGATTCGCTAGCTTGCAGTAATGGCGATTGTCCCTCACCTCCAGTGCATTTAAGCCAAGGAGGAGGTCCAGTTTCAAGCATCTCTCTCCGTGCTTTATTAGACGATGGGGGAGTTTGATAGCATCTAATCGCGAATTGGTCTCATCTATTAGCCAATCACACCGCGATCTGATAACATCGATTCAACAAAATTGTGGATCATACAAGGATGTGTTAGTACCTGAGCCCACACTTGAGTCAGAGGTGGCTAAATCAAGTGCACAAGGTTTCGTGGAGGAAAGGTAGTTAACAAATTTGTAACTAACTCCTTTGTTAAAGCCAAATTAGCGCAATATAGGTGTTATCAGTGTGGGAAAAAGGGTCATTTATTCAGAAATTGTAGAAACGCGTTCGTTTGTTTTGATTGTGGAGGTTTGAGTCACCGCTCGTGGTAGTGTAAGGGGAATAAAAGAGAAAATATAGTTGAGCAAAAGCAACCAAATTTGAAGGGTGGTGAACTAGATCGAGATCTCAACTGATCGTGGTTACATAGGAGGAAAAGCAACCAAATCTTTAATAAATGTGTTGTTATGCAAGACAATCGAGAGTTTGCCAAGGATTGTATTGAGAGAGGTGGCGCGGAGCTTGGAGATTACAAACTTCTAGTGAAGGGCCTCGAGTGGTAGCATGACAGGGTTATCAGAAATGAGGTGGCAATGGTTGAGCACATGTCTTTTCGAACACTTCTCTAAGATCCATAACTGAAAAACGGTCGTCGCCTGAGAAGTGTCTAGATTACAATGGTGGATTTCCCCAGGAAGTTGTGGTCTCATCGTGAATTTGAGAGGGTGATGCAAGGAGTAGGCAAGGTACTAGAGGTAGATCCAAATACTCTTAACAGATCTTATTTGAAACATGCTCAAGTGCGTGTAGGGGTGTCTCCGTACAAATATATTCATGTGTCAAAAAAGTGATGTACATGAATGATCGTAATGAGATCTATTGGATTTTGGTGAGATTCTTCTATGAAAAGCCAGCAGATCAACGCAAAGATGCAGGAAAAATGAGGAGAGTGTGGAACCATCTAGATCTAGCACGTCCTACCTCATATCAAAATCAACAAGAGAAAGATAAGGAAAAGTTTGAATTAGGCTTTGAAGAGGAGAAGGAGGATCAATTTTAAGTAGGGGAGGTTATGATAATTCTCAATGACAACATACTGTTCAACGGCAGCACATCTTTCAGGTGCCAGATACAACATCTGATCACAAGGAATATGGGATAGAAACTCAAAAAAATACCGATGGAAGTGCAATTGATCCTTGTCAGGGCATAGGTCATGAGAGTAATAAGATCTCACACAGCTCTTCATCTAAGTCCTTATATCCTCTAGTGATGATCATTCATCATATGGTGTATCTTAGATCGATCCAGGTGGAACAATGGCTTCTGTCAAAGAGTTTTTTATGATGAAAGGAACTGGGGATCAACATTGGGAGGATGGAGCCCCTCTCAATCTCAACATGAGGAGTTAGAGATGCAACACGATATAGTGCATCAGGGTCTGGAGCAGATAAGGGTCCCTTCAGCATAAAATTATTATGTTGGAATATTATATGAAAATATTAGAGGATATTATGCATAAAAATATTATGTTGGAATATTATATGAAAATTTGATATTATGCATAAAAATATTATGTCTGGAGCAAATCAAGGTTCAACCTATAATTATTATATGAAAATATTATGTTGAAATATTAGATGGCTCAATAAAAGAATAAAAAAAGATATCTAAAAGAAATAATCCTAAATAATAAAATGGATATAGTAGGGGTTCAAAAAATAAAAAATAAATTTTTTTCTCAGAGAATAATTGCTTCATTTTCTCTTATGAGTTACAATGAATTTATCTAGTTGCTGTTGGTACAACTGGGGATTCATAATTGGATTCAACAAAATAAATATCACCTCATTGCTAGTTACAAGGTAGATTTTCTTTGTTAGTTGCTTTGAAAGATGATAGCATCAACATTATTTTTGAGATTACTGTTGTGTATGAACCACAATGTATTCTTTGAAGGGTTAATTTTTCCAGGAATTGCAACATCTTAGTACACTTTGGGATGACCCTTGATTGATTGGAGGGGATTTTAACACATTGTGATACAGTCATGAAAAGAATAATAAATCTCTTAATTTTTTTGGTGCTTATCAGTTTAATAGATTTATTTCATCTCATAATTTGATGGAGTATGAATTACAAGGGAACCAGTATACTTGGTCTAACATGAGAGCATTTTCTTGCCTTGTTCTCCTTGATAGATTCTTGTATAACATGAAATAGGAGGATCAACTCCCAAATTGGGAGGTTGGAACTCTGACAAGATACAAATCAGATCATTCACATGTACCTGTCCTACCTGGATTCTAATAAACAAGTGATATTTAGATTTGATAAACACATGGACCCAGAATGATGATTTTAACAGATTGTTGGAGCAATGGTGGAGTATACATGTACCAGGTAGGACAGGTACATGTGAATGGTGGGTTAGAAAATTAAAATTACTTAGAAAGAAGATGAGAGGTTTAGAAAGAAACCATTATGGTTCAGTGAGAAGGACTAAAGATAATCTAAAACAAGAGATCGATAGGTTAAATACTATACATGAAGAGTGATTACGGAGAAATGATGAATACTAATTATTTCTTAATTTTAATGAAAATCTAAATAAGATATATGATGATGAAGAGGAATACTGGTGTAATAAATCAAAAATTGATTGGTTACTAAAAGGTGATAATAACACAAGTCATTTTCACAAGATAGCAACTTGGAGAAGTAATAGAAAAAAAGATCACACATCTAAAGATTAATGATGTGAACTGTTTAGATAAGGTGATCACACATCTAAAGTAATGATTTGGTGTTTCAGGCATTTCTATGGCCGAGTTAGAGCACACTTTTTGGGGGGATGAAGATAAGGTCCCCTTAGAGCTTTATTACTCACTAATTGGTCCTTTAGTGAGGAAGAGATCAAATTAACACTGTTTTCATCAGATGGATATAAATCTCCAAGTCCTGATGGTATGCCATTATGTTTTCATAAAAAGTAATGGCATTTGAATAAGGGAGACATAGTGAGGATGTTTGACCAATTCTATGATAATAATTTTTATGTTTTTAAGATCAACATGTCTATGATATGTTTGATTCCTAAAATTTTAGATGCATCTACAATTAAACAATTTAGGTCAATCTCACTGATGAATTGCTTGTACAAGCTGATCACCAAGGTACTTACAAACACCAATCCTCAATTTAGGTCAATCTCACTGATGAATTGCTTGAAGGCCATGATCTTGAATCATACCTCTTCAATCCTCCTCCAGACCCTACATCCACCAATGCCAAAGGAGAAACGATCTTGAATCCTATTTTTCTCACTTGGAAGCGTCAAGACAAAATCTTGAACGCATGGATCAGATCTTCTCTGTCAGACTTAATTTTGGCACAGGTGATGTCCTCGCCAACTTGCAAAGATCTCTGGCAAGCTCTTGAAAGCTATTTCTCAACCACTTCTCGAGCAAGGCTTCAAGACCTGAAGAGACAGCTTCAAACAGTATCAAAAGGAGATTCCACCTGCACTGACTATCTTCTACGTCTTCGAATATTTTTATGAACTGTCTTTCATTGGCAATCCCATACCAGAAGAAGATCTGGTTACTGCTGCTATCAATGGTTTGAGATCTAAATTCAGCTCCATCTAGGCTGCTCTACTCACAGTAAGGTGCCACTCCTCTTTTTCCTTCTGTGATCTACGTGGTTTACTGCTTAGTCATGAATCCATGATGTCTTCAGCTTCTGATTCCAATCCCACAACATTTCTTGCTGGTAAACCTCACAATAACACCAAAAATCGCAATTCTTCTCAAAATCGACCTCAAAACAACTTTAATAACACCTCTTACAATCCAAGAACCTCTGATAAATTCATCTCCAAATCCAATTTTACCCCTGATGGTTCTACAAACCCAAATTCTCTCAGCCCAGCAATTCTTGCCATGATTGCCTCGGGACAGATCAGAATCCCTTGCCAAATCTGTCAAAAAATGGGCCACCTTACCAGAAAATGTTACAAGAGGTACAACAGTGACCCTGATTGGAAGCCTCCACCTCAGTACAATGCATATGTTGCTGACACAGCTTCTCAAGAACCAGATTCGAGTAACTAGATTGTTGACTCTGGTGAAACCCATCATGTCACCAATGATGTCAACAACTTGAGCTCATTCTTCTCCTACAAGGGTGCTGACAAGCTTCAAGTAGGTAATGGACTAGGCCTTGAAATCTCACACATCGTTTCTCGAAAGTTTCAAGTTGCAAATTACACAATTACCCTCAACAATGTTTTATGTGTTCAAAATTTTTCTGCAAATTTGATAAGTTTATCCCAATTGCTTCATGATAACCCACCACTCACAATTGATTTTTCCTCCTCTTGTTCAATCAAGGATCTTCATCAAACCAAGAAACCTCCACTTCAAATCAATAGCTCTAATGGATTGTATAAATTCAAGATGAAGCCACCTCAACCAATCTCACAAGTCTTTCACACCACCTCTTCTAGCTCCCGAGCTACAACCACTACATGGCATGCTAGGCTCGGCCATCCCTCTACAACAACAACTCTCAAAGTCATAAACTCCAACAAAGTACCATGTATTAGGAATTCTTTTACCTTTTGCAAACATTGTATTCAAGCAAAGGCTCATGTCTTGACTTTTGCTCTTTCTTCTTCTTCTTTTTCTAGTAAACCTTTAGAAATAGTTCATAGTGATGTGTGGGGACCTTGCTCCGTTGTATCTTTCAAAGGCTATAAATACTATGTGACTTTCATCGATGACTTTTCTCACTTTGTTTGGATATACTTTCTCAAAAATAAGAGTGATGTGGTGCATGCCTTAACACTTTTCAAATCCCAAGCAGAAAATTTATTGAACACAACTATAAAAACTTTGAGAACCGATGATGGTGTGGAATATAAGCCCATTACAACAAAATTCACACAAATATTGCACCAAACCACTTGCCCTTACACTCCACAACATAATGGAGTGGCTAAGAGAAAACATCGACACATAGTCGAGCTTTCACTTGCTACCATGTCCAATGCTTCTATTCCTACAAAGTATTGGGATGAAGTGTTTTGTAACATTTGTTTCTCATCAATCGGTTACCTTCTAAAGATTTAATTCCTTACAAGGCATTGTTTGACAAGGAAGTTGATTATAATTTTCTAAGAGTCTTGGGGTGTCTTTGCTACCCACTGACTCGATCATACAACAAACACAAACTAGAGTTGCGTGCAAAACCTTGTGTGTTCATTGGATATGGAGTAAATAAAAAGGGTACAAGTGTCTACATGTTCCAACTGGTCGGATTTACATGTCAAGGAATGTACAATTTATTGAGGATGAATTTCCGTTTGCGAAGTCCTCTCGAGAAATACATGATATCAATTCAACAACAACGGCTTCACAACCTCTGTTTCTGCTTCAGAAGAGCTCATATGTCCCCAATTCGACCGTTGCTCTTCAAATTCAACAGCCTAACGATTCGGATCAAGAACCCACTTCTCTCGCACCTGTTACCCAGACTAACAATCCGACCCAAGCCCGAATTCAACCCATTATGGATCTGGCCCACAATTCAAATCCATCTCCAGCGCCTCTAATTGTTTATAAGCGGAGGAATCAGAAGTTGCCACCTGTCATCCCTGTGGATCCAAATCCAATTGACAACGGTAACCAGGTTTCAATTCCCTATTCTGACTCTCATCTTCATAGTCTCTCTCAGGCACTCTAGCGAACACCTTCTGAGCAACACTCATCTCAACTGATTGTTAACCCCTCTGCAAATCCAAGTCATGCAATGGTCACTCGGACTAAGGACGAGACTTACAAGAAGAAAGAGTACCCAGAATTTGTATCCTATCATGTCATCTCTGATTCAGATCCAACAACCTTTCTTCAAGCAAACAAATCACCACAATAGCGCTCAACCATGGCTGATGAGATAAATGCTTTAGCAAAGAACCAAACATGGACACTTGTTCCTCCACCACTTAATCAGAAAATAATTGGGTGTAAATGGGTGTTTAAAACCAAAAGAAACTCTGATGGCTCTAAAGAAAGGCACAAAGTCCGGCTGGTGGCAAAGGGTTTTAACCAAATCTGTGGAGTTGATTTTGAGGAAACTTATAGCCTTGTTGTGAGACCAACCACGATAAGAGTAACTCTTTCTCTAGCCCTCAATTTAAATTGGACACTAAGGCAATTACATGTTTCTAATGCTTTTTTGAATGGTGATTTGAATGAGCAAGTGTTCATGCAACAGCCACAATGCTTTACTGACCCAACAATCCAGATTATGTATGTTCATTACATAAATCTTTATATGGCCTTCGTCAAGCTCCTAGAGCATGGTTTGAGAAATTCAGTTCCACCTTGCTAAGTTTTGGTTTCAAAAATTCTGTCTATGACCCATCTATGTTCTTAGCACATCACCAAGGCCAAATTATGATTTTACTTGTTTATGTCGATGACATTCTAGTCACAGGAAGTGATCATGTTCAAGTTGATCAGTGCATTAAACAGTTAAATTCTCGTTTTGCAATTCGAGACCTTGGCCAACTACACTTCTTTCTGGGAATAAAAGCTACACACAACAAGGAAGGGTTGTGCTTGACTCAAACAAAGTATCTCACTGACCTACTAACAAGGGTTAACATGATGAATTGCAAATCTGTCCTCTCCTCCGTGGCATCTGGAACTACTTTTTAAAAAATTGGCACTGATTCTTGCAAAGACCCTTTTCTGTATTGGAGTGTTATTGGAGCATTACAATATGTTACTTTAACTCGTCCTGATATTTCCTACTCTGTAAACAAATTATCCCAATACATGCATTCACCTACTGAAGATCATTGGACAGCTGCCAAAAGAGTGCTTCGTTATATTCCAGGAACACTTGACTTTGTCCTTCAACTCTACAAACAATCACCTCTTCAAATTCAGGCCTTCTCTGACTCAGATTGGGCTGGTAACTTAGACGATAGAAGGTCAACATATGGTTACTGTGTTTACTTAGGCAAGAATCTCGTATCATAGAGCTCTAAGAAACAACCTGCAATTTCAAAATCGAGCACTGATGCAGAATACAAGAGTTTGACGCTTTGCTGCCAAGAGATAACGTGGCTTGAAAATTTACTCAAGGAAATCCGAGTGTTACAAACTCAAAAACCAGTACTTTGGTGTGATAATATAGGGGCAACGTTCTTTGCCTCTAATCCTCAATTTCATGCTCGTACAAAGCATATAGAAATTGATTATCACTTTGTACGAGAACGAGTTACTTCAAAACAATTACAGGTGAAATTTGTGTGTTCAAAAGAACAGTTGGCAGATTGCTTGACAAAACCACTTCCACTGCCATATTTTGAGTTCCTGAGGAGCAAGCTAAATGTGATCAAGATCCCTTCAGCTTGAGGGAGCGTATTAACAGAGATGCTGACACAACCCCGTTTCAAGATTTAGTCACAGACGATCCAGAAGACAATAGTTAGTTATAGCTCAATTGTATCTAGACAGATTAGCAAAGAACACTGTAAACTTATATAAGGCAATGTAATCTCTCAGAGTAATACTATGGAATGAAAATCATTTTACAAAATCAATCTCTCTCTCTCAATCTCTTGTTAGCTTTCACGTTCGATGGTGTCGCGTGGCACCAAATAAGGATCCGTGTTGTTTTTTTTTGGGGGGAGGATCTTTGTTGTTAGAGAAGAGAACAATTTCAACGAGCATGAGCCTTTGCACGACATCGTCAGTGTGACGTCACCATGGAAATTCACTAGGGACACAGAGTCATGAAAGAATGTATCATTCTATAAAGCAATATAGATAACTAGTTAATTAGGTACTATCTAGACAAACCCTACAGAATATGCTGAATGCATCTTTGATTTTCAGATGGCATGGTAAAACCAATATGGTTCTTCTGTTAACATCCTTACCAGTATTCTTTGTTAGTGCCAGGAACTGGCTTTAGTATTTCTGTGAAATTTGGTCTACATAAAGTAACACAGTAGTGACTTTATGAAACTTCAATCAAATAGCATCGCCCAACAACCTTCTAATAGAAAAAGAAAACAAAAATCTAACAAAGAGCGAATAAAAAATTCCTATTCTTAACTTAAAATTTGCCCAATAATATGTCTTCAAATTTTAATATACAAAAGCAATTAACAAAATCAATTCTATATTACTTGTGTTACTTATGATATGTACACGCTTGATTCTCTAGTACAGTGATGTGCTATATTTTTTCTAATTTGCTAGTATCTGACATAGTATCTCAGAAAAAGAAAACTTCTTGTTTAACAGTCGAGTCCTAGATTTCCCTTTCCAAGAAATTGACAGCTTTTTTTATCCTCACTATCAGAAAAAAGGGATTTTGAACCCCCTAATTTAAACCAGTTGATTAAATAACAGGTTTAATATTGTTAAGAGGGAGTTTTAAAATAATTTGAACCAGATATTAAAAAAAAACAGGTTCTACAAAGTATAATAATTCCGTTTTTAAATGTTAGAACCGATTCTTTATACACAACAGGTTCCGGGTGATCCTTAGAACCGGTTGGGAGTAGACAACAGATTCTGGTTTCTTCGTTAGAACCGATTGGTTGTACGAACTGGTTCTAAGTTCTCATTAGAACCAATTATTTGCAACCAATTGGTTCTGCTTGTGTAGAACCTATTGTTTGTTAGTAACTGGTTCTAACTGTTTAACCTAAGTATATATACGTGGATATTAGATCTGGGAGAGAGAAGAGTAGTACAGCCGCCACCAAAAATTTAATTGGTCACATCGTGCATATTAGATCTGGGAGAGAGAAGAGTAGTATTCTGGTACTACACTGCGACAATATTCTGGTACTCTTGCTTTTCCCTAGCACCTTGACTTCTGTTTGGAACCTCTTTAATTAGGTCTTATACAATAGTATAGTTCTGTATCTAAAAGTTATTCAGGTGGTAGTGGAATTTGGGTCACTGCAGAGTCTGTATCTTGCAAAATAACTCATCAACAACAATGCCTAGAACCTTCTCCGTGCGGATATGGGGGAGCATTTGACTGAGATGCTCTTTTTTCTCAAAAGCGTCCAAATCCAGAAAATAAAAATAATAAGAATAACAACTCCAAGAAAACTTTCAATGTTTTAAAAAATTTCGATGAGTCTTTCTCTTAATCATATATCATCTATGTATATACTGGATCCTTTCCTTACTACTACAACGACTACTCTCACTATTGACCACTGCTTTTTTACTTTTGAGATAGAGGCTAGGCTATTAAAAATTGTTTATATGCACGGTAACAGACAACTGGATAGAATGGCAACGCCACAAAATTAACATATATATGTCCCATTTGATTTTTCTGTGGGTCTTTATTGTCACTATTGAACTTTCTTCTTGTTGTTGTTAGAACTTTGTTTGGTATTCGGTACGTACATGTATTGGATTTGAGTACATCTTTCAGTTATCTCCAGTATATGTGTTATATGAGTGTTTCAGCATAAAAAAAATCGATTTTTTTTTTAATTTCCAAAAATTTAGAACCTGTTGCTACGTGCGGACGGCATCTAAAATATATATTTAGAACCAGTTGATAGTAAACAAGCGGTTCTACATATACGTTTAGGACATGTTTCTAGTAAACAACTGGTTCTACGATACGTTTCGAACCTGTTATTAGTTAACAAGCGGTTCTGAATATACATTTAGAACCAGTTGCTAAGGAAAAACAGCTTCTACTGTTATCTTTTAAAAACGGATGATAGTAACCAACTGGTTCTAAGACCCTTTATTTGTTAGTAATCTTAGAACCAGTTTTCTAATGATTTAGAAACCCCCCTCTTTGCTATCTGTTGTAGAACTGGTTTTAATTGCATTTTTTAACTGGTTTTAATTGAATTTTCTGGTGTAGTGCCTCTTAATGTAGAGATGAGATTTTAAATTAATTTGAATTAAGATTAGATAATCTTTTGTTTATCCTCTCTCTCTCACACACAAACACATTAATTATTTTTATTCTAGAAGGGTCAATGATGCACAACTGCACACACAGTTCATGCAAGTTGTGAAAATTAGAGACTATATTGAAACCAACCATGGATTGGCGCGTTTCTTTTCTCTTCAACGCCCTTCCTTTTTACTTGAAAATTTATCCTTAATTATCTTCCATCATTTATATGATCCATGTTTAATTTTTCATATTATAACTTTCATGCTATGAAGTTCCTATCACAATAATGGGGGTTGAGTTAGTGAGATATATTCTCTTAGAATTCTTTTTTCATCTAAGAACGAAATGTGTTGCAGCTGAAATGGAGGAATTAATAGGGACACAAGAACACTGACAGTGATTCAAACATTAAAAGAAAGTTGCCCATTGTATATCTTTTTTCACATTATACATTTTTGGACATATAGGATTTCACGAAACCCCAACATCCATTGCTAAAAAAAAGCGGGATGCAAAACTTTGTGCTCATCACCCATGACCTCATTGAAGCCTGATACTTTAGTTCCAAACTTCCAATACAAAATATTGCAGCAAAAGGAACAAGAAATCTCAATAATACCTCTTTAAAATAATCATAACATAATAACAAAATTTAATGTTTCAATATTATGTTTTCTCTCCAACAAAATTTCATGTGCCGATTTAATAATTAGAACAGAAATTTAGTAAATTCAGCATACAACAACAACACCAAAAATTTCCTACTGAAGGGTACTCGACTCAGTAACAAATGGGAAATTTTTTCTGACAGAACAGTATCATACAAAGTCCACTTTGAACCTTTATTCTACTAGTGGTACAACTGAATTGTAATGCTCACCAAGCCCATAAGCATGCTTGTGGTATGATAATAACACACTTGGGTTATGCTCCTCATCTCCTGATTTGTACTCCTGCCCCATCTCTACCTCAGGAAAACTACCTGAATAAACAACTATATGCTTCTTCAACACATGGGTCAATGCCCCCAGTTCTAGTTGACTACCCCAAATTGCTGTCGACGCCACCTCATCGCAATATTTTCCAAAATCAGATTCAGCCTTGCCTTCTGAGAGAAAAAATGGGAGATAATCAGCCACATTCTGTTTCATGTATTTTGCCACCATCTCCCGCAATTCCTGATAATTGTATGGTGCAATGCCATTATTGTAGAGAGATAATTGGTTCTCTACAGCTCGGTACAAACAATGGCCGTCAGGTTTAATTTCACTAATCATTAATCCTAGTGGCTCAAGCTTCTTTGTCAGACTTTCATCCTCTACCATTCGGTCACTAATTAAATTATCTTGCTCCTCTTGGATCCTTTGTTCTCTTGCTAATTCCTCTTGCACCCTTTTACCTCTCCTCCTTGCACTTTTCAACTGTTTTGAGGATTCAGCCTGGGGACCCGAGCACGTAACACCAGCAATAGCCTTGACCAGATTGTCGAGGTTTGACTTTCTATCTTTAGAGGTGTTGCTATTTGTGTAGCCTAACGAGGCAAGTTCTTGAGATTGTTTCTCTTCTAATTCAGAGGACAGGCGATATATTTCTTCTTCAACTTGCTTTTTATTCAATTTTTGTTCAGCTTTGCTCCCCTTTGCCGCGGCTTTTTTAAGGTTTAATTCCTTCTCCTGGAGTTTTGCTTTCTCCTTCCTGTCAGACAGCAATGATGTTGCAAATCATAGTGGGTAATGCAGTAAGTTTACCCTGAGTATGTGAAACATAATTTTGTGCTTCTTATAAACCTTTTACTGTAATTTGAGATTCAACAAAAACTAGCATTAGAGAAAGAAAATAAGGAAGAACCATGTTAAATCTAACAGAACTAAGTACTTGTTCATACCTAGACAGAAACCTGCTTAGCAATGCCTAAAAAAAAGTTGAAATTAATGTGTTAAAAGTGCTCTTGCAAAAGAGAGGTCAAAGTTAGTAGTTAATTAATTCATTTTCAGTTATTCAAGTTTTATGGTCCCAGCTTGGTAAAAGAACTAAATGCTAACCAAAAAGTACTGAAATTAAGAAACCAGAAACTTGGTTAAACTCATAAATAAATATCAATGTATCTACAAAGATTTAAAGAATTCAACAACAAGGATAGTCGTGTTTTTACTCGGGTAGAGGATCAAAATTAGATAGGATAGAGATCAAGCTTTAACGGTAGATTATAGAGGTTGTTGAATTACTGATGGATCGTTAACCAATTCCTACAAAACTTGAAATAAGAGTTACTAACTCCAAATAAGCCATGAACAGGGAAAAATATAGAAAATAACCTGTGCCGCGAAAGCATCTCATCGCGACATTCCTTCTTCTCGGCTGAAGCATCGGCTTCGCGTTCCTTTTCGGATGAGACCATCTCCTTCGATTCTAGGGTTTCCTCCATTGGAGGCGCGCAAAGAGAGAGAGCAAGCCAGAGGAGACAACAGGGAGATTATCGGCGCACTTATTCGCTAAAATTTGTAAACAGACCAGTTTTCTTTTAAACAGATCACTAAGTGGGATCCATCTAGCTTTGCTCCTTTACTGAATCGTTGTACAATGAGAAACAATATTCTCAGCACTCATTTTTTCCGTGCTGTCAGCATTCGTATGATCTGAATTGTTAGATTACATTATATTATAATACAAAAATTTTCTAAATCATATAATTAACGATAAATCTTTCAAAACTAATTAAATGATTCAAAATACACGAGTGCAGAGAACATCAGTACAAAACGGTACCGAAAATACAGTTTCATACAATGAGGGCTATTCGAATTGGGCCAGATAAATTTGGACCGGCCCAAAATCATTCATACTAATTCTACATATATAAAGGTTGAAAATGTTTGGGATTATGAACAGTTTTTTCACTGTAGCGTGTTACAGTGAAAACACCATAGCAACTTTTTTTGGTTTTTCCCGGCTTTTTTTTCAGTTTTTTCTGTAGCAATTTTTTTTTCCAATTTTTTTTGCCATTGTTTTTTTTTAGTTTTCCGCGCAGAGCGTGAGCGCGAAATCTAGTATAAATATATGAGCATGGCTAAAATAATATGCATAGTACACCCCATTTCGTACTATGCGCCCATTTGTATTTAATTTGGTCATTAAATTGATATTTAAGTTGTTCAATAAATTCTTCATATCAAAATCTTGTAGGAAATAAAATTTCGTGATTTTTAGAGCTTTCTTGCTATTTTTTAAATATTTTTTAAAAACAGCCCAGAAATGACAATTTTGTAGTATTAAATCTGGACTGTTTTTAAAAAATATTTAAAAAATAGCTAGAAAGCTCTAAAAATCACGAAATTTAATTTCCTACAATATTTTCATATGAAGAATTTATTGAGCAACTTAAATCTCAATTTAATGACTTATATCTATATGCATAGTACAAAATGGGGTGTACTATGCATATTATTTTAGCCATTCTCTAAATATATAATCCATTATAACTGTTCGTACTAATTGCAAAACTTATTATAGAGAGATATAAGATTAGTTACTCAATCTAATTAGTACTGTCCTAGAAATCTGGAAGGGGAAGGAAAGGAATTCATATTCCCTGAAATACCTCACTGAAATGGGCAGTAGGCTCCCCTGATTTCTCATCGTTGCTACAGCGTTTTATTCTGTCCGCACAGTAATTGCTACAGTACCAACACATAAAATCTGTCCATTTCTGTTTTAAAATGGCTGACAATTTCAAGGGATACGAATTCGAAGGAAAGGCCTTAGGAAGCTCGAAGCTAGATTGCTCAGTAGGGGCTGAGAATCAAGATTGTCAGAATCACATTAGCCTCTCCCATTTGGTTATGATGTAATTAAATTTCAAAAGATTACAACTCTTATTTTAAAAATGTAACACTAATTATAGCAATTGCAAACTAATAAAGCATGTAACTACGCAAATTGTTTGTGTCAAAGCTAATTGCTAATTTAGAGAAGCTTTTTCTTAATAGTAAATTTTGGTGCATGATCTGCAACAATTAATTTGCAAAGCTTATTGGGTATATGCAGAATTGAATTCACAAAATTGCTATTTAAAATGATACGGGGTGAATTGTAAGGATAAAAATGATTTGAAATTATTTGAGGAGGAATTGCAAAAGTTGCTGAATACAGATGAAGAATGCACCTTTTTGTTTACAAGAATAAAAAGCTCTTAGAGCGTATCAAAATATTGTATGCGTTTCACAAAATTGAAACCGATTAGGTCACTTTTTATTTACAAGATTTGCACAAAAAAATGTTAAAATTATTAACGTAAGACCTTATCATATACTCGACTCAATTCTAGCTCAAGCTTGACATACCTTGAACTCAGTTATTCAAACTTATCCGGGCTTTGATTCCTCTGATCTTTGGTTTGTTCAAATATTCTTTGGGTTATTTACAGCAGTAAAAATTTACATTTATCCAGCTTCAAGTAAAGAAAACTTCCAAATTATCGTATCATCACAAATAAGCCTTGTATATAACTTACAATAAATATCACAAACAAATTAATTTTATTTACTTCTAATAAGTTTATTGTTCGTTTGCTTTGCTAGATTGTTCCAGTATAAACTATAAAGCACACAAATTTAACAATTTATATTTCAAACCCAATATACTCGCCGCTACAACTAGTTTAAGCTCATCATATATAAGTATATAACCTCACCGACCATCCTGGATTATGGAATCCTTCAACACATCTGTAGAATAAGAGTAAGAAGTGGCTGTTTCGCTAGTTTCTTTACTTCCAGAAAATTCATTGGTTGAGAAATTGTGGCTTGCTAAATCCTTGAATTGCCACTCAGTCAGGTAACTTGGTTTGGAAGCTATTTCAGTGATTTCTACGTCACCGACCAGAATTGATACAACACGTGGCATTGACGGGCGCTGGATTAGCGACGCCTGGGTGCAAAGGAGGGAGACCTCTATGACTCTGGTAACTTGTTCCTCCTTAAGTGATGTGATTCTTGGGTCTACTAATTCAATTGCTCTTTTCTGTTCGTATAAGTTCCATGCCTGTGGAGGAGTAAATATAGTCAGTATCGTGTACCAGTTGGTTTTACTGTCTTGTACATTATTGCCTTTCCTCTTGGTCAGGTACATCGATACTCTACATGTACCAGTTGGTTTTACTTTTAAGGGGAATGTTTTGGATAGACCAGGAAAAATTGTTCAAATTTCACCGACGATATCCATTCAAATTGTTCAGACGTGTCAACCACTTCAGTGGAAGAAACTTCGGCGATTTTCTATAGACCATAGTTATCAGCCCTCTTATTTTATTGATTTTTCCTCGGTGTCACTTGGATTACTTAATTTTTATAACAGCAATAAGTTTTCATGTTCATACAAACAAAGAAACGCAATACAATTAAAAGCACAGGTAATTTAGTCATACCAGTAGGTACTTACTGGTACTAGCACGTGCATCACATATAAGGTAAAGTTAAAAGAATGCGGTTCTGTTTATTTAATTAGCATTGGGTTGGGATTTGTAGTTTCAACATATAGAGACTTTTTGCAGTATCTAGATATATCTGACAAAAAAAAGTTTTGTCTAGATTTGTTAAATGAAAACAGTAAATACCCAGTCAAGAAGATAAATTTGATTT